>CM028131.1:902560000-903025000 GCA_016271365.2 Neoceratodus forsteri | reverse complement strand
ATTTAATTGCTCTGGAGGATTCTTAGGTCCTTGGCATCCCTGGGTTGGATGCACCGGACACCATTGGAGAGCGCCTCCTGATATGATGCCACTATTGGGCTTATTCCTATCTAAGGGCACTGGATTCAGAACTGTGGCTCTGAAGTGGAACAAGAGGTTTCTCCACTTCTTCACAAAAATAGTGCCCTCTGTCTAACCCCTCTTTGTGTACCCAATGGCACATCAGCAGCTTTTATGTCTGGGTGTTCATATATTTCAGTGGCTCTCATAGGGTACAATTGCTGGTCTTTGCAAGGGTACTGCAGGTTCTTACCTAAAGGAGTCTGTTTCTTGTTTGAACCATTGTCGTCCCTCAATCATTGTTTCCTAATGGATAGCAAGGATACAGTCACAGCCACCTCTTTGAATGTGAGGGATTAAACTCCCATCAAACGAAAAAGATTTTATTCAGGCTTAAGAAACTTAACACACAAATTGCTTTTCTACAAGAAACCAAACTCTCAACAAGGAAGCCCTTAAACTGGTTAGGGAATTGCTGGAGTGGGAGGTGCATAGTGTCTCAGGAACCTCCAGATGTGGGGTCTCTATACTTGCTCACAAAAATTATACTTGAAACTTCGAAAGCAGGAGGGACAAGGCAGGATGCTGGTAATGGCCAAGGTATCTACCCCAATGGGACAAGTGGTATTGGTAAACACTTATGCTCCAAACGAAGATACCCTGGAGTTTTTTCATTTGATATAGCACAGGTTCTCACAGACTTCACAAATGTTAAGTCAGAAACTATAATGGGGTGGGACCTAAACCTGACCTGGGATAATTTTATTGACCACTCAAACTCTAGGCCAGGACCCCACATTAAATCCCTATAGGCCCTCAAAGACATGACCTCTCTCCATTGCTTACATGACATCTGGAGGCTCCAAACACCCAATGGACAGGGACTATACATATTTTTCAGCTGCCCATCAAATGACAAGCAGACTCAACTACTGGCTTACCACCCCCGTATTTCACAAAATGTGGTTGCATCTCCCATTGCCCCCCCTGTATCTATAAGGTCATGCACCTCTGTCCATAGCACTAACTGGTGGGCCCCAATCTAAGAGATCCCTTGCATGGAGGCTGGACCCCCTTTTGTTGCAGGATGCTGACTTTAGAACCTGGGTGCTCACAGAAACAATTACTTTTTGGTTAACACCCCAGGGTCTGCATCGCTTGCTGCCATCTCAGAAGCTTTCAAGGCAAATATGGGGGTAAAATAATCAGCTACACTGCTCAACACAGAAAACAGAGAGAAAAAGAGACAGCAGAGCTGGAAAGCCAGCACAAAAAAAAAAAGAGGCATTATACAAACATAACCCTGGCTCTCTAGTCTCACATCCTCTAATTTATAAGATTGTGCACCTCAGAATGCAGCTTAATAAATTGGCAACCAGAAAGGCAGAACTGCAGATCCAGAGGCTGTATCATAAATATTGGGCATTACGTGAGAAATCAGGGAAACACTTGGCCTATCGCTGAAAAAGTCAGGTAGGAGAGACATATCACTCAGCTGAAAAATTTAAAAGGACCTCCATACCTCAGATAATGGAATAAATCAGGCCATGACAGAATTCTACAAATCCCTATACTCCTCACACATTAGACAGGACCCCCAAAGATACAAAGAATTTCTTGCACCCCTGAATATGACCACAATCTCACAGCACAGAGGAGATGTTAGACACCCACCTGTTGGAGGATGAGATTAGAAAAGCCATTGCATCTATGGCTCTCCACAAAGCTCTGGCGCTGATGGGTTTCCACAGACCTTTATACACTAATCCAAGCATCGATCTCCTCCTCTCTTAAACATGTTGCAGGAAGCTTTGCAAAAGGAGAAACTGCCACACACAATGAGGGAGGCCATAATCACTGTGTTGCCAAAGGAAGGGAAAGACCCTCCCTACCCGCCAGTTATAGCCCATTTCTTTGATCAACATGGACACTAAAATACTGGCAAAGTGCTAGCTGTGAGAATGGAAAGAGTACTCCCAGGCCTGATCTACCCCTTACAAGCGGGCTTTGTGAAATGGAGAGTCAGTGCTGACCATCTGGAGTGCACTCATCAGGCTGATACAGGATGCAACAGCTCCCACTCCCACTGCAGCCATTTTAGTAGATTTGAGAAAACATTTGACTCAGTGGAGTGGGAGTTCTTGCATGCTACTCTGCAACATCTCAACTTTGGCCCTTACTTCAGAGGCTGGGTTAGGGCATTATACAATGCCCCCACAGCGAGGGTCCTAACCAACCAGTCCCTATCTGATCCTTTCACCCTCCATAGGGGAACCAGGCAGGGCTGTCCTGTCTCACCTATGCTTTTTATCTTGGTGATTGAAACTCAAACCTGTGCAATTAGAACACACCTGGGGGTGAGAGGCCTGGAGGGGGGCACCACTACACATGCATTATTGTATGCAGATGATTGCCTCATTTTAACACAAGACCTCCAAACTAGCATTCCTCATATAATGAACCTGCTTAAAGCCTTTGCTAGCATCTCAGGGTTATGCATTAATATTGGAAAGACGGAAATTCCGCCACTGAATTCTCTTGTGACTCCGGACATGGTGGCTAACACAGGCCTAACATGGGCTAGAGGTCACAAAAATATTTGGGAGTTTTGCTCTTCCCAAAACATGGCGCCATCACAGACAAAAATCTTCTCCCTCTACTAACCCAGCTCCAAACTGAAGTGCAAAGATGAAACACTTACACCTCTCCATACTGGAGAAAATAACAGCTATAAAACTCATGCTAGCACCAGAAATCTTTCATTTGATGGCCCATTTACCATTAGCAATCCCTAAAAAATGGTTCTAGAAAGTAGATTCCCTGATTGGCAACTTTTTGTGGGGCACAACAATCCCCTGATATAGCAGGGCCAAACTTAGAGTACTCTGGAACAGGGGGTTGGGGCTCCCTAACTTCCACTTGTATTCCTTGGACTTCTCTGTTGCCAAAACATGCAGGGGATTCCAAGATTTGGGACATAATAGACCAATATGGTGTGACATTGAGCAGGGCCTAATGGGTAGGATGGACACCTCTTCTTACCTACAAAGTGCCCTACCATCCAAATTGAAATATTGGAAGATCATACAGGATGCCCTTTCTGCCTGGCAAAAGGTTGGGCAGCTGTCTAAATCATGTTTCAACCCAGGCACCCTGGCTCATTTGTGGAACAGCCTGAGTTGGCTCATTGATCTAAAGCCCATAAGTTGGACAAGCTGAAGGGATAAAAATTTACTACGGGTCAAAGACATCCTGATGGAGAATAGAGACCATTGACTCTTCTCCTCCCTGAAAGAGAAATATCACTTGCCACAGCAGGACTTTTGGAGATATCTACAGTTAAGACATGTCTGCCTGTGCAACCTCTGTAAGCCTTGTACATGCTCCAGGACATGTGGTACTCAATTCTCCCCTACCCCTGGAAAAATGGGCCTAACTAAAAAAGAGTTAGCAGGGATTATATGCAAATTGCTATGAGATGCAGTGCCTGACCCCTCCTCTAGAACTAGAAACAAGTGGCAAGAGTTGCTTGATGCGTCCATATCAGAGGGGAATGGACTTCATGTTGGTCAACTGCTAAACAAGCTTGTCTGGATCCCTGCAGCCTCCTGATACAAAATAAAGTGCAGTACTTGTGGTACCACACCCCTCTCAACTGAACTCTATGGGCCTGCTCCCCTCTGATATATGCTGGAGGTGCGGTGCACACAGTGCTGATCTGGTTCATATTCTATGGCAATGTCCTCTGATACAGCTAATATGGGAGGGGGTTATTCTATGTTGCTCCAAAATACTTAATAGACAAATTCCCACCTCACCCCACATTTTGGCTGCTGGGATTAGCATCAGGAGTACCTGCTATACCACATCAATCCAGGCTATGGCTTTTGCAGGCCTCGGTGGAGGTTAAAAGAGCTCTCTTTAGGAGGTGGCACTCCCCCAAGATCCCTACCTTTCAGGAATGGGTGCTTGCTATGGAAGAACTGGCAACTTTCTCCAAGCTATCTCACTTTGCTGCTGGCTCAAGCCATATCTGTAATATAAGGTAGGCCCCTTCTGATTCCTATGTTAGCCTCAAAGGCCGAGCTTAACATCCTGGTCAGAGTAAGGACCTACTCAAACCCCTATGATAGGCCTTAGAGTGTCCATTTGGACTGCCGACTAATCAAAGAGATTCCCTCCAGTACTAGCCCTGTTTCCTATATACCTTGCTGGGTATAGGTGTTACTTATAGCTTTAAGTAAAATCCTGTTGGTATAACCACTCTTGACTGATGCAATTACCTGTATATAATTAATGGCTCCCCCTTTTTCCCATAGGGAAACCATGCCATAATCTGCTGTTATAAAGGAGCATTTATAACAGCAAACATACGCAGTTTCCCTCATTTTATACACATGCACCCGCCGCAGTGTGTCCCTTCCTGATGCTCGCCATTTCCTTCTCGACCACCAGAGGAACTCACTGGTAAGTTATTGAAAACAAAAATTACTTCTCTTTTTCCTCAAAGGGGGATAACAAAACATTTTCAAACATTTGGAAATCCCGCACAATAAAAATCTGTGGACTGGCCGAAAACGGAACTGGAGTGCAGCTCCACCAGAACAGTGGATATTTTATACAATTGCTGTGGTGAGAAAAGGAAACCCAGCAATTATATAAAATAAAATATGGGGTGGTGTGTGTAAACTTGAAGTTTACACACACACTCGGTGTTAGATGCTTTAATAACCCCTCGAGCTTCACTGTCGGGTTTATGTAGCATCTAACACCTCGGGGGGATATAATCTTCTTGTTACACACACCATTCCATACTTTATTCTATATATTATTAATTCTTTTAAATAAATGGTCAATTTGTACCACTGTATCTTACCTCATGTCGCTTACGTTAGGATGTACACCCTGTTAAAGACTGCTGACTTATTTACCAATGTAAAGTTGTGTGTTTATAAAAGTTGTAACACTAACTCAAAATTGTAATGTACTTGCTCAGTATGCGATTGTTTCACTTGTAACAAAAAGGAAAAATGATCAGTAAAAAGATTCATTGTAAAAAAAATAAAATAAAATAACCAAAGTTATGTGCATGCGTATAAAATTTCAATGACTACACATAACACAGCCTATTGTTAGTATTTTACACCAATTTTTACATGGCTTTTGGGACACCACCTCATGAACAGTGGCACTATCTTTTCTGACACTGGTCTGAAAGGTGATTCTGTGCAGCGACTGCGAAATCACCTTTCAGGACCGAGTAACAAAATGACAGTGACAGTGTTCATGAGTGGGGTCCCAACAACCTCATGTCTAAAATGTGGTGCAAAAATCTCAAAAAATGGCTGAGATATCAACATAAGTTAAAACCACCATTGACTGCCATTATACAGCACTTACCTTGATTTTTCAGTTCGTGGTTCGACTTTGAAGAGTGCAGACATGTCCCAGTCCAGAGAAGATGACAGCACTTGACCTCTGGTGGTAAGTATGGGGTAAGGAGGGGTGTGGTGAGGTGAGCGCACAGAGGGAGGGTCAGGATGGGGGAGGTGAGACAGGGAGATGACGAGGGACCGTTTTCTTTTTTACAGGGTTAAAAAAATGATAAAGATGTTGGGTGATGGTTTTCTTTTTTTTAGGGGCAAGAATGTTTTGAGACTCTGGAAGTGGGCTCCCAGTGTTCCACAGTGATGGTGGGGTACTAACGACTGGGGACACTGGGGTGGGCTCCCTGGTGTCCTGAACTGCTGTGGACAGGTGACCTGACTGGGGACACTGGGAGTGGGCTCCCAGTGTCCCATACAGTTGGGGGTTTCCACTACCGACATGGGATTGGGCCCCCAATGTCGGCAAAGATAAGTGGAGGACTGTGGCAGCAGTGGCAAAAATGGTCACTGCAGGGGGGAGCACACTTCCTGATCGCTGTTTTATCCCCTTCCCCATCCCACAGTAGGCCTTGCAGCTTGGCTCAGTGAAACATCAACAAAAACACAGTGCTGTACTTCCAAGAGTGTGACAGCATTTAATACGGCCCTGTCCCAGTTGTTATGGAGAAATAGTATAAATGCAAGGATCTGTTCTAGTCTCTCCTTTTCTGTCTCTTCTCTGTCTGGTTGTGCAACCAAATTTTCTTGTGAGACCTAGGGCTTGATCACCCCAACGGTCTTGCAATTCTCTGCCTCTGCTATCTCTCTCTCTACCCTCACTTTCTGTTCTGTATTTTCTCCCTTGCATATCTGTCAGTATGACAAACTACGTGAATCATTTTGTAGAAATGTAATTGATGCTGTGATATCTGTTTAAAACTATATATTTATACTGTTGAAATGATTGCAAAGCTAAAACAGTATATAGTTATACTGTGGAAATGGTTGCAAAACTATTTGGAACTCAAGGGTTAACTTGAGATGCACTTGTTAAGCCTTTAGCAGAACATGTAAAAAAGAGGTCAGTTCTGGGTCACAATGTTCTTTTGCTGCACCTACTGAAACTGACAAGAACATTGAAACTTACAAGAACACTGTGTGAGAAGTATGCTATTTTCTTAATGAGCTCCTGCACAGACTTATAAAAGGAGCTGCAATGTTTTGCAAAACAGAGAGACAGTGACTGAGAGACCAAGATTGGAAATTGAGAAGAAAAACTTAGAAGGACTGCCAGTCTGGAAGGGGGGCAGAAGGACTGAAGGTCAGAGAAGGGGAGATAGGGGAGCTAAACATGTGGCTCAAGGGCTGGTGCCAGGAAAAGGACACAGATTTGTAGGGAACTGGCAACAGTTCTGGGAGCGAAAGTTCTTTAAATTTGATGGACTGCATCTGACAAAGGAGGGATTGAGTGCATTGGGGCAGAAGTTTGACGTCTTTGCAGTATATTTAAACTAGCAAATGGGGAGAGGGGTGCAGCAACCCATATGTCGAATGGGAAGAACACCCCCCCCTCAGTTAGTGGTCAAACAGGGATTCAGCATGTTTGCAGTTCATTTGCATCACCAGGTAAGAAAAAAGGTCTGTCTCCCCATACGACGCACAGGGGAAATGCCAAACCTCACCCAACAACTAACACACCGAAATCTGGCCAATGGAAAATCATGTACACAAATGCTCACAGCCTGGGAAATAAGATCCCAGATCTGCAGGCAATAATGTCAGAGGCTAAACTGGACATAGTAGCAATTAGTGAGACGTGGTTTACCAGTAACCACACTTGGGAGACTTCAGTACCTGGCTATGTACTGTTCAGAAGAGACCGAGGTGCAAAAAGGGGGGTGGAGTGGCCCTGTATGTCAATGAAAATATCAAAGCTACAGAAATTCAGAATACACATAAGGAGCCAGAAGAACTGTGGGTCACCATGGAAACAGGAAATGGGACAGCCATAAGAACTGGGGTAGTCTACAGGCCCCCAGACCAGGGGAGGACATAGACACATTACTGTTAGAAGATATAGAAAACATGACAGCTAAAGGGGAGGTTCTGATAATGGGAGACTTCAACATGCCGGATACAGATTGGTCAATACCAGCAGGAACATCTGCCAGAACTAGACACATGGTGGATTCCCTGCAGGGGAGGGCCTCAAACAACTGGTACAACAACCCACAAGAGACAGGGCTATCCTAGATCTAGTACTGACTAACAGGGAAGGGATCACAGATCTCCAGGTAGAAGGTCACCTGGGGCCAGTGACCATCACATGGTATGGTTCAATTTGGCCACTACATCTAAATCATCCCATTCCAAGGCAAAAATATGGGACTTCAGAGGAGCTGACTTTTATCAGATGCCAACAGAGTTAAGCTAGCCCTGGCAAAAGAAACACAGGTGAGGGGGTACAGGCAAAGTGAGCAAGCATTAAGGATGCAATACTTGAAGCAACATCCCATTGTGTTAGACAGAAAAGGAAGTGCAAAAGAAGGAAACCACTTTGTTCTCAAATACAGTAGCAGAAAAGGTCAGAGCCAAAAGGCTGGCCTTCAGGAAATATAAGGGAACACAGCGGATGAAGATAGAGGCATACCAAACTGCCCTAAGGGAAGCAGGGAAGGCAGTAAGGCAGGCAAAGTCCCAAACTGAGGAAACACTAGCACGAACAGTAAAAGAAGGTGACAAGACTTTCTATAGGTACATTAGTGAAAGGAGAAAGTCCAGAGGGGGTATTGCTAAGCTCAAAGGAGAAAAGGTGGCATGTGAGGAGGAGCCCTGTAAAAGCATCTATCCTAAATAGATACTTTTGCTCAGTATTTACTGAAGAGAAGGTAGGGCAGGGCCCACAGCTCAGCACCATGGACACAGGGGGGAGGGAGGTGAGCACTACTCCCTTCACAAAAGAAAGGGTCCTACAAGAGCTCGCTAAGCTCAGGGTGGACAAGGCAATGGGACCCAATGGCATACATCCCAGGGTACTTAAGGAGCTAAGGGTGGAACTAGCAGAGCCATTAGCAGAACTGTTTAGTGAGTCTCTGAGCACAGGAGAGGTCCCAGAAGACTGGAGAAGGGCTTTATGTGATCCCGCCCCACAAGAGTGGTAGCAGGGAGGAGGCAGGAACTACAGACCAGTCAGTCTTACCTCAGTAGTGGCAAGATTATGGAGGCACTCCTTAAGGAAAGGATAGTGCAACACCTGGAATTCATAGGGCACAGGATCCAAGACAGCATGGGTTTACAAAGGAAGGTCCTGTCAAACTAATCTCATAGATTTTTGACTGGGTAACCAGAGTGGTGGACCAAGGGGAGCAGTTGATGTCACCTACCTTGACTTCAGCAAAGCTTTACACTGTTCTGCATAGAAGATTGATAAATAAGCTGGGTAGGCTCAGGGTGGATCAGAAGTTGGTCAACTGGGTGGCAAACTGGTTGACGGGCAGAAAACAGAGAGTGGTGGTAAATGGTATACAGTCAGAAGAGATGCAAGTCCAAGTGGGGTACTCAGGGATCAGTCCTGGGGCCAGTCCTCTCAATATCTTCATTAGTGACATTGCAGATGGACTAGAGGGTAAGGCTTGTCTGTTTGCAGATGACACCAAGATCTGCAACAGAGTAGATGATCCAGATGGGGTGGGCAGAATGAGAAAAGATCTGAATAAGCTAGCAAAATGGTCAGAAGAGTGGCAACTGGGATTTAATACAAAGAAGTGCAAGATCATGCACATAGGGAAGAGAAACCCTGAAGCCACCTATAGGCTGGGAGGGGAGTTGCTGGCAGTCACAAAGAAAGAAAGAGACTTGGGCATCATCATCATCACTGATGATCTGAAATCATTAAAGCAGTAGGTAAGGCTAGGGGGATGTTAGGGTGTATTAGTAGGGGTATCACAAGTCATAAGAGGGAGGTAATAATCCCTGTTTACAAGACACTAGTTAGGCCCCATCTGAGTACTGTGTGCAGTACTGAGGCCACACCTTCAGAAGGACATTAACCAAATTGAGGCAGTCCAGAGAAGGGCAACCAAAATGGTGCAGGGACTGCATCAGAAGACATATGAGGACAGATTAACGGAGCTCAATATGTATACCCTTGAGCAAAGGAGGGAGAGAGGTGATATGATTAAAACATTCAAACACCTTAAGGGCATTAACAAGGTGAAAGAGTCTAACATGTTTAAATATAAGAAAAATAGCAGGACAAGAGGACACAGCATGAGATTAGAGGGAGGCCGATTAAGGGGGAATGTGAGGAAATTCTTTTTCACAAAAAGAGTGGTGGATGCATGGAACGGCCTACCTCAGGAAGTGGTGGCTATGAATACAGTGCAGGGCTTCAAAGAGGCATGGGATAGGCATAAGGGAGCAATACAGATGAGTATGAATAGATAGACCACTGACAGAGCAAAGGCCAATGGCACATTTATAAGGCAGAAAAAGAAATGGGCAGACTGGATGGACCTTGCGGTCCTTATCTGCCGTCAACCTCTATGTTTCTATGTTTCTACTGCCACTGTAAATAGTTATTCTGAACAATTTTATTTTTTTATTTTGCTAGTATTAATAAAATGTTACTTGTGAATTTTGAAACTGCTCCTGTTTTTTATGCTTCCTGACCTGTGCCTCAACAAGAGATGGTGTCAGCCTAAGTGAGATTTATGAAGG
Source organism: Neoceratodus forsteri (assembly GCA_016271365.2). Lineage (NCBI taxonomy): Eukaryota > Metazoa > Chordata > Ceratodontiformes > Ceratodontidae > Neoceratodus > Neoceratodus forsteri. Next base: position 903,014,855 of record CM028131.1, on the reverse strand, counting down.
GAAGGCGGACCCAGTGACACACGCACCAAGATGGCGCTCTGAAGAGTGTAATCAGCTGTGTGGGCTGACTAGTGGCAACTTCGAGCAAAGTCTGTAATTTCATTGCCTGGTTGCAATTTGCGCCTACTTAAGCTGTTTCTCTCTGGCCATCTCTCTTTGCCACCTGGTTTGCTTTTACGCTGTCGAAAGATCATTTATACATTAATCTCATCCATCGGCAATAGTTGATATCATGTTTAAGTGGTCCACCACTCAACAGAGCTAACTGACGGTCCAGAGTCCAGTGCCAACCAGCAGCTTAATAAATGAAGTAAACCTTTAAAAAAACTAGGAGAGATAAACCCCTCGAGCTAAACTGAAGACAGCCAAGCTCGTACCAAGTTTCATCAGTAGAAGCTTACCTTTAGTTCACTACAGATCAAACCGCTTATTTCCCTGATCTCCAAACCTTCTGAGCAAATAAAAATGAACATTGATATGGATCCTCCTAACCCTGGCGTGGCATTTTTCCCAGGCTCAGTCAATCAGGCATCCTCAAATAGAAACAGCACGGGATATGGAGGAGCAACTTTATACTACTGCCGATGAGGATGAGGAACTACAGTAGCGTCGCACAGGTACTATTCCAAATGCTATGGTGTCTAGTGTCGGATGCTAGGGGAAGAAGAGGTCAGGAAATCCTGCTGCAATTCAACCCTCAAACATTGCTAATAGTTCACCTAGTAATGGTTTACAATTAGCTTCTTCTGGTAATGGAGCAATATCAAATGTATCAAGTGAAGCCACTGCCCAACTGGGTCTGCACCTGCCTCTTGTACTAGAAGCAAGCTATGATGCAGAATAGCAATGAGGGGGTTAATGTGGATTTGTTCCTTAAGTTCAGAAATCAAATCACATAGGACATTATGGATGGGTATGCAGCTGTTAATTCTACGCATTCAAATATTACTTTCCCTTAATGATATATCTGCTAAACTTCAATGTTTCTCACTGAGAATGGACACTTTAGAACAAAGTATCAGTAACTTACAAGACAATACCAACAAAATGCCGAAACACAATCAGCATGCGCCCTCCTCAGTGAGCTTCAGTCATGTATTAATGACCTAGAAGATAGGTCAAGAAGAGAAAATCTTAAACTCATTGGTGTTCCTGACGGCCAGGAAGGAAGATTGGACCCGCTACATTTTTTTGGAAAAATTAATAACTGAAGCCCTGGGTAGACCATATCTGGACAAAAAAATAACTTTAGATCGCGCTCATCATGGACTGGGCGGTCGCCCTAATTCTAGCCCTGATGTGAATCAAAAGAAGCCTCGGCATGTGTTTCTAAAACCCCACTACTACTCAGACCACGAACTTATTCTAAAACATGCCAGAGTCAGCAAAGAGTTGACCTGGGAGAGGGTCAAATTCTCTGTCTTCCTGTCCTATCAACAGCCACTATACAATCAAGATGTGCTTTTGATAAAGTCCAACGATTTTGAAACAAAAACATTAGATTTGCCCTCTTGTATCCTGCAAAAATATGACTTTTCTGTAGAGGATGGATGCAAGTTTTGATGATCCTAGGCTGACTGAAGAACTTTCAACCAACTCACAGGATTTGAATGGTTAAATTGAATGTTGCCTGTTAAGATTTTTCGCCCCAGATAACTACTTCTGTTTTTCTTGTAGCTCTTTTTCAATAATATTTGCTTGTAAGACTTTGCTACAGCTTTTGTGTTAAATTTTCATTGGCTTGAATTGGAAAAGAGGGGGGACTGATAAAACACTAAGAGATAATGTAAAGCCCACACAGACCTGAGCTCATGTAAAGAGAATCACCAAGATGGCTGATGAATGGGCAAGGCCCGTGACACAACAGATCAGTTTAAATGGTCCTTTCTTTACTGTCTATATATGCTTATTGTGCAAGAGCCATTTGGGGTTTATTTCAACTTACTGGAAGCTTTTCTCAATCTTCACCTTGTTGATGTTAGCGGGTAGGGGACTCACTGGCTCATAAATATTTTTACCAATCAGCTGCATTCAACGTTTTTTTTTCCCTCCAATATATTTTGGGACAATTTGATAGTTTCACTTTAATTAGAAAATTGTATTCATATAGCAGACTTTTTTGTATGTGTACCACCATATGGTTTAATTTATTTTATTATCTATTAACATGCGTAGCACAACTAGGTTTATGACATGGAATGTGAAGGGAATGCAAGACAGAACCAAGGCAAAGAAAATGTTCAGTTATCTAGATAAACACCAAATTAACTGTGTACTGTTGCAGGAAATGCATCTTCCTCAGGACCTCTTTAATTTTTATGCAAAAAAATGGGTGCAGGAATTAATGCATTTTACAGCACCAATGCAAGTGGTGTCTCCATTTTTTTCAAAAATGGGTCAGGATTGTCTTTTGGTCATTATAAAACTGATCCCAATGGGCACTATATTACTGCAGAAATATGGGAGCGCAATAATAAATACACCCTTATTAATCTATATGGCCCTTAACGAAAACAGCCCTCATGCTCTTCAATTAAGTGTTTCTGGAAATGGCAAATGTTTCTCCTCCATACATTCGGGGGGGGGGGCATTTTAATTTAATTTTTTAATAAAGATTTGAATAAATCCAGTTCAAGACATGAAAAAATTGGTTCAGCTGCCGTTAAAGTAAAGTAATTTTCTATTGATTATAATTTAATTGATATCTGGCTGGTCGGAAATCTCAATTCTAAGCAATATTCTTTTTATTCTCTGGTTTATCATAAATATCCTTGAATAAATTATTTTTTGGTTTCTGAGTCTATTCAGTATTTAATTGAAAATATTGAATATAAAAATATTATCATATCAGACCACATTCCCATATCTCTGGTTGTTGCACTACAAGAAGAAAAATACACTTCTTTCTTTAAATTTGATCCCATACTATTAAAAGATTAAGACTACTCTGCTTATATGCAAGAAAACATAAACAACTATTTTAGCATTAATATAGCCCAGAGTACCCCTGGACTTATACATGGGATGCCTTCAAGGCTGTGGAGTGGCCATACTATTTCCTTTATGAGCCATCTGAAGCGTAAATAGAACGAAAAAGACAGATTTGAAATTAATATTGCCAATCTTGAACAATTACATTGCATAAATATGGACCCAGAGGTCTATCAGAAATTAACTCAACTTCGGGGATATAATCTGTTGACAACTGAGGCAGCTGAATGACAATTATTGTATACTAGATCTTGATAATATGCCTTTGGAAATAAACCAGACAAAATCCTGCCATGGCAATTGAGAAAACAGAATGAAAATAACATTAATTCAATTACATCTTCATCGGGTGAAGTAGTGAACAACCCAGTGGAAATCAATAATATTTCAAAGATTTCTACTGCTCACTTACACCTCAGAGTAAATGATTAGCCAGGAACAGATACATGAAACGTTGAATAATCTTACTATCCCAAAGATTAATAAGGTGCAAAATGACTTACTCGAGGCTGACATCTCTAGTTTTGAAATCTGTGAGGCAATCAATAATCTCTACTCTTCCAAAGCCCCGCCCTGACGGCATAGCTATTGAGTTCTATAAACAATTTTCTCAGGATCTTATTCCTCATCTTAAATCACTTTTCCATTACATTATTAAATTTAAACAATTACCCTTGTCATTTAAAGAAGCGCATATTTTATTATTCAAAAAAAAAAAAAAAAAGGATAAAAATCACTTACTACCAAGCTCCTACAACTATCTCATTAATAAATGCAGATGCCAAGATTTGGGCCAAAGTCCTTGCCACCAGGCTGGAAGGGGTTCTTCCAAATCTTATACATCCAGAACAAGCTGGGTTTATTAAGGGCTGAAACATTAAAACTAGGATCAGAAGAACCACTGATATTATAGATTGGTCTAAATGCTTAGATTATTCCCTCCTGTCTCTGGATGCTGAAAAAGCCTTTGATAGGCTGGAGTGGGAATATACAGTATTAAATCAATATTTTCTAAATTTGGATTTGGCCCTAATTTTAGAGCCTGGCTACAGGTACACTCTTTGGGAGGGAAGAGTGATGAGAGTGCTCATAGGTCTGAGAAGTGAGAATTGAGGACATTGGCAATCGTGTGGGGATCGTTTCAAGAGGCCCTCCGATAATCATGTCAGATACTCTGAGTTAGAGGGTCCACTGACAAGAGTTTTTATGTTCCTCCAAAACCGTCTGGGATCATTGGCAGAACTGAGTAGGGTGGACTTGCAGAAGTCACTTTTTGCTACCCTGATGGCCTTTTTACACTCATTTCTGAGATTTCTATATTGTTGAAAAACTGTCTGATCAAGGGAGCTTCTGAAGTGGGTCCAACACTTGCCTCTAGCCCACATGAGGGCTAGGAGACTCCCATGCAACCATAGAGTGGTGGTCCCCCTTACCCTTCGGGTAACCATAGGGGCATGCTTGTCTTGCAGGGCACCAAAGGTGGTGAGAAAGTGGGTAGCAGCTGTTGAGGGATCAGAGGATCCCAGCACCCCAGACCAGTCAGTGAGCCTTAGGTCTTCCCAAAAAGAATCTGGATCAAACCTAGAGAAGTTCCTGATGTGAATGATTTTATGAGGAATTTTTGGGGAAGGGATTTTCCACTCACAGAAGACCAAGGAATGATCAGAAATAGAGTCTGACAGGATTCCAGCAGAGGAGATCCTATCAGGACGATTTGACAGGATCCAGTCCAGTAGGGAGCTGGAGGATCCGTTGGCCGACTGTCTGGTTGGCTCCTGTACAAGTTGTGACAGGGTAAGGTTAGCAAGTAGAGTCTCAAACTGCTTTACATTGCCACCAGCCCAGTTAAGGTTTACATCGCCCATGATTACAAGCTCATTGTCACCAATGCTAGGACCTACGGTGTCCAAGAGGTGGGTCAGGCCTGGGAGCCCTCCCTTTGGGGGATTATAGGCACATACCACATGTAGTTTCTTAGTGTTCCTAAGTAAGAGCATAACATGAAGCAGCTCACAAGGGGACAGGGGTGATGGCTGGTGTACCACTAGGGATACCTTGAGATGGCTCCTGTAATATATCAGGATGCCACCTCCCTGCTTGTTCCCAGATCTGTCCAGTCGCATGAACTTGAACTGGGGAGCACACAAACTGAATCAGGGATCGAGGATTTTAGCCAGGTCTCAGTAACGCCAAGAATATCCGGCTTGTAGAGTGAGACTCATGTGACTAACTCAGCAAGGTTGGGCAGCTGACTCGAATGTTAAGATAAGCTACTTTTAGACCTTGTCCAGCCCCCATTCTGGGGGATTGAGTAGGCCAGGTAATTTGGGCCAGGGTTAGATTCTGTGTCTCCGGCCAGGAGTAGTATCAACAGGAACAGCCAGAGGAGGTGTCGCTGTTGGAGGTCCTGCCAGTCAAGGGCTTACTGGCTAGGCGCGCTTACCTGGGCAGAGTACAGTAGGCACCTGTGGTCCAGGCAGCATGTAAGACAGCAAGGGTCTTAGTATACACTAGGAGATTAGAGAAGGTGAAGTCAGGCACCTCGTTGAAGGGTGACCTCACAGTAGCCCCGAATTGTCAGAGAGGGATAGTGACCACTTGGAGGAGAACTAGCCCCAGTAGGAGACCAGCAAGGATAGTGGAGCAAATGGGGAGGCAGTACACCACCCTTCAGTACCATAGGGACTCCTTCCCATAGTAGTGAGTTGCAGGTTCCTGGGCCACATTGGAGCCAAGGACTAGGGAGTACTCTTGGGAATATGTCTTGGGTCTGTGGACCAAACAGCTGAACCCTTTAAAAGGAACACTCAGGATAGATTGCTGTATGTCTTCTGAAAATCCTGACACCCCAAGACAGGCGTATTGTCTGAGACACACTCCTGCAGAGGACGTGACGAGCCATAGTTAAAACCAAAAAGAGCACCCACCTACCAAAGCAAATGAAAATGGCACCAGCCTATGAATAATAATAATAAAACAAAGGGCACGTGCCCATCATAGTCCATGCCCTCAAGGGTTGGCAGGTGGTGGTGGTTGTGGTTGTTGCTGATGCCGTATAGCTGTAGCCAGGTCTCAGATGGCCTGGTTGGTTTCCTCCACTCACCTTATTAAGATTATCTGCAAGAGGCTCTGCTTGTGCAGAAGGTTGTCCCATCCTTCCGTGACATGGCATCCCTCCTGCCACCTGCTTCCTGTCTGGCACCTATAGAAAGAAATACACTGAACTCAGCTAGCTGTGTACATAGGACAAGGGACACAGGAGTGGCATAATGTGCATAACAGAAGTACAGTCACCTGACACATGGGCCACCATGCCACACATAGGTTGAAGGGTCAAACAGCTGCAATGTAGTGTGCGTGATATACCAGAGACAGCACTGTGGACTCCAACAGCAGAGACTGTACATACAATGGGTGCACAGTGCTACAACAGAGCATGACCTAGCCATGAAAGGACACACAACACCAGCAGGTATGCCAGATGTGGAAAAGCAGCACATGCAACAGCAATGCCAAGTCAGAGCCCAATAGGTAGTAAAATGGCCCAAGTGGCTAAGAGTCACACTCCATACCTCACACCCTGCAGAAGGGCATCAGCATACAGACCAACACAAGTGGACAGGATAACAGACATACATGAAATACCGTAGGTGATAGCAGGGCAGGGCCAGGCACACACATAGTTCTCACACCACAACTGTAAATGAACAGGACCATTGCAGCACAGTGTGCAGCAGGCAGTGTAACACATGTGTGCAGCAATGTTGTGTCAGGGTAGGTGCTTTGCACACTGTACCACTGTCACCACAACACTGGTGTGAGATGCAGAGCTGTTAGAGGCATCCTCCATCCCTAGCAGACACTGGCCCCACCTAATTATAGGGTTCCACTAATACAGATCCTGCACAGGTCATTGGTCCTATGAAGACACAGTTGTGCAGTAATGTATGCATGGTACTGCCCATGTACCATGGAATGACCACACTCTGGACATCACTGTTGATGAGACACTACTGACTATACATCACAGTGCTGAACAAACATGATAAGGTACATTAGAGGTCCATTAATGACTACCTCTGCTGTTTACCCCATGCCACGTAAGGTTGTCTCCAGTGAGATGCAATGGTGTGACTCACAATGTATTCAGCACTAGAGCTGCCACTATTTGGGCAGAATGCCATGGGGAGCTGTGTGCAATACAGGAGCATGTAACAGGGTGTACTGGTACAACAGTGGCCTGTGCCTACCTCTGTCAGACATATATAATAATAATAAAATAATAATGATAATAATAATAAAACAACTTTATTTCTGTGGCGCCTTTCAGAAACCAAGGCGCCTTACAAAATTTAAAACATATCAAACATTTCAAATCTTAAACTATATAAAACAGCTGACACAGTTAGGCAGGCAGAATCACTCACCAAATGCTTGAGTCCATAAATATGTTATATACCTAAACCCGACCATGCACAACAGACCCGACTAACAACAACAGGCATACAACCTGAAGCTGTGAGCATTACTGCCAATGGCCTGGTGAACCAGTTATGGTATATAGGTGACATGCTACAGCTCAGTGCAATGCATGTCAAGGCACAATACACACAAAGAGGCAGCATGCCTGTTGCAATGACAACTGAAACAGCAGACAGCACAGCCACTGACACACTACAGTGTCAGTGATGTAACAATGCCCCTAGAGCTAGATGAGTGTCCCCAACCACAATCGCATAGGTGCTGTCCTCACAGGCATGCATGCAGTTTGGCGAGCCACAGAAATGGACATCCCTCCACAGCAGAAGCATGTAGCATAGTGTATACAAACAGCCCAGACTGTGAAACATACAGTTCAGGATACTTATATGGATGCACATCCATGAACAGTCCTGTCTTTCCAACTTGATGCTGGACCCCATCATGGTCAGGTGCCCTCTCCAGCAGCCACTGGTCCTGGTGGCCCCACTCCACTGGTCCAGCCCTGGGTTGGCCCTTCTCGGCCTTTGTGTCTGTGGATGACAACAAAGGACACATATGATCAAAAGCATGCAGTGGAATACACAGCACATTACCATGAACCCTTAACAGTACATATGTCTAGGTACTAGTACTGTGTAACAATAGCCACATGTGCATGGTGGGGAGGAACAGAACTGTGCGGGGTCATGTCTTACCATTGTGCATAGCTGTGGTGTGCCACACAGACAGGTGTGACCACGACAGGCACAGCTGTCACACTACATACCAGTGTTGTATTTATGGCCTAGCACTGTGTTCTACAAGGCCCATGTGGTGCCCTGACCAGCCTTCCTCACTACCCGTCCAGCATACCCATACATATCAGCTACATGCCATTTACACCTCATATTATTCAGTAAGATGCATGTAGCACCAGATCGATGTGCAACATGGGCACAGAAAGCATAACTTTACAACTGTGGGGAGTGGACATCATATCGTAGATTTGGACCAACACAGTGGCAGGTCCTAGAGTGGCATACCCACTCTGACAAAATAGTATGCTATGCATTATGTAGCATATGCATGCCAACACCAATGCTACATGACACAAACAGCAAACACATACCAGACACTGACTTTAAGGAAATGCTGTTTGGTGCACCTACAACCCTTACTACAAGTAGACCACATGTCACATGACATAGTCATCCAACTTGACACAGCACACATAGAGTAACAGTGATCACATATCAAATACTGTAAAATGCATGTTAAGTAACATTGAATAGTGCAGTGCTATCGTGTTTCCAGGTGGGGAAGTGCCATCTGCATGCGGCCAGAAATGAGTACAAGTACAAATTGTGCACATCTGCAATGCTATAGTTGAACATTAGAGGGTGTATGCATCACAGCATCATGACATCAATAACACTGTGTAGCGTCATGTCTGTGCCACCTGAGGCAGTAGCAGTAGCTACGACTGCAGTGCTTCTAGCACAAAGATGATAGTGCTTAAAACAAATCTGAAATATTCAAACAGTCTATGCAAATGAGCTAAATTTCACAGCAGGTGGGAAAATGCACATTTGCATGTCATTACTAGAATTTATAAAATGCTATCTCATCAGTTCTGACTCCTTATTGGTCAGGACCCGTCACATGGTACTGTGTTAACCTAGCATATACTCCTGCTCAGAAGACATGATAGGGGTACATTAATCAAGAGCACAGTCTGTTTGGGTCAATAATGTCACTGTGCTAATTACATTCATAAATAGGGGTGAGGTGTTTTCACCCTAATAAAACCATATATTTCACCCACAGTGAGGCAAACGGAGGTGATGGCATGCACAGTGAAAATAAATGACATTTACATATACTGGGCTTATGTCACCCATGTTTGTCTGCATTGTGGTGATGTCACTAGAACCCTCTTTTTAAACCCATGCTGGAACTACTTCTGCCCTGATTTAATTATAAAAGCAGCTCACCTGTGAATTTACAGCACCTGCTGAGTTATTTCACGGTACTCTCATGCAAACACGGCTCTGTAGCATTAACAAGCCAGCCGACGACAAACATACCAGAAAAAATAAACAGTATCCAAATAAAAAAAATAAAATACAGTACCCCCACCAAAACTCAAAACAACATCCTGAGCAGAACAGCTGTCCCCAACACCTCTACTGCTCCCTCACTCTCCTGATTCTAAAATCAAGCCCACACAACAGAAATAACCAATCCCAGTTCACATTTACAGGACGCAACACACATACAACCAATCAAACAACAGAATAAATGAACCACTCATATTTCAGAATCTGAATCACAGAAACTTATAGATAATCAAATCTTACAAACACAGCTCATTCATGAATACCAACCTACACCATTCATAAAAGGCAGCATACTCACGTGGGACAACAGCAAGAGGAAATAAAACAGTACAAAAAGCACATTTTGAAACAAAACCAACAACAAAGGGACACAAAAATCACTCCTGCCCTATTATACAAACCACATACATGATGGGCAGGAGTGAGATATCAGAAAACATCTGTACTAGTAACCAGTGACCTCAGGATACCTTCACTCATCTCCTCACTATGCTCTGCCACTTATGAATATCCTGAGGTCACTGGTCACTCGTACAGATATTTCCCATATCTCCTCCTGCCCATCATGTATCCCCTATATCCTCAGGTTCAAAAGGTCACAATACAAATCCAACAATACAGCAACATCAGAAACAAATAATGCAAATTTAAAAACAAAATCACTTGACCTCCCCACCCCACCCTTCACAGCACCATTGCTCAAGAATCAAAAACTGTAAAGGAAATCCATCCAACAAGTTTGAAAAAACATACTGTGCTTTCTATTTACAAATCCAATCCCAAAAAGTATCAGTGCTACTCATACAAGAAAAACATTTTAAACACCCAATGAAAACACAATATATATATATAAAAGCTAATAAAATATCTGCAATTCTAGAAACAAAGGACAGCTCAAACTCTCTGTCTACTTGAGTCTCAACTACCCATAAGTGCACCTGACTGAGGTCACATGACATCTAATCAATCTGTGGGCTACCAGGTCTGACTCAGATACTATGGAAAGAATGGGAAGCACAGCTAAAGTTTCCAGCTTTTGATAAAGGCCTGTGTCTGAAAGCATCAAGCGTGCTGTTCTTTTGTGTGCTTGGAATACAAATATGAATCTTATGGATGTCTGCAGCCTGTATGATGTTCATTTTGGTTGGTGAGTGCCCATCTCTTGCAAAGTAAAACAAACTTTTGCTTACAGCATCACAGATCATATGGGAAGTATAGGAAGTTAAAATTAGGAATATGTGTAGCTCTTTTGCCCTCTACAGCTCCCCTGGGCAGCATTGCTTGTAAGGTAGCACCTTGTTTTTCACAAATATTTATTTATTCATTCATTCATTCATTCATTCCAGTCTTGGATTACAACCTTTGAGCTGGGAGCTCATTTGCGAAGATTTCACGTCAAGCATGCAATAAGCATTCATGAGGTACAATCAAGTTGCATTGAAAGGTAACATAATAAATATCATAGGTGGTACAGTGTTAAAGCAAGGATATTCTTCTTTGAGAACTAAGTCACTTCTCCTATAGCTTTAATATTCTAACACCACGCCACCATGGATCACCACTTAAGTGAAATTCTGACCAAAAAGAAATCAGGGGACCTTGTCTGGATTCATATCCCCAACCTGTGGTTTAGGAGGCTGCAGACCTTTCCACTACACCATGGATTTACAGCTGCCAGGATTGACAGTGGGAGAGTGGGACAGTCAATCTTTAAGCGTGCAAGGCATGGTAGGAGAAACCACATGTGGTGGTGCGCTTGAGGGACAAATGACTTGGGGGATAATATGGTGGTGTTGTTGATGAAGAGGTTTGAGAAACTGGTGACATTATATGAGGAGGCAGGGAGATAAGTGGCCTTCTCAGAGGCACTCCCAAAATCAAGGGCATGCATGGTGAAAAAGGCAAGGATAGCTGAGTTTAACACTTGGCTGGGGGAGTGATGTCAAACCAAAGGGTATGGGATAGTGGGAGGATGGGGAATACCTGGGACAACAGTGACCTATTTGCAGAGGACAGGTTCCATTTGAGTAATGAGGGCAGGGGTTTTGGAAGCAGAGGCTGGGGAAATACATAGCAACTAAGTTGGATTTAAACTAGGTGCAGGGAGGCAGTGTGCAGCAGGATTACAGAACTGCTGGAGAGGAATAGATAGTTTATCCCCAATAGAACAGAGACAGCACCAGGGAAGGGACACAAGGGGTTTAAGGCTGGGGAAAATTGGGCTAGATAAGGGAAGGTAACAAGTTGGAGAGTGGTCTTACTGAATGCAAGAAGCCTGGGGAACAAATCAGCTGAGTTACAGGCTCTCTTGACAGTGGGGTGGGGACATTGTGCCCATCATAGAAACTTGGGCCACCTAATACCAAGACTGTGATCTGATGGTCCCAGGGTATAGGATATATAGAAAGGATAGGGGAAGGGAAAGATGGTGGCAATCTACATAAGGGAGAGGATAAGGTGTGCAAGGGAAGAGGAGGAGGGAGGGTAGGACAGAGGCTTTATAGATGCAGTTTCAGGACTCAAAAGTAGGGCACTGAGGATGGGGTAGTGTATAGACCACCAGCTCAAGTGGAGGACCTGGACAGAGAGCTAGTGGAGCAAATTAGAAGGATCTATGGGAAGGGAACCCCATGATAGTGGGGACTTCAGTCTACCAGGAGTGGATTGGAGCACCCCTGCCACCTTGGGAGCAGGGAGTCGTCCTACTAAAAGCATTTCAGGACAGCTTTCTGACACAGTTGGTCCACAAGCTGACTCAGCTGGAAAAACTATGGACCTAGTTCTGTCAAATGGGCAGGCTATTAGTGATCCAGGGGTGGAGGACCTGCTGGCTGGGAGTGATCACTGCTTGGTGTGGTTCACACTCAACATGGGCAGGAAGCTGGAGGTATGGGAACCAGGGTGGTTGACCAAGTGGGCGACTTTAACAAGATGGGGAAATTTTGGGAGGCATCTGGAAGGAATTCATCCATACTTGGATGCAAGCAAAAAATGGGAAATTATAAAGCATGGGCTGATAGAGGCTACTGGGCATGTACCAAGACACAGAGCAAGAAGGGAAGGGTGGCCAAACCTAGCTAGTTGAATCAGGAGGTCATGGAAGGGTAAGGGCTAAGAAAACAGCATTTAAAAGGTTAAAGGGTTACACTTTATTTTAAGTATCATTAACTACACTGAAACTACTGTATACCTACAATGTAACTACTATCTAACGTCTGTATAGTTACATGTAACTACAATGTAGATAGTTAACTAGTTTCACATTTGTGGTTTAGTGTAGTCACACAATTTGCATGAACTGGTAGTTACTGCAATTACTGTTTGCAACAGCTGTTACATGTGTAGTTACACTTCCAGCATAAATCAATGTTTCTGTTGCACTTTGCAACAGCTGTTACATGTGTAGTTACACTTCCAACATAAATCAATGTGTGCCAAAGAGAGACCATTGTGGTTGCATATGTAACTACCACATCATGCATTTGTATAACTACACACCAGGAAGGGTCTCTACCTGTGTATCCTTCACCACCCATCACCACTCCATACAGCAGATCAGTGGTAAAATGCATGGTTTGTAACCATGCCCTACCCCAACTACCCACCTGGGCTGTAGAAGGCCAGGAGTTGGGTACAAGAGGAGATGTGGGTCAATGCTACAGAAGCAGCATATTTCTTAGTAACTACAGCATTGTTACAAGCCAATAAGTAATTATGTAAATTATTTTATTGTATAAGTAACCAATGTGGACGTACAACAATTAAGAATATCAGATTGCATGTTTATTAAGCAGTAAGTGCATGAGGGACTGATTTCTGAAGGAAAGCATACATCAGAACTACAGCACTGACATTCAATGTAAGTGCATAGTAGTTACACCATTCTTGAAACTTTATTTTAAGTGTCAGTTTCTGTGTACTTACTCTGCAAATATATGTTAGTTAGTCATTAACTATGGAAACAATGCCACAGAAGCACATTCCTTAGTAACTACTGCACTGTTACACCCTTCTTCTTACACTTTATTTTAAGTGTCTGTTTCTACATACTTACTGTAAGTGCATATTGAATTAGGCATTAACTGTGGAAACAATACCACAGAAGCAGCATGTTCCTTAGTAACTACAGCACTGTTACACCCTTTTTCTTACACTTTATTTTAAGTGTCAGTTTCTACATACTTACTTTGCAAATACATGTTAGTTAGTCATTAACTGTGGAAACAATGCCACAGAAGTAGCACATTCCATATTAACTACAGCACTGTTACACCTTCTTCTTACACTTTAAGTGTCTGTTTCTACATACTTACTTTGTAAGTACTGTACATATTAGTTAGGCATTAACTGTGGAAACAATGCCACAAAAGGAGCACATTCTCAGCAACTACAGCACTGTTAAAGTCAATAAGTAATTATGTAATTTAATGATTTTTATTATATAACAATTTACAATGTTAGACTACATGTTTATTTTTAGTTCTTTTTTTTTTGGTCACACAGTATACAAGTGGTGGCCCTGGATTCAAACCAATTTCTTCAGGTTTGAGAGCAGTGCTTTTAACCATTATGCTATACTGCAGTAGCTTCATGAGGGTAATTTCTGAAGGATAATTTTAAGTGTCACTAACTACACTGTAATTACTGTATAACAACACCGTAACTGCACTATGTAGTTGTTAACTAGTTTCACAATGCATATTGTACACTTATATAACTTTAAATGTGCTGCTTCTGTAAGATTGACCCACCTCTACTGCACCAACACCCCTGTCCTGCTGTTGACAGGTGGGTGGCTGGGTGGGGCATAGCTACCCTTCAATGACAGTCCAATTCTTCTGTACCAAAGACTAAACTGCCCCATTGTACAATGCTGAACAGTCATCATAATTCTGATTGTACATCATGTATATTGCACTCACACTTTAGTTGCTACTCTATTGTGTTTCAGCCATATTCTTGCACTTAATTGTACCAGGCTGTACTCAGTATATTCAATGTATTCTATTTTCTGTACCTTTCTCTGCTAATGTAAGTGTATTGTCTGTATTACCTATGTACCATCTTTATGGCCTGGGTCATACCTGAAAATGGCCCACTGAATCAGTGCACCTACCTGGTAAACAAACAAAAGACAAGCAAACAATAAATAAATATTACTGATCTGCTGTGTAGAGTTATGGTGGGTAATGCCAGATACACATGCCAGGATGCCTCCTTAGCCATAACATGCCCTTCCCACTTGCTGAATGAGGTGGCAGCCATGGCACCATCATTCACCCAAGCTACCACAGCTCCTGACTATATTATGAGGTTGGGACATGGTGGTGAAGACATGCATGTAGCAACTAAGGAAGAGTTCCTGCATGTGTATCTGGTACCACCACCATTACTCCACACAGCATATTTGTTACCAGGAGGCTGCAAAGAGGTGGGGTGCTGGGCTCACTGGCAGGAGTAACCACCATATGTGTGGTTCACACTCAACATGGGCAGGGAGGTGGTTGGTACAGGGACGAGGGTGGTTGATTTCAGAAAGGCAGACTTCAGTAGGATGGGTGAAATCTTAGGACAGTACCTGGCAGGAATTCAATCTCACTGAGATGCAAACCAGAAATGGGAAAAAACTGCATTGGAACTTGTGGAGACTGTTGGGACCTGTACCAAACCTCAGAGCAAAAGAGAAGATCTAAGAAGTCAAGCTGGATGAGTAGGGAAATTTTAAATAAGGTGAGGGCAAGAAAAGCAGCATTTAGTACATACAATAATTCTGAGAGGGAGATAGGGATGAGTACATGAGGAAGTTCAGAGAAGTTACCAAGGGTGTTAGAGCAGTCAAGGCCTCCAGGGAACTGAGGCTGGCTCAGGGAATCAAAGATGGGAAATGACTTCTTCTAACACATTAGGGAAAGAAGGAGCTGCAAGGATCAGATAGTGTGGATTAAGAAAGATGGGGTTGGCAGAGAAAGGGGCAGAACAGGCAGAAGCACTAAATGAGTACCTCTGTTTCATATTCATGAGGGAAAAGGACAGACAGCTTTTGCAGAGGGTGGGGATGGTGGGCAGGGAGAAGGGGTGACAGATGGGGTAATCCCTGAGGGCAGGTATTAGGGGTCTGAGGGCTCTGAGGGTGGACAAGGCACCAGGACCAGACAGCATGCATTCCAGGGTGCTGAGATAACTGGCAGAGATACTGGCAGGGCCACTGGTGGACCTATCCAATACCTCTTTGGACACAAGGTGCATGCCACAGGACTGGAGGATGGCCAATGCTGTGCCCCTCTAGAAAAGTGACCTAAGGATGAACCAGGCAATTACAGACCTGTAAGCCTGACATCCATCATGGGAAGCTAATGGAGTCAATCCTGAAGGACAGGCTGGTGACATTTCTGGAGGATAATGGACTCCAGGGCGGTCATCAGCATGGGTTTGTCTCGGAAGGTCCTGTCAGACTAACCTAGTTGAGTACTATGACTGGGTACTGAGGGAACTGAACAAAGCTCATGTGGTGGATGTTATATTTTTGACTTCAGCAAGGCCTTTGATTCAGTGCCACATGGGAGGTTGAGGGGAAAATTCAGGTATTTGGGGGTTGGGACTAAGATGGTTAACTGGATCGAATATTGGCTTCAGGGAAGACAACAGAGGGTAGTGGTTGGGGAGCTCTTGTCTCCAAGGGCAGTTACAAGGAGGGTGCCGCAGGATCTGTGCTGGGGCCAGTGTTGTTTGGGATATTCATAGTGGACACCTGCATGGCATCAGGAATAAGATCAGCCTCTTTGCTGATGATACCAAGTTGGGTGTGGTGGTGAGTGACATAGAGGATGGCAGGAACTGTAGAATGACTTCATTAAACTGGAGGAATGGTCAGAAGAGTGGCAGCTGGGGTCCAATGCTAAAAGTGCAAGGTGATGCACTTTGGGTGAAGAACCCAGAAAGAAGCTATCAGCTGGGTTGAGTACAGCTAGGTACCACCAAGGAGGAAGAGGATCTGGGGTGGTTGTAAATGAGAAAATGAACAACTCAGGGCAGTGCAGAAATGTCGCAGCAGAGGCCAACAGGATGCTGGGGTGAATTGGGAGAAGAATCCAGGAGGTAATCCTGCCTCGCTACAGGTCACTGGTTAGACCACACCTGGAGTACTGCGTGTAGTACTGGAGCCCATATCTAAAGAAGGATGCTGGACTACTGGAAGGTACAGCACAGTGCAACTAAGATGATACAGGGACTGGGTGAAAGGTCACATGAGGAGGGCTTTGTGACTTGAATATGTACTACCTGTAGGCGAGAAGAGATTGGGGAGATATGATTGAGACCTTCAAGTACTTAAAGGGATTAACAAGACAGTAACAGAAGGGACATTTAAGTTAAACAGAGGAGGGACACAAGAGGTCATGGTCTTAGATTGGAGGGGTACATATAGGAGGGAAATGAGGAGACACTTTTTCATGGAGAGGGTTGTGGTGGAATGGAATTCTCTGCCAGAGGAGCTGGTATCTTCAAGACAGTGGGGGTTCAAAGGGATGGGACAGGGTGAGATGGAAGGTTACTGTGAAGGGAAGGGGGGGGCAGCTGCAAGGTAGGTGTGCTAGCTACACATTGGATCAGACCTGATAGACCATGTGGCTTGTTTCTGCTGGCAAATTACCTATGTTCATATGTTCCTAGGTGCACTGATCCAATGGACTGTTTTCAGGCATGACCTGGGCCATAAAGATGGTACACAGGTAATACAGACAATACACTTACAATAACAGTGAAAGGTACAAGAAATAGAGTACTTTGAATATATTGAGTACAGCTAGGTACAACTAAGTGCAAAATACAGTTGAAATACAATAGAGTAGCAGCTAAAGTGTGGTGCAATATACATGATGTACAATCAGTCAGTCTTATGACTGTTCTGCATTGTACAACAGGACAGTTAATTCATAGGAAAAGAAGAGCCCTCTGGTTACCATTATCCCGAGAGGAGATCCCACAGGATTCAGGAACAATCCTGTCCAGGATAGATCTTACCCCCAAAAAAGTTGGGGAGGAAAAATATATAAGAAGGAGAAAGAGAGTCCCGTGGTTCCTCCTCTCTATCCCACCTACAGAGATCCCTACCACAGGACCAGACCACATCCAGAAGGACCCCCTGGCTGAGAGAGGAGGGACCTACAGGAGACCCTAGGGTCAGGGCAAGAAGCTGTACTTGCCCTCCCTCCCAGGGTGGGACCTCTGTCACTTAGAAAGGTAACCGAGGACCCAGAGGTGCCAGTAGGACCCTGCACAACTGGCCTCAAGGAAGGGAGGGCAAGCAGGGAGGGGCATTGCCCAGGTCCTGAGGTCCAGAAGGAAGCTGCCAGTGATGAATGGTGATGATATACAAGAAGATCAAGAATTATGACAATTTCATATCTTCCCTGTGTCAATCTTCACCATTCATCACTGTCTGGTGAGTATCAAGCCCCACAAAGGGGCCCAGCACTTCCCTGAGGGATGTCAGTCTCTCAGTTTCTTGTGGGGAGGACCATGAAAGGAAGAGACCCATTACAGGCCAGTCAGGCCTGTGACTGGTCAGGGCAAGGTGGGTCTTCCATTGCCTAGGAGATGGAAGTCACCTTGAAGTTCCCACCTTGCCATGTGGGAGAAAGGTGGGTCCCTGGAGAGCAGAGGCAGCACCTACACTCTGCCAAGGATGACAGCCTTTATAGATGAAGCCATGCTGTTCACCTAATTGCAGATTGCTGTCACTACTAGCCTTGATGCTCCATCAGTGGTGTCATAAAACACCCTTGCCTGGTGCCTTGTGAGCTACAGGCCCTATGCAGAGAGGCAATGGCCTGCCTGGTTGCCTTCATATCAGGCAGCAATGTTAGCACTGACCTAGCATTGACCACAGATGCCTGTTGTAGGAAGCATGGTGTGCCTGATGAGTGGCAAAGCTGATCATGATACAAGCTGAAGAGAACAGTATCCATCTCAGTGGTCAAACTCACAGAGTCCTTGTCCAGGGCCGGTTGCACACAAGGTGTCTAGGCCCAGAAGGGTATCCAATACCTTCACTCCCACAGTGGGATGAGGCAAGGTCCCTGAGGCTCCTGGTGTGTGCAGTACCTGTGCTGGCAGTCCATAGGGGCCAGAGTTGGGACAGATGGGCACTGCCAGGTGTGGGATGATACTTCCTGGAAGGAATCAGCCAGGAAAGGATGACCAGGTGGTCTGCACTGAATTTGCTAAGGAAGGCGACGTCATCCACTCAGTACTGCATCTTGTGATGTGGGATAGGTGTAGATCACTGACCAGCCTCGATAGGAAGCGCTAATACTCTATCTGATCAGCGCCTGAGGACAGACGGACAGAGGTATCCTCTTCCTAGAAGGAGGAAGATGAGGAGGCTGATGAATCTGAAGAGTCCAAATCTGGCTGCAGCAGGGGAGACAGGCAAAGACCTGCTTATCCATAGCCCTAACATACTGAGGAAGGTGGCAGCAGTGGCTTTGAACTGCTCTCAGGCCAAGGACCCTGAAGGACCCATGTGCCCTAGGAAATGAGGGGTGGGTTGCAGAGGCAATGGAGACACACTTCACCTTATCTGAGCAACATGTGCCAGGGCTGGGGACCTCACTGGTGATCTTGAACCTCCTGAGGATCGCTGGTCTGTGCAGTTGCTGGTGGCTCAACCAGCTTAAAGTGGTCAGGACTGAGCTCTGAAAGGAAACTCCCTGTGAGGAGACCGGGCTGCATAGAACCAGAAGGTGCACCCAACCCCACCAAATAAGGTCACCCTTGAAGGGATGAGGACAAGAACAGAGGCTCAGCACTGTGACACATCCCTGAACCTTCAAGAGTCCCTGGGAAGGTCGCTGCCCCATATCCTGTCCCTCAACCCTGTCAATTCTGAGGTCAACCTCTTCATCACTTCCAAAACTAGGGTCTGCTCCAATCCTGCAGGCCTCCTGAGGAGACTGCAGAAGAGTGAGTTCCTGTTCTGGCCCGGGGAACAACACCAGGGCTGAAAGCTCTCCAGGCCCCGAGACCCAAACCACCATTCCCTCAGATGAAGAGTTACTATTGGCAGGCATGCTCCTGATGGGAGGGTGGAGTGCACTGATCTTTTCTTTTTTGATGCCCTGACTTCACCACTGGCGTGGAGCCAGCACTGATCATAATCACAGGTGACAAGGAAGGAATGCCTGAGAGGGCACAGAGTTACTGGGCTCTGGAGAACCCTCCCACTCTAAGGAGCTGGGCAGTCAGTCCAGATCAGTCTCCCAAATGTCTGACTCTGGAGAGAAGGAGATCCAGAAGCCCTCCAGATGAGCATTCCCAGAGGTTTTCCCACCCACAGTGTCACTTGTGGTTCAGCAGGAGAGTCCAATATCACACACAGTGCCAATCACCAGAGCCACAAACAGCCCTTAGATACAGAATGGCACTGGTAGGTGGCACTGAGGAGCCAACAATACCGGGCCCAGCAGGCATGGGCCATGACACCAGGGGAGTCTGTACTCTGAGGAGTTGACTGCCCATCGTTGTTCCCAACCTGGCCCCTGAGATGCCTGGACCAATCCTCCAGCACCGCAGAAGAGACCTCCTCCCTGGCAAGGCTAGAAGAAGAGGAAATGCCCTCCGCACAGGTCTGTATAGAATTTGGATTGGATCCAAAGGAAGGGTGGAGAGACCTGCACTGGAGTCCCTCATACAACACTGTCTCTGAAAGTCAGTGGATCGTGGTTGACTTTCCACATGCAAGTACCAGTGCTCCATGGTCCATGGAGAAGCAAGCCACAACTATCGATATCATGAGATGGACCCAGGCAGGTGAGGTATTGGTCATGCTTGTCCATGATGGACATCTGCCAGTGCAGGGACACCAACACATAGGAGGCCAGCCTGCCCTGGAAGAGTGCTTTTGTCCCTGGATGAACCCAACATGACTAGCGGTAACTAAAACAATAATAAGAAACAGACTTGGTGCTGCTTCAAGAAAGAAAAGGAAAGGTCTTACCGGATTCCTGCAGAAAACGGTGCTAAGTTACTAGTGGATGGTGAAACAGGAACGGAGCAAAATGGTGTCAACAACGATGTCAAAATAACTAACTAGGCCACAATGTTGTAGATGAAATTTCTTCAGCAGGTGTGAGGTGCTGCACTCTTGATGGCTGGAGAAGCAGAACTTGGGTGGAGGAGGAGGAGTTGACGTCCATTACTGGCTGACCTGTGAGTGCCACATAATGCATCGACCTCAAGGGTGGCACTGCCTCCTGTGCTGGCTCCTCCCCCACAAAATCATTCTGGGTGCTTTGCCTCCGGCTGTCACCCAGATAGTGATAAATGGTGAAGACTGACACAGGGAAGATTGGTAGTACTGTGCTGTAGTTACACAATTTGAATGAAGGGGTAGTTATTGCAATTATTGTTGCCTCCCTTCTGCATCAAATCAATTATTTCTGGCAAATGTAACTATGTATGTCGCACTTTGCAACAGATGTTACATATGTAGTTACACTTCCAGCATAAATCCATTTTCTGTTGCACTTTGAAACAGTTGTTACATGTGTAGTTACACTTCCAGCATAAATCAATTTGTGCCAAAAGAGAAACAGTTGTGGTTGCACGTGTAACTGCCACTTCATGCAAATTGTATAACAACACACCAGTCAAATGTGAAAGTAATTAACAACTACAGAGTATTTACAGTGCAATAACAGTGTAGTTACTTCATAGAAATGTGTGTCTAACTACATAATATGCAAATATGAAACTAATAACCAACTGCATTGTAGTTACATGTAACTACACAGTACTTACATAGCAGTTACATTGTAGGTATACAGGAATTACAGTGTAGTTAAGGATACTTAAAATAAAGTGTTACTGGTTCAAGAAATCCAGGTGTGGGGAGGACAGGGAAGTGTATATGAAGAAGTCCAAAGAGGTTACCTGACTAGTCTGGGCTGCCAAGGCATCCAAAGAGCTTAGGCTGGTACAGGGCATCAATGACGTGGAAAATAACTTCTTCAGATACATAAGGAGGAGGAGAAGGAACTGCAAGAACCAAATCATGAGGATTAGGAAGGACAGGGGTTAGGTGGAGAAAGGGTGGAGCAAGCAGAGGCACTAGATGAGTACTTATTTTCTCTGTTCATGAAGGAGAAGGGTAGGCAGCTACCTCAGGGATAGGGAAGGTGGGCGGGGGCAGAAGTAGTAATTACACAGGACAGGGTGCTGGAGGGGCTGAAGGCACTGAGGATGGACAAGGCACCAGGACCAGATGGCATTCACCCCAGGGTGCTTAAAGAGCTGGCGGAGGTCTTGGCGGGCCACTGACAGACCTGTTCAATACCTCCTGGACACAGGATGCATACCACAAGACTGGAGGATGGCTCATGTGGTGTCAATCTACAAAAGTGGCCCAGAAGATGAACAAGGCAATTATAGACTATTAAGCCTCACTTCCATTGTAGGGAAGCTAATGGAGACAATCCTGAAAGAGAGGCTGGTGACCTGTTTTGGAAGACAATGGTCTCTAGGACATTCATCAACATGGGTTTGTCTCGGTAGATCCTGTAAGACCAACCTAGTTGAGTATTACTACTGGGTGATGAGGAACTGGACAAGGGCCATGCAGTGGTCTTCAACACTTGGACTTCAGCAAGACCTTTGATTCAGTGCCACATGGAAGGCTGGGGAGAAAGCTGGAATATATGGGGACAGGATCAAAGATGGTGACCTGGATCATGAACTGGCTGAAGGGAGACAACAACAGGTGGTTGTGGTGGGGGAACTCTCATCACCACGGGCTGTAATGAGCAGGGTCCCGAGGATCGGTACTGGACCAGTGCTGTTTGGGATATTCATAGCAGATATCTTACATGTGATCAGGAACAAGATCAATCTGTTTGCCAATGATACCAAGATGAGAGTAGTGGTGGACAACATCGAAGGGTGGCAGGGGCTGAAGGATGGCATGACTAAGCTGAAGGAGTGGTCAGAAACATGGCATGTGGGGTTCAATGCCAAGAAGTGCAAGGTACTGCACTTGAAGCAAGAACCTGGGAGGAGTTACCAGTTGGGAGGGCTCAACTGGGTACCACCGAGGAGGAAAATAATCTAGGGGTGCTTATAATGAGGAATATGAACAACTCAGCTCACTGCAGGAAGGCAGCAGTAAAATCCAACAGGATCCTGGGGTGTATTGCAAGGGAATCTCCTCCAGAAATAGGGAAGTGATCCTGCACCTGTACAGGACACTGGTCAGGGGACACTTGAGTACTGTGTGCAGTACCAGTGCCCATTCCTGAAAAAGATATCAGATTACTGGAGGGGTACAGCACAAGGTGACAAAGATGATCCAGGGATTAGAGGGAAAACCCTACGAGGAGAGGCTAAGGAAGTTTGATATGTATTTCCTGGAGGAGATAAGGATGGGGATATGATCGAGACCTTTAAGTACTTCAAGGGGATAAACAAGATTAGTACAGAGGAATTTTTCAGTTGAGGAGGGGAGGGACATGAGAGGGCATGGTCTCAGAATAGAGGGAGAAGATACAGGAGAGATGAAGAGACATTTTTAATGGAGAGGGTGGTAGATAAGTGGAACACTCTTTCCGAGGAGGTGGTATCCTGTAAGACGGTGGGCAATTTTAGAGGGAATGGGACAGGGGAGGGAGAGGATGACTGTGAGGAGGCGAGGTGGGGCAGCTGCAGTGTGAGGGGTGAGCTGCACAATGGAGCAGACTCGATGAGACCATGAAGCCTGTTTCAGCTGGAAGTTTCTTACGTTAGTACAATATGTTGTATGAAGCTGGGACAACAGTGAATTCAACTCTTTAGCTGTGGGGTTACATATCTCGCGTGGAGCCCCTGAGGCAGCGCTGTCCCCAGGAGACGCTGCCCCAGAGATGCGCCAGTGCTGCCCCAAGAAAGAGCTACTGTCCCCAAGGCAACCCTGCCCCCAGGGTGATTTTGAAGAAAAAGTTGCATTACTGCAACAAAATAACCCACTTCCTTGCAATGCAACCTCACCCAATAGTACAGCATTCCAGCTGCAGTCTAACATCTGCTGCATATCTAATTATGCTAGTGCCCTAAAGGCAGCGTTTAAAGATACAGCACCAAATTACAAAACTACTACGCTATTAAGAAAATGAACATGACTAAATATGTTTATAGGTGGAATAAGGCAATTCCATCCAGGATTATGCTATATAATATATATTGTGTTGGTTAAAGTCCCTCGCCTGTCAGAGCTTGGGACTGCAACCCACCACTGGTACATTAACATAGCATATTCTTCCCCCATCCCCATTATGCCATATTCCTTATGCATTCATTCATTTACATGCCCAATTGTGCCTGGAGCATACAAAAGGAGCAAAGGGCACTGCACAGATTCTGCAGAGGTGCTACAGGTGACTATAGGTAAGTGTAACTTGAAATGGCCTACAAAAGGAGATGGGTGATCATAGCACTGCACTTATGTTGCATCAGAACTAGACTACTGCTATATCTGTACATGGCCAAGGACAACATCAAAGAGGCAGCTAGCGTGTGTTGAACCAGTGTGGGACCTGGCCATGTAGGAATACATACATGTCCTGGCCGGAAGGCCACTGGGGCCTTCACCCACTATACCTTTGCTCTTTGCTCTGCTGTGTGTATACAATGCTCAGTGTTGTTCAACCTCCCCATTTTCAACAAGTACAGTACCATGATGGATGAAGGGTGCCAGAGGAAGTGAAAGTTCTCTGAAGAGGAGGGAGCAGGTGTTGGCCCTGGCATGAGCCTACATGGCCAATGTAAACCTGTTCAGCTAAAGAGTGGGACCAGGACCAAAATATCAGGAGGGCCTGGGCCCCAAATCTCAGGAGCCATCAATGTGGTAGATGGAAGAGGTTAGACACTGGAGGAGGTAAAGAAGTAGACCATGGACCTAAAAGCCACATCAAATAGGTGATAGCCCAGGCCCAGGAAAACCTTTTGGCCAGAGGTGTTGACTCAAGTGCTGCAGTGCTCCTAGCCCTGCAGAAGAAGTGATGACTGGAACCATGCACCAAGTGAGCTGACTGGTGTCCCGGGAGGTGACTTCGAATGCCAGGTCAGACCAACACAAACATGTAAGTGGCTGCAGTGACCTCATTACATTGAGCATGTGTGTGTGGCATGCATCAGTGGTGTTGGTTTGCATGCCTGTGAGGAGGAGCTGCAGTATGGTGACATGGGCCATGACAGGACAAGCAAAGTGTACAAACTCAGGATGTATTGCACAAATCTGTGTTCTGCATACACATCCTACTGTATCCTGATGCATGTATCCTGCATGGGCCATGGACACATGCACATGGGACATCATTGTTGCATACCCCATCTATAATGGTGTACCTGTTGGCCCACCAGGATACTTTGACATTCCCATGTGTCCCTCCCTGTTGGATTCCTGGCCAACTTCTATACTATGCAGCACTTGTATTTCCCATTATCTAATTAAATAGCAAATTGTAGTGAGAAAGAAATAATGTTTGCAGTGGCTAATACTGCACCAAAACATCTATTTGTCTAATTAAATAGCATATTTCTGGTACTGCAGGTGTATTTAAGAGACCAGCATAGAGCTAGTGTATGACATTTATGTGAAATATTAACATGAGTGTGTCACCCTGGACCATCCTCCATTATTTTTTTTCACATTGATACTTGCATTTATGTTCCAGGTGTGCCCCAGTATCCCAGTCTGACTCTGCCTGTTGGATGTGTTATAAAATGGGTGTAGACCACATGGTGGTATCCAGGTATCTTGGTGGTGTGGATGGCTGTGGGGTAAATCACCTTCCCTGCTACATGTGAGTTGCATACTGTGTGATCACCAGTGATGGGAGTTGTGTGATATGTACAGCACTGGGGCGGGTATGTACTGCATGGGTGGCATATGTGAAGCTGCACAGTACAGTGAGCCTGTATGCTGCGTGGTCAGCACACAGCTATACATTACTCTTCTCTTCTCTTCTCTTCTCTTCTCTTCTCTTCTCTTCTCTTCTCTTCTCTTCTCTTCTCTTCTCTTCTCTTCTCTTCTCTTCTCTCTCAACAACCCAGGCCATGGTGGTGGACAGCATCACTGAGGTTGCCCCAGGACCATAATGCTGGCTGCATGACCCTGAGGGCCATCCATGCTAGGGACAACACAGACTCCAACTGTGAGAAGGATGGTGGCATATTTGTGGAAGAGTGGAGGAGACAGGGTCCATCTTGGAGTGGGAAGAGTTGCCTGTTCCTGTTGGCCCCTACAAATGGAGTACAGACACTCCCTTCCCTGACATGGCCATCGCTGTGCTGTCCCTGGCCAACACCCCCAACCCCACCATTGCTGTTCTGCCCTAGGACCCTGCCCCAGCCCTACCACCCCACAACCATACCCCTGGCACAGACACCACCCAGCTTCCCAGGCCAATCCCACCAGACCAGGCATTGCTGCCCCACAAAATGGGCCAGGTACATCCAAACATTGTCCCTGGGCAGTCCATGCTAGTAGCAGGAGACAGCCAACAGGCAGCTGCTGTGGTCTGCTGTGGGGCCCAGGAGGGACTGCAGGTTAAAATGGGTTGCATATGCCTCATGCTAAAGGATCACAGGCAGAAAGCAAAGCTCGCCATGTGGAGTGCATGGCAGCTTTGGGTGGACAGCAATGATGCATGAATGGATGATTAGAGACTGTAACAGTCCTCATGGCTGGCTTGGTTGAGGTGTCCACTGCCGTGCTGGAGGCCACAGCCATTTATTCAGGCACTGTAGGTGCTGGCTGCAGCATTGACCATTCCATTGGGGAAGTGACATCCCACAGCTGACGCCTTGGTATCAGGCCACCCTCCACAGTGTGTGCGGCCAAATGCCCTACACACCCAGCACACCTTGCTCACTGCCACATGAAGGCACAATGCAATGCACTCCTGGCCGTGGCCTGCTCCTCAGATGGTCAATACCCTGCAGGGCTAAAACCCTGGGTGGCTTATAGTGTCCCCATACCAGTAATGGTTAGAGGAAGATGCCCTGCTACACTCTTGGATATAGTGCTCACACCACACTTGTGTCTGTGGTGGTTGTATGGGTCACACCTAGTGTGCATGTGTCCACTGAACCCTACTTCAAATCTGTCACCTCATTACTCCACTTATGATAATCATGTTTCCTCCACCTGAATTGCTTTTACTTTTTCCATCCCTATTGTAGCCCCTGGATTGCCTGTTATTTTTCAGCCACCTTTATGCTACCTATTTGGATGGCTTGGTATTTGTTTTCAGACCTCCTTTTGACCTCGCCCTGTCTGGTTGGCATGTTATTTACTTTCATCCCCTTATACCCCCCAAAATGGTTTATTTCTGTTAATCTCTGCTTTCCCTATTAGTTTCTCCTCACTTACTTTATGATTTTGAAATACATTTCAACAAATCATTAATGTCTCCTTTGTACTCCTGCATCACCATCTGGATATGAAGAGGTCTGCAATGAGGCAGTCCTGTTATTCCCTGGAATGTCTGGCCTTCCTGGGTTCACACCTATTGAGCTGCTCCTGCATCCTCTAGTCCACTGGCTCTGCATCCACTGCAGTGTTTACCTCTGGAGCTGGCAAGCATATCTCATGGTTGAGTGTCATGTTGTGTAGTTTGCAAATGGTAGGAATATGGCACAGGCCTTCTGAGGGGTATATTGTACAGCCACCAGAATGGTCAAGGCATCTGAACTGCATCTTGAGCATGCCAAAGACTTGCTCAATTGCATTGCATCTGGTGATGTGTGCAGTGTTGCATCTGTTCTCTGCAATGGGTGTAGAGTGTAGGACAGGTGTTAAGAGCCAAGGATGCAGTTGATATGCACTGTCCCTTGTGTAGGAAATGACATTGGTTAGTAACATCAATGGTAGCTATGGGGAGGCCTTGGGAATATACTTACTAACGAGTTGCCCTCTAGGTATATCCCTGCCTTCAGATGTCTGCCACAGAATGAAATTTTGCCAGATAAAAGCATTGTGGGCAGTGCCTGGGTACCATGTAAAGACACTGAAAATGAGCCCTTTTGCATCGTACACCACCTGACAGTTGATGGAGTTGAAGAACTTTGTATTCACATAGCCTCCACCCCATCACCTGTAGGTACATGGATAGCACATGGATGCAGTCAATGGCACCCAGTATGGCTGGTAGGTGTGCAGCTAGATAGAATTGCTGCATGGTTGCTGTTTGCTATATACTGGTGTGGTGGGAAATATAATAAACTCCTCTGTATGGGTCAGTAGGCCAAGTAAGAACTGGCCCAAAAGGTGCAGGTGACAGACTGTGGATACCGCTGGCATCCCCACAAGTATCTGGAATGTTCTATTGGCCAAAAAGCACAGTGCTATTGTCACTTTGAGCACTATGGACATTGCATGGCTGTGGTGGGTGTCTCTGAGATGTTCATGCAGCAGCTCACACAGCTGCATGAGCATGGACCTGTTGAGCCTATACCAGCCCATGATCTGGTCATCACTGAGGACTTTGTATGTGACTCATGGATGGTACTGCCTGTTTGCAGCAAAGCATCTATAGGGGCTGTGCAGAGGCTGTGTGTGTGTGTGTTGGGGGGCATTGGCCACTCATCATCAACCGCAACTGCCTGCATTAGGTACACAATGTGTGCCATTTTGTTTTCTGATGTGTGCTGCAGTGCCTCTCCCTGGCTTTGTGGTTTGCTCTGGATGAAGACCTGTTTTTATAGTCCTTAATTTACACTGCACTAAATCATGCTAAATGTTGAAAGCGCAGTGCTGAACTATTGAAACCATGCTGTGATGAATATTCACATCACTGGCCCTTTTTCAGCATGGAATACATTAATTTTGCCTTTGGGTGCTTGCATTCCTAACAGGTGCAGTGCCAACAGCAAACATGGCATTCTGGTGCAGTCTGAAATTGTGCCAGCTTAATCTGGTAGCACCGTGTGCAAACCTTTTGAATATGGGGCTGTATATGTTTTATTTTATACTTTAGTCTTTTGTTTTGCATTTTAACATTCTATTGTATCTGGGTTTTTAATATTACTACACTTTATTTAGCCAGTTGTTTTGCTTTTACACTTTATTTAGTTAGTTTTATGACTGGGGCATTTTACACACAGTCTGTCACCAGTTTGACCCTGGGACTGAGTCATTTCCATCATGTAGCATCCTGTTTGAGCAACATGTTATAAAGGTTTTACTCACTGAGTTAAGTCCATGGAACCCAGACTATTACTTTCATTGGTCTGTTCTTGAGATCTTTCCAAAACTCACTTGCATTGAACGTTTTGCCTCACTATAACAGACTGCTGTTGACTCTGGCCCTAGTTATTACAACTGAGACAGAATCGATCTTTAAACATATTTGTAAAACTAGTTTAAATGTACTAAATCATTATGCAATCAAAATACAAAGACAACAAAATCCTGTTCACTCAGAGTTATGCCCACCCAGGAAATTTAAAATCAAGGTTTTTTAATTATTTATCATGGACAGGACCACTGAGCTGTGGTGATAGCAGTAATTCAGTTCCATTTTCAAGATCTGAAATTCTGGGATTTCAGCATTGATTGCTATTCTAATTTTCTGATTATATTGTAATTGTCAGGATGGCTGAGTGACATACGGTGCCAGTCTCAAGAAAACAATTCTTCCCAAAGAAATTGGTATTCTGGTCTTCAGAGGGAAGCATGGTTTCAAATCCCACCGCTAACACACCTGTCTTTGAGCCAGAGAGCAAGCAGAGTTTCTGGTGATACTGTAGGTAGGCAAAAATGGGCAGACTGAGGGCCAAGCCATCAAATTCTATGTTACCCAGTTTGGGTAGCCAGTCAAAACTGTTAAGGAATAAGAGCATGGAAAACCATGCAGAGAAAAGAGTGTGAGTGATAATAGCTACAAGGAAACAATAATGTGGTAAATTACAGTGCTGTACCTGTAGCTGTGATCATTTTACCATTTAACCAAAGGCAAGAAGACAGCATCCATCCCATCCAACTTTCTCCTCCCTCCTCCAAGTTTTGCCCCAAGAGTTGATTATATAATTTAAAGCGGTGTGGGGTACACTACAGCATTAAAATTCTTTGTCTGATTGTGAGTGCTTTGACTCCCCCACCACTGCACCACACACACTTTATTATGTTGAGTTTCCCTCCCTCCAACTTCCCCAAGTTGCGTTCCCACCCTCTGTTCTCATGACTTGAGCCCAACCCTCTGTCCTCCCGAGAAGAGATGTAGTGAAGTAAAACTTCACCAATGAAGTCTATGCCAAGTAGCATAATTCTCCACTTTGCAAATTTCATCGCTTGCCCATATCCTGATCTGCATCCTCAAGCTCCAGAGTACTGACAGTCTATGGTTGCTGTTTTTTAACCTGCTATCTTTGCTGGTGCTCTTTTGCTGGCACTCAGTTTGACCACGCTATATTTGTTTTAGCAGTTTCGAACTGAACCCCAAGTTTGTACTGTCTAGCTATTTTACATTAAAATATGCAACATGAAAGAAAGCTAAATGTGCAGCAAATTATATAAAGCAAAATGAAAATAGCAAAGGAGATAATTTATTGCAAAACACGTTTTGTCAATTTACTACTTAGGTGTAAAAACAAATTCCATAAATAGTTTTTTCAGGTGTACTGATTGTCTAAATGAGGCAATTTTACCATTTTCCTGGTTAATACCAAAATAGTGGTCTTGATCCAGGGTACACCACTGCAACTTGTTTTCAGAAGGGATTTATTTCAGCTAAAGAGTATAAGTGGAATGGACAAGAACACAGCAAGTAAGGTCAAATACCTTGCTTGAGGTCACACAATGAGCCAATTGCAACTGTATGGTGGGATTTCATTCTGTGGTTCCTGTTTCCAACCCTGAGTTCTGACAACTATTTCTTAGATGTCATGGGCCACAATTTCAACTTTAAAAGTGTCCTAAGATGTCCAGTGGCAAAACATCTGTAATGCTGGTCAAGATACATTACTATTTCATTTATTTAAAACTGGCTACTGGGCAGGATGAAGACAGATGCTGTGTGGTGATGAGGGTGATATGTTTCTGATCAAGCTTCCAGAGCTTCAAACTGGAGCTCAAACATGGCTAAAAAGTGTGGCAAATAAACAGGAGAGCCCACAAAAACATCCTTTGCGGTTCTGTACTGCTCAGAAGAGTGACCAAACAGCTAGGAAAAAGTAGTCAATAATAAGCTACAGTGAAGCTCACCAGGATGAAACCAATTATGCAGCATTTTACAGCACTCTGCAGCATGATGCAGCAGTAACTATAGAAAACAATGTAATTTCAGTTTAACTAGTCCTTTTGTTATGCAGAAAACTGTGACATTTATTTCATCCTGATAGTGTCACATTTTCCTGCATGACAAAGGGATTAATTTCATTGAAATTACATTGTTTGCTGCAGTACCTCTGCTGTAGCATACTACAGAATGCCTTAGAAGTGGGTTTCATCCTGGCGAACTTCACTGTATATACCATAACTGTTAATCATAATGAATGAATTCATTCACATATCTGGACTGCCTTATGGTATGGGCTGCACTCCCATTGGCTGTTGCTCTGAACCAATGGGCATGCAGCCCCTACCTACAGTCAGTCAGGGAGTGGAGGGGTGGCAGGTGGGTGCTGGCTGACGGGGGGCGGGGTGGTGGGGCTCCATGGGTGGGTGGGGTGGGGGCCACTAGATCACCAGGAGGAATTGGACCTTGGGGGTTGACTCTAATGCCTGCGATCGGGCTTCGTGGTCCACTGGACCACCAGGATATTGGTCTTTGGGGGGTTGACCTCTGTTCTGCCCGTGATCGGGCTAGTGGGGAGAATTTCTGTTATGCCCATGATCGGGCCAGTCAGGGGTGGGGTTCAGTTCTGTTATACCCCGTCCAGGGCCAGTCGGGGCTCAGTTCTGTTATGCCCGCAATCGGCCAGTTGGGGGTTCAGTTCGTTATGCCCGCGATCGGGCCAGTTGGGGGTCAGTTCTGTTATGCCCACAACGGGCAAGTCGGGGGTTCAGTTCTGTTTTGCCCGCGATCGGCCATGGGGGATTTACTCATGCCCGTGATCGGGCTGCAGGGCGCTGGTCCTCATCAACAGCCGCTGCCTGGCAGGGCACCAGGCGCAAGTTGTTGCTGATTCAGTGCACCTGCATGCTAATGGCATGCAAATGGGGCTGTAAGCAGATGTAAATGGCCCCCTTGCACCTTTGCATAACTTATGGCACCATTTGCATGTCACCTTTGAATATCGGAAATTTGTGCATGGCGTGAATGGAACTTGCACTACTGCATCTTGAATGCTCCACTCTGACCACTTGCGGTGGCGCAAGTTCCGGCTGCGCCATGCACAGTGGCTGTGGCAGGGGTTGATATTCAGCGGAGCTGCTCAGTAGCGCAACTCCATTGAATATCGCCCGGCCACACCTCATGCTAACTTTGAGCAGTGCAAGGGCTTGAGCCACAGAATGGCATAGTTTGAATATCCAGCCATAGACTTTAATCAGAGTCAATAAGACTGTATACTGAAAGCTTCTTAACAAAAACACATAAACACAAAAGAAAAGGAAAAAGAAAAGGTGGAGTCCTTAAAAGTTTTGTTCTTTAAAGCAGCAAGATACCAAAGACAACTTAAGCTATACTGCAGTTATACTGTAAGCCATAATGTAAAGATAACACACAGGATGGTCATCTCCACTGTCTAAAAGACAAAGATATGCATATCAGACATGAAATAAAGAATATTATTGTGCTTATGGGGTCACTAAGCCAGAATTAAATTTTTAAGGAGTTCATTGAGGTGTCACATTAAACTGCTATTTGTGAGGGACAAAAAAATGATTGCCAAAACAACATTACCTACATCACCACCACCTACAGATATAAACAGCTCCTTAAAGATATCAAACAATATGGTCAGATTGTTTTTTTGATGTTTAGACAAAGCCAGGAAAAGAACAAAAAAAAGGAAAAAAAAGACAGAAAATCACCAGATACAAGTCCTGAAAGGCCTAATCCAAAGCCCAGAAGAGTAAAATCTTCAAAACCATCAAAACAAAAACAGAAATAAAAATATACAGAGGAAGAGCAACATTCCTCAAAATTACCAACATCTGACAAAGTAAATAAATCAGAAATGTATTTATTCCTATCCTCTTCACAACTGAAACTCATTGTGCAGATTTCTGATAATGAATATTAATTAATCCTGGCAGGTTCATTAATATTCATGAGCAGCTCATTATTATGTATATATTCAGACCCAGAACGGTCATTGGTGCTCTTAAACAAACAGTTTTTGGCTTCTGCACGCAGTCATCATGTCTCTGGATCCCAACTAGTGATCCCAGGGTCTGAGAGCACTGGGGAGCTCCTGATGTGCTGCTATCATGGTGAGCACATGGATGCATGCCAACATGCATGCGCAGACCACCAGCTCACACATTCTCGTGCGGTGCAAACAGTTCCACATCTCTGCTCCTCCAGCCCCTCTTTCAGGATCTCAGCTACAGCCGAATCAGCTCTGATCAGAGATTGTTCTTTCTGGACATTGCTGCAGATAAGCTCCCTCCCCCAACAGTACTGCTTCACTACATAATACAGAAAACAAAATTGCAACTTTAAACTAAATCACTAAAAATACCACAAATAATTGGTGATCTAGAGGCACAAGGCACAGTAGAAACTTAATGGATTGATTTGTTGGAAAAAAAAACTGCCTGTTTTAAATGCTTTCTAAAGTCTTTATGCACAAGATACAGATCACACTTAACACCAACTATCTCTTCCTTACACTGCACTAAATTCAACCTACTTATGGCAATACAGCTCAGTGTAGCACCATGTGACCTCCAGTCCATGAATCCTTGCAAACTTCACCTAAGAGCCAACTTTTAAAGGTGAAGTTCATAATATCACCATTTGTGAAGTCCTCCTTTAAGGCAAAATAAAACTTTGCATTAAAGAAGAATTTCTCAAATTAGGCAAAATTTTAGAATTTCTCTGTGAAGTGAAGTTTTCTAACTTTGCCCACCTCTAATCTCTGGAGAGGAGGAGCAGAATAATATGTGTAGAATCAATACCAAATAAGGATTAGCCAGACAATACATTCATTCAGGCAAGTCCTTAAAATATGGACCCAACAAAGCAAGCAAGCAAGCTTTAAAGTCCTCCAAAGCCACTTGGCTAGCTTAAAAACAATAAATATTAAAACTAATAAAGAAGCAGAGGAAGCAAATAAAAACAAAAAGCGACAAAACCTCAAGAGTAACAAAAAACAGGAAAGATCAACTAATAATAGAGCAGAGTCAGCAAGTTATCATGGAAGCACAGATAAATCAGAAGAAGGGACACAAGGATCAGACAACATAGCAGACAAAGCTAACAAAAACAAACATTTTGAAAATGAAATGCAGGGACAACAAAATAAAAATAATCAAGATCAAGGCAAAGAACAAGATCAAGATCCACCCAGATGTGCAAAAAATATTCTGCAAAAATTACGTGTACTAAAGGACACAATGATCTCAACAGAGAAGATAGTAACTGAAACTGACAGCGTGAAAAGATCAATAAAGTACTTAGCAATTAGTGCAAAGGAAACATCTGACTGTGGTAGGGATGGTCATCCTCCCTTGGAATTAGAGGGACTCTATTCTAATTTATTTTTCTAAAGCCTGTTGCAACAGCATTCTAATTATTCTATATTGTACTATCCTTTCTGTTCTGTCAGGATGGCCACCTACAGAACACCCCACCTTTTTGCTTCTTCTTTACTTTATGTTTCCTTCTCAAGTCCCTCTAAAATGCATCCTACATGGCTCAAAGTAACCAAACAATGTAAAAGCTACTAGCACAGTTCCATTTGCCAATATAAAACAGATACCCATTTTAAATATTTCCATATTAAAAATAAGAGCCATTTTTGCAGCATGGTTGTTATGCAGCACATATAGTATAGTATGTGTTTGATTACCCAAAGTACATTGAACATGTTATATACTGCATAGTGGTTTGGTATCTAGAAAAACAGATTTAGTACAAATGAAAAGTTTGACTTGATAGGAAAAGGCAGGAGGATGATATGAAAGGCTGTTTTTCAGGCTGCTGAATAAGAAAAGGATGATTTTCCTTCTCCTTTTACAGAGAATTTAGTTGTTTTATTTTAATTTCATAATAGTATCTGGTACAAACAGCCTTGGTTGTTCAGTCTGCCTGGAGCCAGTTGCAAACAGCCTTGGTTTTTAGTCTGCCTGGAGCCTGGGAAGGAAGGGAAGGAAGGACATGCAGTCTTCATGTTCTCAAAGCAATCTGAAGCACAGGTGAGAAAAGGATTCCATTGTTGTTATGTGATCCTGACTGTTGCATCCTGACAAATGCTATGTAATGATTTATTTTCTTTCTTTATTTTTCCTTCTGTTTGTTTAATTTTTGAACCTTGTTGAAATAAAATCATGCCCCAAGCCTGTTATACCTTACACAAGCTGAATCAGTGTCTATCTTTACACCTCCACCCTGGGACATGTGGTGTCAGCACTAGGGTACTAACTGATGTTCAGGTAGTTAGGGAATGCCAACCAGTATGTACCAGCTCTGGTATCATGATAGACCTATGGTACATGTCTTAAGACTAGGAAGACAGCCTAAAGGAGCATTAAGTACCTGAGGTATATTAATAATGACCATGGATGGGAAAATCCACTGTCTTGTCTGGAGCTTGGAGCCAGAAGGAAGACAAAGCTTGATCCTTTATCTTATGCTAAAATGGATGAGATAGGTAAGGAACTGACTGATGAACCCTCAGAGAATATATGTGAACTGTTCCACTGGTGGGCTGTGAAGCAGATGGGGGGAGAGAGAGAGAGAGAGACAGAGAGAGACAGAGAGAGAGAGAGAGACAGGAAAGTGAGATGGAGCAAAGAAGACAGGATCAGAGGTGGGCTGATACAATATGAGTGCTCCAGGTCATTGAGACCATCCTACTGGTGGGACTGGCACATCCCCAAAAGACCTAAAGCTTACCAAAATGACTGGTACAGATGATATTGATGCCAACCTGACTATCTTCAAAAGATTTGCCAGAGCTTGTGAGAGGCCTCAGGCTCAGAGGGTAGTATGATTAGCTCCATATTTAAATGGTCATGCCCAGGTAGCCTACAGTCAAATCGACAGTTAAGACACAGATGACTATGAATTAGCAAAGAAGGAAATCTTAAGATGGTTTGATATTAGCACTGAAACCTACAGACAAAGGTTTCATTCACTTCATTATCAAAATGTGGATACCCAAGAGAAGTGCATAGCTGTCTAAAGGAGTTGTGCACCCAATGGATTCAACCTGAGGTGAAGACAGTTGCTGAGATCTTGGAAGCCTTGGTGATTGAGCAGTTCTTATAAATACTACCTCAAGATGTCCAGATGTGGGTGAGGGAACATCGACCAGAAACTGCAGAGACAACCATCATGTTGGCAGAGAATTTCCTGGCTGCCCAACAGTCTAGAAGAAGAGAATAGAGGTACTGTTTTTCAAACTCTACCATATCTAATATGGTAAGACCAATCCCTTTATACCTAATCAGGCCCCAGTAAAAACCTCATAGAAACCTGAGTGGAAATCAGGAAAAGAGGAGAAGTTTTCCCCTAGCATTGTCTGCCACTATTGTCAAGGGGCGGGCCATATAGCTTGCTATTGCCAGAAAAAGAAATTGGAGCCACACATTTGGCCTTAGCCAACTAGAGACAATATTTAACTAATGTTAACACTGA
The DNA here is from genome assembly GCA_016271365.2 of Neoceratodus forsteri. Taxonomy (NCBI): domain Eukaryota; kingdom Metazoa; phylum Chordata; order Ceratodontiformes; family Ceratodontidae; genus Neoceratodus; species Neoceratodus forsteri. Next base: position 902,978,503 of record CM028131.1, on the reverse strand, counting down.
TAACAACCAAGTGATGGGGCTGATAGACTACTGGCAGTAAGCAGACGTTGATGACATTGATTCAATCGGATCTCCTGGAGAGTATGCCAAATAGAGGTTCATGTACCGTGTCATTTGTATTCATGGGGACACACACCTCGCCCTAACACTGTTGTTAATATGACCATACAAGGTAAGTCAGCTAGAGTAATTATAGGACTTGTGCCTAGGCTCCCTGTACCTGTGGTTAATGGGCATGATTTCCCAGACTTGAGCACTTTGCTAAAAAGGGAAGAAACAGTGACTGCACTAACTACCAGGTCCCAGGATAAGCAAAAAAAAAAAAAAAGACCCTTAATGACACCTTTCCTTTTGAAGGAGATGAAAAGGGTTTCAGGAAATGCTAAATGTTTCAAAAGAAAAAGACTAAAGAAGAAATGGAACAAGGAACATAATGAACTGTTTGAGGTTCACTAGACAAAATGTCTGAAGCATGTTAGTTTGGGGTTGAAGAAAAGAATGATAGAGCAATAACCCTTTTTCCATCAGGTGGTGAAAAGCATGAATCAGGTGACACCCAAGCATAAGGAGAAAAATATTTTTACCTGCTCTGTGTTAATCAAAACACAGGAAAAGTAGTAAAGCAGCTGGTCATCCCTGAAAGGTTTCATCCCAGTTGTTATACTTGAACCATGGTTTATTGTTAGCAGGTCATGCTGGGAGGGATCGTACCTTGATTCTCTTATTGCAAAGTTTATTTTGGCCTAATATCCATGAGCAAGTGGCTGAGTGTTGTTGAGCCTGTGCAGAATGTCAAAAGCTGCACAGATATGGAGGAAGGATGAAAAAATTACTCACCTTAGTAATGCTGTTTCTTCCTAATGGAGTCTTGCTATATTATGACAATTGCAAGTATGACCACGGGTTAGAACTGCTCTGGAGGTAAAATAGTTAACTTTCCATGCAGGCATGGAACTTAGAGCTGCGAGTCAGTTGAAAACTCTGTCTGTTGTGCTTCAACGCTAAACTGTCAGATCTTTACGAGCTAAAACTCACTAAGGTTCTGTGTGGAAGCTGTAAACCCACACTAGCCAACTGGCTACTAACATAAACACTCAGTTTTGGCCTAAAACAAAGACTCAAGTCAGGAGACCCAAAATGCAAAACACAACACCAATTCACCCACAAAGGTAGGTGAAAACAACAAGGCGGGCATCAAAAAAGTGCCAACCCTGTACTGCCCACCATCATCCCCAAAACAGAGGTTCTGAGAGGGGCAGGAAGGGAGGAGGTCATAATATAGCAAGACTCCATTAGAAGAAACAACATTACTAAGGTGAGTAATTTTTTCTTCAAACAACATGGAGTCTTGCTATATATGACAATTGCAGACTACATAGCAGTACCCCCATGGAGGAGGGACAGAACCTACCTAGAAATAGGCTTTAAGCACGGGTAAATAAACCTAGCATCACCCCAGCCTGGATGTCCAGGGAGTAATGCTTGCAAAAGTGTGAACTGTTTTCCAGGTAGCTGCTTGACATATTTCTAGAATAGGAATGTCTCTGGCAGCAGCCAGAGAAGCAGCTGTACCTCTGGTAGAGTGAGCCTCTAGCCTGAGGGGGGAACTTACCCAACTTCTCATAGCAGAATTGGATACAAGAGACAATCCACCTGGCAATGGATCTTTAGTGGCTGGCTTCCTTTACCAACTTCACCATAGGTGAGGAACAGTTGAAGGAGTCAAACCTATGACCCTTGTGCACGCTCTATGTAGTAACTAAGGCTCTCTTCATATCTAGGCTGTGCAGCATCCTCTCCCAGAGGAGGAGTGGTCAGTGAAGTACACTGGAGGTGAAATAGAATGATTAAGGTGGAAATCTGAAACCACCTTAGGCAGGAACTTTCTGTTAGTCGGAGGACCACGTATCTCTGTGAAAGAGATAAACTCCTGCTCCACTGACAACGCTGTAATTCACTTATGCATCTGACAGAGGTGATGGTTACCAAAAACACAGTTTTCAAGTCAAGTACTTGAGCTCAGCTGAAGACAAGGGCTCAAAGGGGTTGCATAAGCTGAGCAATGCAAACATTAAGATCCCAGGCAGGGGCAGGATCCCTGAATGGAGGGTTGGTGTGAAACAACCCCTTAAAAAACTTGGAAAATACAGGATGAGCTGAAAGGGAAGAGGATTTACCTGCTGAAATAAAAGCAGACACAGCTGCCAAGTGCACCTTCAGGGTAGCTGGTCTCAGCCCCAAAGAATTCAGGTGGACCATATAATCCAGGACTGTGGGTAGATCAGCAGAGACTGGGGAAATATGCTTTTCGAGCACCATATGGAAAACCTTTTCCATTTGGAATTGTAAGTAGCCATGGGGAAGGCTTCCTGTGCCTTCAATATATCCATTACACCTTGGGAAAGGTGTAAATCAGCAAACTCTAACTCTTCAAGAACCAAGCCTTGAGATTGAGAGATTTGAGATTCGGTATCAGACCCTTCCCTGGGCACAGCTTAACAGATTGTGATTCCTGGGAAGGGACAGGGAGGATGGACTGCTAAGGACAGCAGGAGTGGATACCAGGGCTGTCTGGCCCAATCCGGAGCTATCAGAATGACTTTGCATGATTGGGATCTGATTTGACTAGCACTTTGAACAGGAGAGGAAAGGGAGGGAAGGCATAGAAACTTCCCCTCCCAACTGAGGCTAAGGCATCCAGTGGGAGTGAGCCCAACACTGGGGCCTGCAGCAAAAAGAGGAAGTTGGTGATTGTCTGGGGCTGCAAAAGATCCATCTGTGGGTGCCCCATCTGGCAAATACTACTCCCAAGACCAGGGGATCCAGTGACCATTCGTGGTGGCCCTGGGAAATCCTGCTGAGAGCATCTGCCAGGACATTGTCCTTTCCTGGGAGGTGAACTGCCGTAAGGGAGGTGTTCAGGAGTAAGCCAGAGACCACAACTCATCAGCTCTCGGTGCACAAGGCCGTAGACCAAGTGCCCCCATTGCTTGTTGATGTACCACATTGTAGTTGTGTTGTCTGTTCTGACCTGAATACTCTTGTTCTGAACAGATTTGGAAAAAGCTTGAAGTGCTAGAAAACTGCTCTGAGCTCCAACAGGTTGATGTGGAGCAGAGATACCTGGGGAGACCACAGACCCTGGGTGGTGAGGTCGCCCATGTGAGCTCCCCAGCCCAAGAGGGATGCATCTGTAGTAAGGATTAGAGAATGAGACTGAGTGACAAAAGGAACCCCTTGTCTCAGGTTGCTATGATCCTGCCATCACTGTAGGGCTTGGATCAGGGTTCGAGTTACTGGGATCAGCTGGTAAGAGGATCCTTTCTTTGAGACCAAAAGCTCTCAAATGGAACTGGATGTCCCTCATCTGAAATCTTGCTCCTTGCACAACTGCTGTGGAAGCAGCCATGTGTCCTAGGGCTGCAGAAAATGTCTTGCTGGCCAGGAGACCTGCAGGGTAAATGGGGAGGCCAGGAGACTAGGGTCTTTGCCCTGTCCAGGAGAGGAAGGCCCTGGCTTCCTGTGTGTTCAGTTCTGCGCCTATGAAGGGAAGAAGCTGGACCAGCTCTAGAACTGACTTTGAGAGATTCAGAAGGAAACCTAGAGAGGTAAGCAGTTGCTGCGTTATCTGAAGGTGTAAATTGACCTGGTCTGGGGACTGGCCTACTAAGGCCAATCATCCAGGTAAGGAAAGATGGCAATCTTTTGCCTTCTTAGGTAGGCAACTGCTATAGCCAGGCATTTGGTGAATACCTTTGGGGCAGAAGTGAGGCCGAAGGGCATTGCTCTGAACTGGTAGTGGCCTGAGGGCAGCTCAAACCTGAGGTACATTGATGGGAGCTTCTGATGGGAATATGGAAGTAGGCATCCTTGAGGTCCAGGGAAGCTAGCCAGTCCCTGGCCTTAGAGAGGGTAGGATAATTCCCAGAGTCACCATTTTGAACTTTGGCTTTAAAAGGTGCTTGTTTAAATATCTGAGATCCAGGATGGGCCGCCATTCTCCTGTCTTTTTGGGGTGAAGTACCTGGAGTACAAACCTTTGCCCTGGTGTAGGGGAGGAACCCTTTCCACAGCTCTGAGAGCCAGGAGGGTAAAGACCTCTGCCTCTAGGGCAGTGCCTCTGATGGAGTTGCAGGTGGAAAGATCTGGTTCTCAGCTTTGGAAATTTTTGAAGCTGAGAACCAGTCCCTGGCTTACTACTTCCAGGACCCACTTGTCTGATGTTAAAACTTCCAGTCCTGGACAAAGTAAGCCAGTCTGCCCCTACAGGTAGAGGAGAATCGGCCCTGGCAATCCCATCAGGGTGCCTGCTTGGCAGGGCTTTGGGCTGAGGGGTGGAAGCAGACCTGCTTGTACCCCGTCTGCCTCTCCTCTAAAGAACCCCTCTGAGCATAGGTGGAGGAAGAAGCTTGGGCTTGGTAAAAGGCCTATGAAAAGGCCTGCCCCTGCCTCTAGGAAGCTGCTTTTGAGGAGTGGCCTGCCTTTCCTTGGCCTGTGCACTCCTATAGGTGGTCCTATATTCATCCATTTTCTTCATGTTATTCTCTGTTTGCTCCCCAAATAGAATTTCCCTAACAGGAAAATCCATGGCCTTAGACTGGGTATCCTGAGACAGGGTAGTACATCTGAGCCAAGCCATCCTGTGAAGTGCCACAGATGTAGCCATGACTCTTGATGAAACATCATTAGAGTCCACTGCAGCATGAAATTGCACCTTGGATGCCTCAATACCATCCATAGCCACCTGTTCCAGCTCCCTGACAAGCTGGTCAGGGACTTGTTTCACTAGGGCCAGCACAGTATCCCATCTGGATTTCTGGTACCTAGCAGCATAAGCCATATAATTTGCTTGTCTGAGTCCCAAGATGCTGCCATGTACTGTTTCTTTGCCATAGCACCAATCTTCCTGGAGTCCTTCTCAGGGGTGTGAAGCTAGGGAATATTAGCCTTGTCACAGGCTGCAGCCTGCACTACCCCACATGGCTGCATTGTTGAGTGAGGAAATCAGTGTCGGAGCCTGATAAGGTATACCTCTTTTCCATCCTTTTATCCACAGGAGGTATAGTGTGAGGAGTTTTTAAAACTTTTACTGTCTGTTTCCGAAAAGATTTATGCAAAGGAATAGACAGTCTCATAGACTCTGGAATATCCATCATTTCTACATAGTCTGGCTCCTCTTGGTCATCAACAGCTTCCTCAACAGGGGCTGGAGAGTTTCAGCAACTTTTATAAAACATGACATGAGAGGGACTCAGAAAGCCTTGGAGGAGAACCCTAGGGGTCTATCTGGAGAGATGTCCAGATCAATGGGCACATCCAGATCTTCAAAACCATATTCACTGTCATCATATTCCTTTTCTCCCTCCCGGTTCATAAAAATCTTCAAAATCATAATCTTGAACGGTGGAAGACAGACGAACCTAACACTACTGAAAGGTGTCGGTTCGGTCGAACCGGAGAGAGAGACTGGACAATTTGAATTGCTAGCTATTTCCTCAGCAGTTGGGGAGAGAACTTTTGGCTCTACATTAGCTAACTTTCTAGTCTTTTTGCTGGAACCGGCTCCTCAGAACCAGCTCTTCGTTTGCCGAGGAAGTATCGCCTGGTCAGAGGGCTCCTCCGTGTCGGTTGGCACCGAACCGGCTGGCTATCCAGGTCAGCGGACTTTTGGCCTTCCTTTCCTGAGCCTACCAACTCTCTTATCTATGGTGGCAGCAGGAAATTGTGACAAATCTGGCAGTCTGAATTGAGGTGGTCAAACCCCAGACAATAGACACATGTGGTGTGTGAGTCAGCCTTAAAAGCTTCCCCACAAACACTACAGTGTTGAAACCCAGTGGGTCTGGTTTTCTTTTGGGTTTCTCAGACATAGTGCCAGCCTAGCCAACTTGCCCATTGGCAATCCACCAAGCAAAGACACCCTTATCGGTTCCCAACCGTGTCACGGTCGTGAAAAAACCGTAATGAAATCCGTTTTTCAGAACTGATAAAACCAGGAACCGCACTCTAAAAAAGGACTAGTAGATTTTGAATACAACCTGATCTGTTCAAACCGAACCGATAAAGAATTACAAGTTCCACACAGAAAAGTAAATGTAAAACCTATCTATTACTTACATTACCACAGACAGAGCTTGAACTGACGGTTGTGGTTTAATTTAGCTAAAACCAAAAATAATACTTTTAAACCGACAAAATGAACCGAGCAGAAGGAGAAATCTCCGGGCGACTGTTCAGTGAGATGGAGTAAAGAATCTGACAGTTTGCGTTTGAAGCACAACAGACAGAGTTTTCAACCGAGCTCGCACTCTAAGTTCCATGCCTGCATGGAAAGTTAACTATTTCACCTCGGAGCAGTTCTAACCTGCAGTTGTACTGCAATTGTCATAATATAGCAAGACTTCATGTTGTTTGAAATGATGTTCCTGATGTCTTTACCTTTAGTGAGTACACCCTTTGAAAGAATAGTTATGGACATAGTAGGCCCATTAGAGAAGAGCTCTTGAGGATCCACTTCATAATCGTTGTGCATGACTATGCCACCAAATACCAGAGGCCATACCCTTACATACAATCACTAGCACAAAAATTCCAAGGAGCTGGTAAAACTATTCAGCAGACTAGACATCCCAAAGTAATCCTGACTGATGAGTGAAGCAATTTTAATGCTACATTTCTAAAAGAACCGTACCGCCTAATTTGGTGTAGCAGCAGTCCGGATATCCCTTACCATCCCCAAACAGAAGGGCTAGTTGAAAGGTTTAATGAAACCTTGAAATGAATGTTGAAAAAGGTTGTCCATGATGAAGGAAAGGACTAGGATAGATATTTACATTTCTTGATTTTTTCAGTACAGTGAGGTGCCCCAAATTTCCACTGGTTATTCACCCTTTTAGCTGTTATTTAGAAGAAATCCTCTGGGCCCATTAGATGTTGACAATGAATATTGGGAGGAGGGAACAGGAATTGGATAGACAAGTGTAGTGGAGTATATGATACAGCTTCATAAGCGGCTGGTTAAATATACTGAAATAGCACAGAACAACAATGTACAGGCCCAGAGAAAGCAAAAGTGCTGTATCTTTATGATCAGGAGTGATACATAAAGAATTTTAAAAAGGAGAAATAGTCTTGTTACTTCTACCCTCCTCTGAACGTAAGTTATTTATGAAATGGCAGGGACCTTAACAGGTCCTTAGATAGACAGGACCAGTGACATATGAGATAGAGACCCCAGAGAGACACCAGAGTAAAAGATACATCATGCAAACCTGTTAAAAAGCGGCACAAGAAAGACAACCCCTATGATCTGAGCCTAACAGTGATGCAGCGAATTTAAAATTCACCAGCCAAGCTGTGGCAAAGTGGCCAATTTCACCGCGTGGAGTAGTAATCTGCAAATTTCTCCTGTGTTAGCCTGATTTCACCAAGGTGAAATTTCACCTGTGGAACCCGTGGAACGGTGAATTTTCACCTCATAAGGTGAAATTTTCTTTCTAAAGCCACATTTCACCTTAGAAAGTGACATTTCACCTCACAAGGTGAAATTTCACCATTCTGCAGTCAAACTTTTGCCATTCCACAGGTGAAATTTTGCATTTTGTTACACAAAACAGGTGGAATTTGTGGATTACTCTGTGTAGCAAATTTATGGCACTTTGCCCACCTCTACTAACAGTCTTTCCAGAGAAAGTCATAGAAATAGTTTGGCCTATAAAGGTTTGAAATACCGGGGTTGGAGGAACTAATAATAATCCTACATTGTAGTGCCCACAGCAGAATGAGGTAAAACAACTGTTACAGACTTTTCAAACCACTTTTATGACCATCCAGAAAATCAGAAGTGGTGGAACATTACATAGCTGCTACCCAAATACAGCCTATAAGGCAAAAACCCTATAAACTTCTTGAGAGGGTGATAAGTGAGGTTATGGCACAGACAAAAAATTGGAACAGTTAGGCATCATACAGCCATCTGCTAGCACTTGGTCTCACTTATTGTAGTGGTTGGTAAGAAAGTGATTGAAATCAGACTATGCTTGGATTTCTGAAAGTGCATTTTAGAGGGACGTATAAAGGAACCATGGAGAAAAGAAAAAAAAGGGGGTTCTGTAGGTGGCCATCCTGACAGAACAAGGAGAGATAGAACAGTATAGAATAGTTAGAATGCTGTTAAAGCAGGCTTTACAAAATAAATTATAATAGAGTCCTCCAATTCCAAGGTAGGACCACCAGCCCTACCACCCCCATTTGTTCAGGTGGAAACCATTGACTTTTTAGTTAACTGGTTGTCACAGAAATAATCATAATGGCTCAAAGTGACCAAACAATGTAATAGCTAGCTAGCATAGTTCCATTGCCAATATAAAACAGATACACATTGTTAAATATTTGCACATTTAAAATATGAGACCTTTTGTTGCACTGTTGTTATTCAGCAAAAAACATGTTCAATTGCCTAAAGTGCATTGAAATTTTATATACTGCAAAGTGGTTTGGTGTCTGAGAAAGCCAGATTTAGTTTAAATGAAAAGTTTCCCTTGATAGGTAAAAGGCTGGAGAATGATATAAAAGCATTTTTCAGGCTGCTGAATAAGTGAAAAGGATGTTTTCCTTCTCCTTTTATGGAGAATGTATTTGTTTCATTATAAATTCATAATGGTATCTAATATAAACAGCCTTGTTTTTCAGTCTGCCCGAGCCAGTTGCAAACAGTTGCACACAACCTTGGATTTTCAGTCTGTCCGGAGACTCAGAGGGAAGGGCATGTAGTCTTCATATCCTCAGAGCAATGTGAAGCACAGATCAGAAAAGGATCCAAGCGATGTTATGTGATCCTGACTGTTGCATCCTGACAAATGCTATGTAATGATTTATCTTCTTTTTGTTTATTTTATTTCCTTGTGTTTCCTTGTGTTTTTTATTTTTATTTTTGTAACTTAGTTGAAACAAAATCATGCAGCAAATGTACTGTACATTATATGAAATGAATCAGTGTCTATCTTTTATACCCATACCCTGGGACAATGAGCAACTAAAAGAATTAAAAAAAAAAGGATTACTATCATTGAGGATGATAAATTATCACTGCAAACACAAACTGACAGTCAAGAAATTGTCATTAAACAGATACAGGAAAATGAATGGATGCAGAAATGAAAGCAAGAAGGAAAAGTGTTCAAGTACTGGGAGTTCCAAATATGGGACCAACATGCATCTTAGGCCCGACCTTGGATGACATTTTTGCAACACTACTTGATGTTCCAAAAGACTCATTAAGACTTGAATATGACTGAATGCAATGGACAATAAGGCAAAAGTCAGAAGAAGATGCTTTTTAAGAGCTATAATTGTTACATTCCTAAAAACTGAAGCAAGACATGCGAATAGCTTGTTCAGTATTCTTTCTTTTTCATTATATGTAATATGCAATAGCATATGTTCTGCTCATGGTTATATCTCAAAATAGGTTAAAAACTCTGAAAGAAATGTATTTGCTTATTATCTGCTCCACAAAGAGCAGGAAATTTTGACCCCTTGAACATGTCATAATGAATTAGATCTGCAAAGGAACCAATGAGAGTGCTCACTGTACTTGGAGTAAGTTGAAGGGGGACTGTTTTCCACAAAACAGATTAACTATAAAAAATCCTTTTCATTTCTATTGTTGCCAAAGAATAAACTACAAAAATACACAAATAAAAAAACTTAATGTCCACCTTAAAAATAATAAGTGATATAAAAGTATACGAGAGGTGTTATACAACATTTTAGAAGAGAAATGGAGATGCAAGTAATAAAGGTAAATAAACACATCTAATTTAAATAGGAATAAGAAAAAGAAAAATGTGTTTAATTCAAAGCAACTAATTGTGAACCACAGGGTTAACTGGGCTGGTGCTCCTCTAAGGTAATTTACTATGTCAAAACAGAAATGTGTGTAAAAGCAACTCATCTTATATGGAGTGTACTCAGAAAAAACTGTGAATACAGCTCTTTGTGCAAAAAGTAGTTTTACTACCCTTCAGAAAAAGACATAGCAGGTGGCAAATGCAAATGTGCAATTCAGTACTATGTGAGAGACAGTGTCTGTCACATAAGTGATTCTAACAGCAACAGTGTTACTTATCTGGCAACCTCACTGTTTCATTGTGGCAGTTCATGAAATTACCCACTTTTTCCTCGTCTGGCTCAGCAGCCTATTTCCAAAACTATAGCACAAAATGCTGCAGTGACCTAAAATCTTGAGAAGTTAAGGAAAAACTGGATGCACATGGTTACTTTGATATAAAATGTTTCTCACAATGACTGGACATTCTTCCTTGTAACCTGCATCCTGGACATTCACCTATGTGGTGAAAACACAGTCAAACTAACATTTCCGATGTGTGATGTTTTCATCAAAGCTAATTAGAGTAACCAATATGATATGATTCATATCACTGGTTTCCATGGTTACAATACACAACTAACAATGGTTGTGTGAGTTATAACCCATTTTAAAACAATTATAAGTGAACCACAAATCGTGCTTGCAGTATATAGTGAGTTGAAAAACAGCCTGTCTTAGATGAATATTTTCAAGAGTGGACAAAATATTTTACTGTCATGCAGCAATAGCTGTAATGCTCAGTTAATGACTAGAGCCTTTAAATATGGATGAAGTTACACACACACACACATTAACAGCCCCAGAATCAAAAATGTAACTGGACCTACATGTAATTACTTTTCTGGTCTCATTTCCACATCGAAAGATGACCATTATTAATTTTGAGACTTTAACAGCTCCCATTCCACTTTTCAGAAATGTACTCAGAGCTGTAGCCAATTGTAATATTAGCCTATAAATGTTCCACCTTTATTGTGTGCAGAGTGCAGAAATAATAGCTCATTCCACCTCCAAGTATGCTGCACTTAAGCTTTTGCCCTTCATTCTCAATTCAGAGACACACTTTCATTAATGCACACCATTCTTTATTATAAGAGCTGTGCATTCTAATTTCATTGGTGCAACTACTGTTGCACAGCCCTGTTTTTAACTACCTGAATTATAGATCTATGCTGCTGTATACTGCAGTTGTTAGAGTCCATGCCTTTCTGCAGTACACCAAATTATACCAAATTTTACATTTTGGGGCTCAATATGAGGAAATGCATAATTATTTTAAGTTTATCAAATGTGGTAGTGGCTTGACAAATTTAACAAATCTACATTTTATTCTTAACCTATGACATACATACATAAAGCTCTGTCAACACTGCTAATGACATACATCTAGAAAAAAGTGTGAGAAGACAACAATTAACTAATATATGGTTGATATGCAATCTCTTTCATGAGACCCTTAGGCACCATTGCATCTAGTTCATATATCAAAAGCTTTCTCTTTTTGAAGGAGCTGCTTGATGTCCCAACCTTGTGGTAGTAGCTCCACTCTTTCACTACCTATAAATTTATGTGAGGTGGGAACCCATGTCCATATTCATAATAATGTCTTGCCATGGCATACACAGCATTCTTTACTCTGATTGTAGTGTTATGCTCTCCTTTTCAGGATGTCAATTCTCTCTTAGTTTGACCTATACAGACTAAATCACATGGGCAGGTGAACATATAAGGAGGAAGAAAGAAAGAGAAATTTGGGAGGTTTGGGAGAGGCCAACCCCATATAGATCCATGAGGCTGATGAAATGAAAATAATTAACCTCTCAAAAACAATGCTTACAGTAAATCAAGAAAAGGTTTTAAAGAAAGGCTTAACTGTCATACCTAAGACAATAAGACAAATTTGAATGTTTTCAGGACAAAAATTAATAATCACAAGTTATACAGATAGTTGTTACATCTGAAGGTACATTTTCAAAGAATCCAATGGTGCCAGTGGTAAGACTAAGATATATAGTTGCTAGTGAATGTGCAACAATGGATGGAGTGAAAGTGGTGCGGGAAAGAAAATACATGAGAGAAGAAACTCCATTCAAAAATATATCAACATTTATTTCCCCTGACAATCAAAGTCAGGTAGTGAATACTTTCAGTAAAATTGTTAATAAAGAAATGGACACGATGTTTCAGAGATGTGACTCCTCACAAAACAAAATATGTCATTTAGTGAGAGAACAGCACTGAAAGAGTTAAGTACAAACAATGATTTTTTGATCAAAAAGCAGATAAAGGTGGACCAGTAGTGATCTGGCCAAAAGATATATACCTACAAGAAATGCACAGGCAGTTAGATAATGTACATTACTATACAAAATTTTGAACAGACCCCACAAAGTCAATAAAAATAAAAGCAGATGAGAGTTTACAAAAGGCACAAGAAAAGTAATGGATTCCAAATACTGAAAAATAATTCCTCACAGTACTTCACCTCATAAGGCCTACCATCTACCTACTGCCAAATGTACATAAAAAGAGAGAATTCCCTATGGAAGACCGATTATGAGCAGTATCGGGTCCATTACAGAACCATTTTCAAAATACATTGATTTCTTTTGAGGCCCTTTGTTGCCCTGGAAAATCATATATAGAGGATACCAGAACAGTGCTAAATAAATTGAAGGATGTAGATGCAACTGAACTAACACTAATGTTCACTATGGATATAGAAATCTTATATAACAATATTCCACAAGAAGAAGGCTTAGAAACAGTAAAAGAAAATTTGGCAAAAGAGCAGAACAAATATACCCACAATCAGAACTCATAGAAGAAATGGTAAGATTTACATTAGAATCCAATTATTTTTATTCAGTGATAAACAGATTCATGGGACAGCTATGGGCATTACCTTTGACCCCTCTCTAGCAAACTTATATGTCGAGAGCTAGGAAGAAAAATTCATTTGGGACAACAATAACAACAAATGTTAAATAAAATAATGTTATGGGTATATTTTATTGACAACATATCACAGTATGGCTCTGGAAAGGCACAGATGAAGAATTTTCTGATTTCCTTATGTACATCAATAACAGCAATACAAATCTGAGGTTTACAAGGGAACAAAATACAGAGAAAGTGCATTATTTGGACCTTCAAGTATATAGAAAAAATGGGAAGTTAGAAACAACATTGTTTAAAAACAACTGATAGAAATACTTGCTGCACTGGGAAAGCAATCACCCTACCATCTAAAGAAAAATATTCCTTGCCAGCCCATTGGCACAGCAGTAGGATTTCCACTTACAATGCCAGCAACCTGGGTTTGGGAATGGACCTGGGGCACTGGAGGGACGGCTGGGGTAGAAGGCTATAGCATCAGAAGACTGCTCTTCTCCCGGGAGGGTGGAGATGCAGCCTGGCACCTACTGACTCTGGGTGGAGGCTGGGAGCATGGCAACGCACTGGGCTTCATTAACTGGGCGTGGCAGATGTCAGTGTGTGCCTTGATGTCTGAGGCACGTCCATGCCCCGGAGAAAACCAGGAGGAAAAGCAGCTCCCAGGCTGTCCGGATAACGGCTGCTGGACCTGACCAAAATAGGAAGCCCTGTAGCCAGCCATATCCACCTCAGCAGCAACACCCAGGGCCAAATAGAGTGTGCTGGCTGCCCACGGTGCCTTCCCCTCTGAGGAGAGGGACCTATCCGGCAATGGGTTATACCATGTTTTCCTGGGATGTTGGCTGCAATGTGAGGTGGGAGCTGGGGAAGGGTGTCAAGTGGGGGGCCTAGGAGGCCTGAAGGAGTGACAAGTCCGGTGGCAGGGGAGCAAAAAGTAAAGAAAATATACCGTATGGTCAATTTTAAAAGGTAAAGCGCAATTGTTTAGAATAACTAGTTGCAAAAAAAAATAGCCAATATATGCGGTAGATTTCTAAGCAGAGGCTATAATGCTGGGATACTTACAGATGCAGTAACAAGAACAAGTGGTTAATCAAGAAGATTTACTAATAAAAAGGTTTCAGCCGAGTTAGGCCATAAGGTGACCTACAGTACAAACACTACAAAATGTCAGGGATAGCATCACAGACTATCATGAAAAGCTGGAGAATCCTAAAAGTAGAGCCATGTCTAGAAGAAATAGTGAATGTTGGTCCACAAATCATCAGGAGAAAAGGGAGCAGCCTGAAAGATATCCTAATGAAATTTTTTGTTGTTGTTGTTGTTTTGTGAAGGATAAAAGTAAAAACATAAGACCAACTTGGCTACCTGAGGATACAGGAACTGTATGCACTGTAATAACACAAATAATGCCAAGGTATCTAAACATCCAAGAAAAGGGAAGAAATACTTGCTAAATGGTTTCATTAACTGCACGATGACAGGAGTGATTCATATGTTAACCGCCCATGTGGTTTAGTCTACATAGGTCAAACTAAGAGAATTGATATCCTGAAAGGAGAGCATTAGACTGCAATCAGGGTAAAGAATGTTGTGTATGCCATGGCAAGACATTATGATGAATATGGACATGAGTACCTCGCCTCACTTAAATTTATAGGTATTGAAAGATTGGAGCTACGACCATTTGGTGGGGACATCAAACAGCTCCTGCAACAAAGTGAAAGCTTTTGGATAGATGAACTAGATGCAATGGTACCTAAGGGTCTCCAATGAAGACAATGGATATCATATGTATATTGGTTAACTGTTGTCTTCTCTCAGACCTTTTCTAGATGTCATTAGCAGTGTTGACTGAGGTTTATGTATGTATGTCATGGGTTAAGAATAAAATGTAGACTTGTTAAATTTGTCAAGCTGCTGCCACATTTAATAAACTTAAAATAAAATGTACTTCCCATATTGAGCTCCAGAATTTAAAATTTGGTGCAATTTGGCATCCTGTAAAAAGGTATGGACTCTGGTGACCACAGTACACAGCAGCATAGATCTATAATTCAGGTGCCTAGAAATAAACTGAACAGTAGTCACACAAATGAAATTAAAACGCACAACCCAATAATAAAGAATGGTGTGCATTAATGAAAGTGTGTCTCTGAATTGAGAAAGAAGGGCAAAAAGCTTAAGTACAGTATACTTGGGAGGTGGAATATGAGCTATTTATTTCTTGCCTCTGCACACAATAAAGGTGGAGCGTTTATAGGCTAATATTACAATTGGCTACAGCTCAAGTACATTTCTGAAAAGTGGAAAGGAGCTGTTAAGGTCTCAAAATTAATAATGGTCATCTTTCGCATGTGTAAATGAAACCAGAAAAATTATGTGTAGGACCAGTTACATTTTGATTCTGGGACTGCTAATGTATGTGTGTGTAACCTCAGCCATATTTAAAGGCTCTAGTCATTAATTGAGCATTACAGCTATTGTGGCATGAGTAAAATATTTCTGTCCACTGTTGAAAAATATTCATCTAAGACAGGCTGTTTTAAACTCACTATATAAGCACGATTTGTGGTTCACTTATAATTGTTTCAAAAAATGGGTTTAAATTCACACAACCATTGTTAGGTGTGTATTGTAACCATGGCAACCAGTGGTATAAATTATATCACATTGGTTAATGTAATTAGTTCTGATGAAGATGCCACATGTCTCAAATGTCAGCTCTTGACTGTGGTTTCACCATGTAGGTGACTGTCCAGGATGCAGGTTATAAGGAAACGTCCAGTCATGGTGGAGAAAGCGTTTTATATCAAAGTAACCATATGTCCATTTTTACTTAACTTTAAGATTTTGGCATTTCTACAGCATTTTACACTGCATTTTTGAAAATAGGCAATTGAGACAAGAAGAGGAAAAAGTTGATAATTTCACGAACTGCGGAATGAGACAGTGAGGCTACCAGATAAGTAACACATTGCTGCACTTTACACAGTGACAGGCCCATCTTGCAGGTGTGTACTGACAGTGGACATTACTTTTATGCTGTTGTGTGACCCACAGATTCTGCACCACTGACATTGGATACTCACAGTGACATATACATGGCTGGTTGTGTGTGCTGTGGTGTCTGTACAGATGTGCTGTATGTGGTTGGGGGCACATACCATCAGACAGGGACACTGTGTGTTGGGGTATTCCTACACTGAACCATTTGCACTGCCTGGATTGTCCCAGCCTTGGCAGCACCCAGTATATGGTTCAGACTGGCCACCTGTAAACCCTCCCTTCAACACCTCCACGCCCCAGTGCTGCATGTGTGTGTTGGATTCTGTTGGTGTCCACCTAGGGTTGTCTTCAGGTGTATGCTGTATGGACACACTTCCATGGTGTCCATGAAGTGCTGAGTCAGCCCTTAATGCCTGGCATGGCTTAGACTGGTGGCAGATGATGGTAACATAGGAGGTGCCATCCGTATGGAGCATGTTTCTTCCATGTCTGGTTCTTTTCTATGTTAACAGTTACTGGTTAGGGTCAGAAAGCACCACTGGCAGACCCTTGCAAACTCATTATTCACACTTGTGAATTACTGAATTCCATGAAACATAGATCTTATGTTGTCTAAAGCCGCACAAAGCTGTGCAAAGCCACAAAAGTCATAAAGCTGGTTTGCCCGGATTTAATACTACCTTTCCTGGGTGGTAATTTGCACCAAGCACGGTGTCACGCTAAGTTGCACAAAAACACTTCGTGTGTTAATGCACTGAATATAGCATTTGCCTGTATTCATGCACACACCATCTTTTGCCCTTTGCATACATTATACTTTTGCCCAGCACTAATGCAGCTTGCCTGTGCTATTTGACCTTTTGAATATAGCAGACCCATGAAGACCAAGGCAAACCCTGTGCAAATGGTTTTGTGCCTAGTGCAAAGTTTTGAATATCTGGCCCCTGAGTTAAAAAGAAGATGGGTAAAAGAAGTATATCTTTGAGCAGTACTACTACTAACAGCTAAGGTGTCACAATTTTTATTGCTAAAATGTAGACTTTAAATTTTAACCAGCAGTGGAAAGACAATAATGGAGAATCATTTTTGTGAAAGGTACATTGTGTGTGAAGAAATAATACTGGGCTCAATAGCCGGTTCTCTTATTGCATATTCAAACTTTTTGAACAACAGTTCAAAAGATATTGTCAAACCAGAAACCCAAAATATATTAATAGGGGAGATTTAAATACTCTGCTTAACCACATTAAGGATAAATCAACCAGACCATTGTCACAAGACATTCCTCTTGCCAAAAGCATCGAGGAATGTGTAGCCCAGAAATAGTCTATGTGATACATGGAGGAAACAAACAGCCATATCAAATGATATGCATGTACAGAGCTAGACATATAAATGTATTTTCTAGACTAACTTATATATTAGTGAACAAAGAACTGATTACTGAAATAACATAAAATACTATTAAGAAATTATCTATGTCAGATCACACAATGGCTACAGTGACATTTATCCCATCAACAGACAGAAGGAGATTAAAACAAAGGATATTTGATAATTTTTATTAAATGATCATAAATATGTAGAATGCATTAAAAAACATATTAAGAATTCTGGCAATATACTGTAGCTATAATGCAGATACAAAAGTAGTTACAATATGGGATGCTTTTAAGCCGCCATTGTGGGGTTATAATTTTTACAAGATAGATAAAATAAAGAAATGAAAGGCAAGGAGAAAAATCTCCATTCCAAGATACAAAACCATGGCAACAAGCATTTGTCAATGCTAAACATTTGATGCTTGGTAAACAATTTTGTTTTGCAGTTTTGACCCCATATCTTGAAGATACTTGTTTTAGAATTTACCTAACATATGTCATGTATCATTTATAGTATATTAGTTGAAATGTCATTCCACACCAGAGGTGTGAAAATGCATCTCATTCATGATTTTATTGATTAAATATGTCAGGTTTATGAGGTGGTGTGAAAAATAGCTATTGAAAGACTGGAGTCAAAATATTGAAAATTAGCAAAGTTGGAAGTCACGTGATGCCTCTGGGGAACTAGCAGCTCCTCAACTCCGCTCCTGCTCATTGTGAACAAAATTTCCTATTTTCACTGCCTAAAGTTCTTCTATTTGGTGCCCTTCTTATTATAGAACTTACTGGAGGTACCCAGGTTTCTGGTTCAATGAGTATTTGTCCAATTTTCTGCTGACTATGGATGCAGAGATGTGCAAAGTTACCACGCCACATGCCTCCTCAGATACCAGACAAGACCTCAAAAAAAAAAAAAATAAGGGACAAGGTTCTTCTACTGATCATACATCTGCTGCTACACCAAGCTTATCCCCTATCAGAGGAAGAGTTTATGACGAACTCCAACTGGTAAAAGAGTCCCTGGTTGCACTTAACTTGGGCTCCAATCCTTCAGGCAAGAACTTGGAGACATGAATAGGAGGGCCAGGGATGTGAAGCCCATCCCTCCTCCCTGGAAAAGTGGCATGACTGGACCAATCTGAAGATCACATGCGGCAAAACATCTCTAAAATGGAGCTCAAACTAGAAGATTTGGAAGGACTGAGCAGGATGAGCAATTTGGTGATTTTGGCTTGCCTGAAGACACAGAAGGAGCTACCCCAGTTCAGTTCACTCAAGTTGTTAGAACAGGTTGGCTAGGCCATCACTGAATAGCCCCACATACATTGTGGGACGTGCTTACCGAGCCTTGAGCCTAGACCCTGACTGGCTCTCCTCTGCATCCTTTCATTTTAAAATTATTGAACTATTTGGATAAGCAACATGTGCTGTCAAAGTAAGAGAACTGCAATCAATAACATGAGGGGTGCCAGGCTCCATATCACCCAAGACCTACCAGCTGCCACCAGGCAAAAATGGGCTACCTTTCACCTGGTGGTAACAAAGTTAATACCTGCTGATATTAAATTTCGGCTCTTATATCCAGCCCGACTGCAAGTCCTTCTCCAAGATTCCTGGCATTCCTTTGACAGTGGAGAGCAAGTGGCCCAGGAGCTTAAACAGCTTCTCCCAGATCTTTTGAGGCTGGTTGAAGTACCCAGCTTTCCACCGACATTTTCTTTTTGGTGCTCCCTATGATTAGTAGTGCCTGGTTATTTCTCTCCTGTCCTGCATTGACTGCTATTTTTCTTGGTCACATAAGCTCTTACCTTCCTGCTGGTATAACTAGTCTATGTTTTCTATGTGCAAGAACAAGGGGCACAATTTGATGATGAGGGGATGGCCCAGGGGCAATGTGAAATGTTTTCTGGAGAAGGTGGTGGATGCATGGAATGCCTTTCTGAGAGGTCATGGGGTCCAAAAACAGTGGAAATTCAAGAATGCATGGGACAGGCAAAGGTAATTCTGGTGGGGGTAGGAAAAAGTAGGCTGTTGGTTAACTAGGATCTGCAGCTTATCCAATAAGTAGGGATATGGGCAGACTGGGTGGACCAAGTGGTCATATCTGCCATCAAAGTCAATGTTTTCTATAACGGGTTTGATGAATTAATCTACTGCTGTCATCCCTGCCACCTACCGGAAGATGCTCTTCAACTTATGTACTGCTTATTCAATTTTGCTTCAGTTGTAGTACTTTGCCTTCTTCAAACTGGGACACTCACCTTAATATTATTTCTGGAGGACCACAGACTTGATGCTGTATTGGCTGCAAATTAGATTTGTGCCTGGATTTCGGACTACTTCGATTTCTCTACCACACTGAGATTCTGCATTGCTTATTCTCTTCAAACTACGATAATCACTCATAGTAGTAACAACAACAAAAATGGAAGCGACCTGGGGGTAATTATATCAGATGACCTTAAAGTTAGCAAGCAATGTGAGAAGGCAGTAGGGAGGGCTGGGGGATACTGGGATGTACAGGAGAGGCATCACCAGCAGAAAACAGGAAGTTGTTATCCCGCTGTACAGACAGTTGGTGAGACCCCATCTAGAGTACTGTGTACAGTTCTGGAGACCCATCTTCGCAAGGACATAGACAGGATGGAGGCAGTCCAGAGGAGGGCAACTAAAATGTTGCAGGGTCTGCAAGAGAAGCCATATGAGGGAGACTAAAGGAGCTTAATATGTATACCCTTGAGGAAAGGAGGCGGGGGACATGATAGAAACTTTTAAGTACCTCAGTGAAATCAACAATGTCCAAGATCGTAACATCTTTCAGAAAAGAGATGTGCAAGAACAAGAGGACACAATTTGAAGATAGAGGGGATGGCTAAGGGGCAATATGAGGAAGTATTTTTTCACAGAGAGGTGGTGGACGCATGGAACAGCCTTCCTGAGGAGGTTGTGGGTCTATAACTGTGGGACAATTCAAGAATGCCTGGGACAGGCATAAGGAAATGTTTGTGGGGTAGGAAGCAATAGGCTGTTGGTTAACTAGGATCTGCAGCTTTCCTGTAGGTAGGAAATGGGCAGACTAGGTGGGCCAAGCGGTCCTTATCTGCCATCAAAGTCTATGTTTCTATGTAGGATATCATCGCTCAGGTCTTCTCCTGTGATTGCAGATGATGCATCGAATCAGGACCTTGCCAGGAGCGCATTTTGCAAGCTATGATCCTGCTCAGCACTTGGTTCCATTTCCAGTTTCATGAGCCACGATCAGAATTTCTGCACTTAGTACATGAAGATCCTGTACAGACTGGACTGTCATCATCTCTCCAGCTATCAAAGTGACCTTTGGTCTTGACTGTTGTCACTCGTCATTGTCTCCATGGGTACACAGCATCTTCTGTGGATTGAGAGTAGCTGGGAAGGTGCACCTCTGCTGGGACTTCGTTTACTATGTGGTCCTCTGGGGAATTCATGGAGATGTTACCTCCCGTATATTGCAGATTCTTCTACAGCAGGTTCTGTTATACTAGGCCCACAGGGATGATCTGCTGGATAGGGCATTACCCATCACTCCTGTCTCTGGTCTTTCTGGTGTTATACTTGTGCTACAGTGTTTATCATTACTGAGTCCTGTTTAATACCTTTTCTCTTTTTACTGTTACTGCTAGTTTTCATATGACCAATGTTTTGCTTAGGCAGTTTAAAAAATCTTTCTGAACATTGATAGTTGAACTTGGATTAATAGTTATAGTAGGATTGTGATATGGTAGTTAATGATTATGGGTGGGCAGGGGCAGGGTGGAAGAGGGTGGCATGATGTTGGGGACTGATGGTCACATGAGCCAGCTGAGTGGTTGGGTGCTTGGTATTGTTTTTATCATAGGGGTATTTCTTCCCTGGGGGTCTATGGAGCTATTCCAACCTGTTCATTCAGAATTTGGTCAGGGATGTTTGTGTTATCATGGCAGTCCACTACCCAGGCTTGGGTGAGCCTGACCCTTATTAATATCTTCTGGCCCCTAAACCCCTGGGGATACTTGATGGCCTGGCTATATTAGTACTTGTTGCTACTCTCCATTCTACAACAACTGGTTCAAGCATTTTATTTGTGGGAACATAGGTTTAGAGTGATAAATTGGGATTTACTTTGGGTGGGGCTGGGGTTTAGGATATTATGTTACTGGATGGTACATTGGATGGGGTGGGGAGGAATCTGTTTAGGTTGGGTGGGGTTTTTGCTTGTTTATTTTGTTTATCAAGGGATTGGTTGCATCAGTTTGGGGGTTGGTCCAACGCTGTTTTCAGGGGTAATTTCAAAGGGTAGCCTGATGCTTCTTTTACCATGTTTTTGACAGGGTCTTTTAACTGGTTTCTCATGGCTGTAGCTTATAATTTTGCTCATGGAATATAAAGGGTACTCAATCCCCACAAAATGAACCAAGGTTTTGCTTTATCTGCACAAATTACAGGTGGATGTTGCCTTTTACAGGAACCCATTTGCTCCTCCCCAGGTTCCCTTTTAGGTGATCCTGGGTCAGGCAGGTGTATGGGACAGGCTCTGAGTCTCATAAAGGGCATCACCATTCTGGTGTCCAGGAGAGTTCCATTTTGTGTGCTTCAGGAGGAGGCAGACCCCATGGCCAGTATATTATTGTATGGGCCTACCTGGTCACTTGGAGATTATTCTAGGATCTATTTACAGACCCACCATAGATGATCCCCAGTTCTTTACAACCTTATTGTCTCTACTGGCTCTTTGGGCATCCTTCCCATACTCCTTGTGGGAGACTGGAATATGGTTAACTGTAATGTCCTCATCAGGTCCAGTAACAATTGCCAGTCTCTCTCACCCAGAGCAACTGACTCTCTGGGAGCTTAGGGACACATTGGGTCTTGTAGACCCTGGGATGTTACATCTGACCCAAAGGGAGTTCTCCTTTCATTCTCTACCCCACAATTTCTTTTCAAGGACTGACTACTTTTGCTGGGTATTGAGCACCTCTCAGCATTATTTCATGTCATTATGCTGCTAAAGTTGTGTCAGATCACCATTCCACTCTTCTGCAGTCATGCCACGGACTGCTGCCTTGAGCCACCCACTGGTTCAGCAAGAAAAGTTGTAGCTCAACAGACCCTTTACACTCAGAGCCCTCAAGGCTGCTGGACCTGCTGCAGCTCATCTGCTTCCAGTGGACTGGAGACACAGCCTTTACGAGACCATCCCGGGGCCAGAGCCATGGATCCCACCTGTTTCTTGGGCTGGACTACGCTCACCCCTGAAAGCAGCCAGAACAAAAGCCTGCCCCCACTGAGGCTGGTATCATTAGCTGCCAAACAAGACTTTCTCCACGGACTGCTGCTTGAGCCACCTCACTGGTTCGGCAAGAAAAGCCGTAGCTCCACAGACCTTCTCGTTCAGAGCCTTCCTGGGCTGCTGGAACTGCGCTATTCATTCACTTCCAGCAGATTGGATACACAGCACTTTTACCAGGACCATCCCGGGGTCAGAGCCACAGATCCTGCCTGTTTCGGGCTGGACCGCTCACCCTAAGCTGCCAGACCAAAGCCTGCCCTGCTGATGCTGGTACCATTAGCAGCCAAATGAGACTTCCTTCATGGACTGCTGCCTTGAGCCACCCCACTAGTTCAGCAAGAAAAGCCATAGTCTCGCTGGGCACTTAGCGCTGGCTGCCCACCCTCCTCACCTCACCCACCCTGGGTGGACCTTTTCTTATATAGACAATTTCAGGGTCAATTGACTAAGTGTCTGATTTACCATTGGTCCCTTGTCATATACAACCATTAGGGAGGGCTCCAAATTGCTCTCAGGCAATATGTCAGTCTGGTTGCATCTACCTTGTGCTCCATTCACTAAAACTGCAACTTAGGCTAAAAGCTCTCGAGCTACCATGCTCTAGTATCCTTCAGTGCTACCACATTGGCCAAACCAGTGAACTTTTACCCTGTCCTGGTACACACAAACTCAGTGCTAAAGGAGCTTAGTCATCATGGGTAGCCTAACACCCTGTCCTCATATACTCAGTGGACCTGCTGCTCTGCCTAGCCTTAAACAGACCCGATCATGTCAACTTAGGTCAGTATGCCTCTATAAAGTCTACAGAGGATTACCAGTTCTCTAATCTCCTTCAACTCAAGGATACGCTGATGGACCTAACTCCTCTTCTTATAAAAATGGCCACTTCTACCTAACTGCTGAAAATACTAAAAATTGCCTTGGAAATTGTTTATTCCTTGCCCTTTTTCCACCTAAAGCTACAGTATGTTACCTGTAGCTCCTGTCCATCCTCCTATCTGGCAACATAGAATTAAATCCTGGACCGCTCATAATCTCACACTCAGATCCACTACTAAATGGCTCAAAAAGTCTCCTTATCGCCCACCACAATATAAGAAACCTAGAGCACAACCTGGCTGATCTTGAGGCCTGAAAATCCTGTACAAACCTGACTTAGTGTGCCTATCTGAAACTTGGCTCAAACCTGCCATCCCCAACTCATGATGCTCTATTCCCTCATACAACCTCTTCAGGAAGGATAGACCACACTCCAAAAGAGGTGGAGGCATGGCTATCTATTTTAAGGATCACCTTCACCTCACGAAGCTTGATGTTGATCCATGACCTACTGAAATCGATGCATGCCCTCCTCACTCTTGGGGCAAAAGTTACATATTGCATGTGCCTACAACCCTCAAACAATGGCTGCCATAGCTTGGACAAGTTATTAACCAGAGGGCAATACTCTCGGAAAACAAAGGATCATCATAGGTGATATAACTGTAAACTGACTAGGAAACAACAAGGCCACTTCGCTATCAAAATTCAGGGTCATAACTTTCACCAGCTAATCACCCAACCAACCAGGACTGCCTCTCGCTCTAATACAAGCTCACTTATTGACTGGGTTCTAACAAACAGGACTGAGCATATCCACACTGCAGGCATTCTTGCTGGCGCTATCACTGACCCTCCCCAATCTGCATTTGGGAATCCCTGGCTTCCCTGAAACTGTGTTTTGTCACTTTCAAAACTTCGCCAACCTGGATTGCAAAAATCCTAGATGACATGGCCAACATAAACTGGTATGGTCTCTGCAATACTAGTGATGTGCAGACTGCCCTTGACACTTTCATCACTGAATTCCGTGCCATACAGGAACACCACTCCCCTTCATTACCCACTGAAAAAGGGAAACAAACAAGATGGCTAAAAAGGACCTTCTTGCCAAACTAAAAGTAAGAGACAGGTGCTGGACCCATTTCAAGTCCTCTGGTCAGCAAGAAGACTACAACACATATAGGGGACTAAGAACAGCTTGCAAAAGGAAATAAGGACTGCTAAGGCTCCTACTGCAAACCCTACTGAATAATGCTTCAGGAGGCCCCAAAAGTTCTGGTCACACAGTAAAACGTCCTAGGATCCTCTCTCACCCTTTGCTCTGAATGACATAGTTTTGAAGGGTATCCATTGCAACAACCCCCAGACAATTGCTAACTTCTTCAACAAGCAATTCACAGACCTAACCAGGTACACTTCCTCTTTCCCTGCCCACATAGTAGTCGACCTCCCAGACTGTTCTGTAAGGTCTCTGCTACCCTCCTTTCACTTCAAGGCAGTCACTAGGAGGAGGTAACTAACTTCTTAGATCTATCTCAGATAGCACTGCCACAGGCTCTGACAGCCTTGAACCTAAACTTCTGAAACTAGCAGCTCCACTCATTGCTGCTCCTCTGGCGAGAATTTTACCCTCTCGCTATGCCAAAGCAGTGTTCCTGACATCTGGAAGATAGCAAGAGTCACACCTGTGTTTAAGAAAGGTGACAAAATGACCCATACAACTGCAGGCCCATAGCCATCTTGTCAGTGCTAAGCAAAATTCTTGAAAAGCTAGTTTCCTCACAAACCATTGAATTTCTTCTTAGAAATGACCTCTTATCAAGTGCCCAGCATGGTTTTCTCAAAGGGCATAGTACAACCACTACCCTTACTCAGATTTACAACTGACACCATCTCCGCATGGACACAGGTCTACTAGCAGGGGCTGTCTTCATAGATATGACAAAGGCTTTTGACCTGGTGGACCACTCCCTTCTCTTCCACACCCTTAAAAACCATGGGTTTCACATCGAAAGTAATTAGCTGGTTCTGTAGTTACCTAACTAACATAATCCAAGTAGTGAAGTTCAACTCGACCTACTCAGATCAAGCCACTGTGAATATCGGTGTACCCCAAGGGTTCCATTCTGGGCCACTACTATTCTTGATATTTATAAATAGCATTTCCTCCAACCTCTCCTCCACCTTAGTCCTGCTCTATGTTGATGACATAGTCTTGTACACCAGTGCTAAGGATATAACTGACATCAATCTATGTCTGTCCACAGATTTCTAGCATACACAGACCTGGCTATTGTGCAACAAACTTGTTCTAAACAAGGCTAAAACCCAATCTATGCTATTTGGATCCATTGCTAGGCTCAAAATAAGCCAACACAACTTTCTTGTCTCCTGCCTTAATGGCATACACACTGGCATTGTCACATTGTTTAAATACCTAAGAGTAACCCTGGACCAATCCCTAAGCTTTGACCAACACATAGATAAATCCTGTAAACTCCAAATTTGGCATTGGGTACTGGACCAGCTATGCCCTAACACCATCAGCTAGACTGGCTATTGTCCAGGGTATTCTTCTGCTACATTGACCTATGGAGCTGCTACATATGCTGCCTCCTCAAAATTGCACCTCCATAAATGGGATATAACCTACAACAATATATGTAGGTGTACCTCATTGTCTCCTAGGCTGAAACACCATTGCTTCTCTACTCTGAGTTAAATTGGCTATCTCCCAGTGCCGCCAGATCTCACTCCCTCTGCTCCATCTGTGGACAACATCATGAGGACTCAGACCCTTCTGACACTAGCTGAGATGCTCACCCCTCAGTTCTCCAGCTATGGCCTGCGCTCATCCGACAAATCTTTTCTTAGTGTGCAAAAATATAAAATGACAAAGGGTGCCAGTGAATTTTCCGTCCATGCCCCCAGTAGTGGAACTCCTTCCACTCGATGTTTACCTGGCACCCTCGCACTATGCCTTCACAAAATCGCTCTGCCATTACCTCATCTTATCTAGTCAGTGCTCTTGTTTCAAGCCCCTGAGTATATGCCCCCGGCTGCTCATAACTGCCCACTCAATTGCCTTCCCTAAGCAGTTCTATATTACCCGGCCCTTGTCACTCTGACCTGTTTCTTCCTGGCTGCTTTCCAACGAAGTCTATTTGCTAATTGTCCCTACCCCTTGACCTGCCTTCTGATCATTACCATAAGGCTTTTCTGTCCAACAATACTACCTCCCATTGCTTCCATGGGATGTATAGGATCTCCTCACAAATATGCTACTGTATGTTATCCTACCTGTTTTCCAGCTCTGCACCTATAATGGTGAAAAAACACAATATTAGTCTGTTCCCTGAACTAAACTCTGTACTTCTCACACTGTTTATGTATAATACCTATCTTGCATACTACTCTTTTCAGGTATTGCTCTAACCTCATGTACATTACCCTGTGATACAAATACCCTATTTTTGTTTACTACTTTGTTCATGTTGTTTTTATCTCATGTATAACTCCTGTCAGAATATTACTGTTTCTCACCTTCAGTGTGTGTTCTTGTAATTGCTCTGTAACAACCTGGGTGGTGCCTGAAAATAATCATCTGTATGGCTAGTACACCTACCTGTTAAATAAAACTAAACATATAAATAAATGCCTGTCTCCATCCCTGGAGTGAAATAAGATATGGCAATTTAACAATCAATTGCTTAAATATGAGTATTTAAAGGAACATATTCCCCATTTTGTCACTTATTTTCTAGAGCTCAATTCCCTTCCATGCCCAAACTTGACATATTATGGGGATTTGAAATGTGCTCTCCTGGGTGAGCTGATCTGCATGGCATCCAAGCAGAAAAAGATGGTTTTGAGGGAATTGGCCTCCATCCTGGATCATATCAGATCCCTGGAGAGGCATATTTCTCCCGACCTCTTCCCAGCCTCGAATGGAGCAGTTGGAAGGCCTTAGGTCTAAGTATAATATCATATTGGGAGAAAGGGTGGAGCATTTATTGTTACATTCTAAGGTGTAATATTTCAATCAAGGAGAAAAGCCGGAAACTCCTAGCGCTATGTTTGCTGTCCCAAGCAACAAATAGAATTGTAATCTCCTTTCATACTGATTCAGGCCAGCTTCTCATCTCTCCTCAAGATATAGTGGCTTGTTTTCAGGTTTATTATCATTCCTTATATTCTCCACCTTCTTTCCCTTTTGCCAGACTCGATTGGAGTCTTCCTTCAAAATATAATTACCACATCTAGCAGTATCTCACATGGAAATGCTACAAGCCCCTGACCATGGATGAGATCTGCCATGCTATTGATTCCCTGGCATTAGATAAGTCCCCAGTCCCGGATGGATTTTCAGTTAATTTTACAAAACGTTTAAAACTCTGTTGGCCCCATACCTTCTAAACACCTATAATTGTATCTATAAAGAAGGTCTATTGGTCTCTTCCTACAGAGACAATTATTGTAGTCCTGCTGAAAACTGGTAGGGACCCTTGCTTGTCTTGAACTACCAACCAATATTGCTTTTAAATGCTGATCTCAAAATTGTTGCTAAAGTATTGGCCTGTAAATTGGGCCAAGTCTGGGGTTCCTTATCAGCCAGGAACAAGTTGGGATTGTACTCAGTAGGCTTTCAGCTGACCACTTGTGTAAACTTTCCTATCTTATTTCTGCATCCAGGGATTCAGATATTCCTGCAGAACTAGCATCCCTGGATGCAGAAAAGGCTTTGGTGCTTTGGTACTTTGGTACTTTGGTATTTCCGGACAAAGAAGGCTGGTTGCCCATCAAGATTGTCCTCCATATACATGGAACATTTAACACAGTCTTTACTCGGGCATTCATATGTCTAATTTGTTTTAAAATTGTAATGTTTGTTGAGTCAACTATCTCTTGTGGTAGCTTATTCCACAGTCTAGGTGTTCTAACCATGAAGTAATTAATTCTTGTATTACTATTAGCCCTTGCTACTTCTAATCGTTTATTATGAAGTCTGGCCACTATTTTTCTAGTGGAAAATTTAATGCCACATAATTTCATTTGTTCGGGATTACCGAAATTTTAAATAATTATAATAAATCCCAGCGACTGAGTCTTTGTGCAAGTGTATGTAACCCTGTTTTGTGTAGTTGAGAATGATAGTCCATATTTTTAGGCTGGTAGTTGTTTTGTGGCTCTCCTGAACTTGTTCTATTTTATTTATGTCTGATTTCAGATTGGGATTCCAGAATGGAGAGCCATAGTCCAAGTGGGGCCTTATATGAGATCTATAGAGGGATAATAAACAAGATTCAGATCTGGTAATAAATGTTTTGAAATTTTACACAATAATGAGTTTGTTTGGATTGCTATTCTAGTGCAATGTGTTGATGGGGTTAATTTATGATTAATTATGATCCCTAGATCTTTCTCAGCTAATGAAGTTCTTATAATAGTATTATTTAAGTATAATTTTGGACGGTTATTTTTCCAAAGTGTATTATCAAGCATTTAGATAAGTTAAAATACATTTTATTTGTTATTGCCCATTTTTCTACAACTGTCAGATCTTCTTGGAGCCCAGTTTTGTTACCATGATTTATGGCCATCCTCAAGCTTGATATCGTCTGCAAACTTTACCATTGTATTACTAGGAGATAGTCTATAAACTATAAATAAGTTAAATAGGGTTGGTCCAAGCACGAACCCTGCGGCACCCCGCTGGTCACTTTCCTGTCATCAGAAAGGGCATCATTCACTCTACGCATTGGGTTCTCTCACTCAACCACTGGTTTATCCAAGAGATTAATGGAGTTGAAATTCCCAAAGTAATAAGTTTGTTTATTATTATGGTGTGTGAGACTTTATCGAATGCCTTGCTGTAGTCTAGAAGAATGACGTCCATTGGAATATTACAATCTAAATTATGACTGATATAGTTGTAGAATGATATTAAGTTTGTGGTGCATGAATAACCTGCTTTGAATCCATGTTGATACACATCGTTAATCTTTAGAGTTATCATTTCATCTTCTAATTTTTGTTTAATGATTTTTCTAGTAGTTCACATGGAACAGATGTTAAACTAATGGACGGTAATTTTCAGTTTTGGATTGGGGCCCTTTTTATGAATAGGTGTAACTATGGCTGTGCGCCAATCCCTGGTACTACTGAATTTTGAATAGATTTATTGTAGATTAGCATTAAAGGTAAGAAAATACTATTTTTTGTTTCTAAGAGAAATCTTGAGGATATGTTATCTGGTCCTGAACTGGTATGTCTCTTTAGAGTGTTTAGAACATTCAAAGTTTCTTGTTTTGAAATAGTTGCTACTTTGGAATTTGATATTGCTGGAATAACCGGTGAAGTTGTTTCTTTGGAAAAACCGATGCAAAATAATTATTTAATTCAGTTGCTGTTATATGATCTGATGTTATTGTTTGCTTATTAATTATTAGTGGTCCAATTGTCTTATTACAACCCTTTTTGTATTGAGGTATGAATATAAAGATTTTGACAGTCTTTAGTATCGCTATTTTAAATTCAAAGTTACGTTTGCAATAATAATTTGTTTTTAGTTTTTAAGTATTTTCCTGTAGTTTGTCAAAGTTGAATTGGTAGAAGTTTTGGGGGCTTTTTAATTTTATAAACAGTTTTTTTTTAAATTAATATTTTAATATTTTTATTAAACCATAGTGGAATCTTTCCCTTTTATTGTACTTATTTTTTACAGGTATGTATTTTTTCTAAATGTGTTATTTTATTTTTAGAAAGTCCCATGCTTCGTTAGTGTTTAAAGGAAGAAATTTTTTCCCAGTTAACTTTGTTTATAGAATGGTTAATGTGGTCAAAGTTAGCTTTATGATATTGTTTTAATTTAATGTTATTTTTTTGGTTGAAGAAGAAATTTTATAGCAAAAGTTATGGACATATGATCGCTATTTCCTAGAGGTGCTGAGATTTTAGTGTCATATATAGGTGTTTCTAGATTTGTTATTACTAAGTCGAGAACATTGTCTCCTGGTGGGATTTCTTATGACTTGTTTTAAGCCAAGGTTTATAATCGCTGTGGTAAAATGTTCTTCATGTTGATTTGTTCCTGTAAGGGTATCCCAGTTTATAGTGGGGAGGTTAAAGTGCCAATAATGAGTACAGAATCTTTATTTGCCAATTGTGTTATTTCTTCAGTCAGAATTTTAGTGGTTTGTAGGTCAGATGAGGGTGGCCTGTAACATACTCCTATAAGTAGTTTATCAGTGTTTGTTGACTGAATATAAGCCCATACACTTTCTGTTTGTGGGTTAATTTCTGCCCCATAAGAATGTATGTCATTTCTTATGTAAAGACTCACTCCTCCTCCTTTTTGAGTTTTGTCTATGTTTAAAGTAGTGTTTATAACCAGAGAGTTCTGCCATCCATTCTTTAACTTAGTTCCCCATGTTTCTGTTATTGCCACTACTGCTAAATCTAAAGTTTTTGTTAAAATTTCTAGTTCTGCATATTTGGTAGTGTTCATTGACCTTGCATTTAGAGTAAGGATATTTGCTGATAAGCTTATGTTACAACAATGATTTTTAATAAGAGGCTGGGATGAATTCCCAGTCTCACCCTTATTTTAGTTTAAATGAGAGTCAACGTATGATGTTAATTTTGACCCAGAATGTTACTACCCTTCCTGCTCAGGTGCCATCCAACCCAGCAATACAGTGCAGGTCTTTCTTTGAATTCTTCCCAATGTGTTAGACATTTTATGCCTTGTTTATAGCACCATTTACAGATCCATTCATTCAAGTTTTTTATTTTAGAGGTAATATACCGGTGGCTCTTGGAATGGGAAGTATTTGGAAATACAGACAGTACATCCAAGATCAGATAATATGTTGTTTAATGCAATAAAATCTTGTTTGATTTTTAACAGCTGTGATGCCTTAATATCATTTGTCCCTGAGTGAATGATTACTAGCGGATTTTGCCAGCAGTAGATAGTATTGTTTTGCCATTGATGTAATGTCAGCAACTTTTGCTCCCCTAAAGCTAGAGCACATTCTGTTTTCTTTGTCTGAGTTACATATTGTTCTAGCTAGGTATTTTATAATAGAATCTCCTAAAACAACTACTTGTCTTTTGTATGTGGTACAGTTAATGGAGATACATCTAGAGAATTTGTTAAATGTTTCTTGGATGTATTGGAGCTTCTATCTGAATTGGTGTTATTTTTTGATACAGCATCGAAATGTTTGGTTTGTCTTCATTATGTTGAGTGTAGTCCCTGTTTATCATAACCTTGTCATCTTCTCTGTCTGTTTGATTTGCCAATATTTCAAAGGAGTTATGTAATGGAAGTTCATCCTAATTTTCCAAAGATTTTATTTTTTGTGTATGTTTTTTGTGAGGAAGATTTATCCAGTTGTTTTCCACTGTATGTATTATAGGAGTTGAAAATGTAACTGGTTGTTCTATTAGACTTGTTGTAGGGTCCTCCTTTAGGGTACATTTTGAGGAAGTGAATTATCAGTGTTTTTATGATGGATGTATTAGTTTCAACTAGTATTGACATTTGATCTATGCAATCTTCTAACGCTTTAATTTCTGGACTAAGGTTATCTTTAGGCTGTAATCTTAAAATTTCTTCCTAAAGAGTTTGTACCAGAATGCACCTCTCTACAGACAAAGTTGGGCATTTGTTTACCTCATGGGATTATTTGTTCAGTTTATTACCCACATATCATATTCCCCAGATGTTTATTCAATGGATTAAGGTGCTTTATTCTAGACCATCTGCCTGCATACAATGTAATGGAGTTCTTTCAAAAGCTTTCCTCCTGTGGCAAGGCACCAGGCAAAGATTTCAGTTATCACCCCTCTTGTTTTGAAACTCTTAATTAGAAAACTCAATACCTCTCCACAGGTGCATGGCATATTGTAGGCCACACCAATACAAACTCTCAGTTTATGCAGATGACATTCTGTACACATTTCTTCCCTGCAACATCATTGCCTGCTGCCTTGGAAGTTATTGTTCAGTTTACTTGTCTCTCCAATTACAAGCTGAATATAGCTAAAAATGGAAGTGATGCTTAATGGTGCAACCCTGTGGGTTGAGGTGAACACTTCGGCCTAGTTTGGGTTTGAGATAAATGGAAATATCTGGGGATTTATTTTAGTGTTTCACCCATCAAAATGAAACAATATAACCTGAATTCCATGGTCACCTGCTTTAAAACAGATCTAGACCATTGGTCTCTACTGCCTCTTTCGATGTGGGGCGTTTGAATATTATAAAAATGAATGCACTCCCTCACCTTTTGTACCCACTTCAGATGCTTAATTTTGCTTTGTCGAAGCACTGGTTTGCTCAGGTATTGTAAATAGGATACTCACCACTTTTTATGGAAAGAAACCTCCCTCTGACAGCTCAGTTCAAATTGATGCGTTCTGCAGAGAAGGAGGCCTTCAAGCCCTAACTGTTTCCTATATTACTTAGCTATTCAGTGTACTAAATGTTTTCAATGGCTTAGACCACAGCCTGAGGGTAGTGATGGGTTTTATGTCCTGCAATGGCTGGAAATGGAGCGTATTCTCTGTTCACAACTGGACCTCGAAATCCAAGCACTCCTTTACATTCCCCATAAAAAAACTCCACCAATCTCTTCAGGGCACCCCTTTGGATGCTTCCTGCAAATCCATTTGCAATTATGCTCTCTGGTCAAAGTATAACCTTATAAGACCACCACATAGCCCCTATTAGGGAACTCCAACTTTAAATCGCTGGTCAACTGCCTACCAAGTCTTTTGGCCCTATGCCTGGGTGGATTCAGTTGAAGGACTCATTGGGATCGTAAACTCTTTCCTTTCAAAAAGCCCAAGAAAAATACAATTGGCCTACCTCAATGTGTTTCAAATATTTTCAACTGACAGTTATGTTACTGCATCACTTTGGTACTGGTCTCTGGAACAACCCCTATGGATCACAGGTCCTTCCTCTGGCTGTACTGACTCCTACCTCCCATGCCATATCTCACTATTACCATAGATTACATGATTTTTCCACCAGTACAGAAGGTCCAACATTTTATTAGTGAGACCAAGTTCTTCCAGAGGGTAATTCTCTACAAAATTGGCCCCAAATTTGGTGGCATTTATATAAATTCATAAAGTGGGATAGATACTGCTTACTTCAATATCATTTTACATAGTTATATTATACCCTGGTCAAACTATACAAAATAGGTAAATTACCTCCAATACCTGTTCCAGATGTAACAAGGAACCGGATACACTATTTCATATCTTTTGGTCCTGTGAAATAGTGACCCCTTCTGGGACTCTATTTGGTCATAGCTGGACCCCATGCTTGGTTTGTCTGATGCATTTCTCCCTAAAGTATGCATACTGGGGAGTACAGGAACACACTGATTGGTACCCAAAGGCCACATATGGCTCTTATTTCAGCCTGTGCCAAGAAGGTTATTCTCCAACATTGGCTTGATCAGCACATTCCCCAATTTACTGAATGGTACAGGGAAATACTTTTTGCTCTGCAGACTGAATGGCTCATAGCTATTATGGCGAATACATCCAGTAGATATCAGAGTAGATGGGAACCACTTTATGTATTAACTATCTAATATCCTTTATCTTTTGCCCTTTATAGACTTGCTCCTTCTTGGTGACATCCTACTTACTCTATAGTTTCATGTTTCTACATACCCTTTCATGCTAAACATCCACATGGCTGCTGAGTGTAACTTTCAATTGGTTTTCATTACTACTGTTTGCCCACATGTCTATCTGTCAGTTTGCTGTTGGTTAGGTACTCTCCAGTGGTGGGATGGCTGGGATGGATGGATGGGTTGGGGGTTTGTGGGTAGGGGTTGTGGGTTTTCATTTGACAGAAATGTATGCTACTTTATAATGGCAACTTGTTTGGGTATATTTATATACTCCTGTCTGATTATCTTTGTTTCTTTGTTGACAATTTCAGACAAGTGTTACTGGTGTATGTACTTTTGTTGATAACAATAAATCTTCTTTAATTAAAAAAAAAAGAAAATAAGCAAATTATAAGTGAACACTGAAGTACTGTAATGTTCAGTCATAACCTGGGCATTTTACTGTATTTAAACACCAGATTTTCAGCATTGCCTTCTTAGTACCCACCTAATAAACTTGGTAAGTGAAGATGTTTGAATCCCTGCCAATACAGCATTCCACACCACTGAAATGCCATTCCATGCCACAGATGCATAAACACATTTTGGACAGGATTTGTAAAATGACAGCTGTCACATTCATGAAGTGCTGTGAAGAAATGGCTGTGTTGAAAATTTGGGGTCAAAATGTTGAAAATTACCAAAGTTACAAGCCTATGTTCAGAAATTTCAATGTAGGCTCATAACTTTGCTGATTTTTTAATATTTTTACCAAAATTTTCAACATAGCTTTCTTATGACCCCACCTCAAGAACAAGTGCACAGAAAAATTTCAACTCCTGCCTGAAAGCTGATTTTGGTAGTGACTCGAAATCACTTTTGGGCTCGAAACACATTTTGGCCATGATTTGAAAAATGCCAGCTGTCACATTCATGAGATGCTGTAAAGAAATAGCGATGTTGAACATTTGGGGTCAAAATATTGAAAATTACCAAAGTTACAAGCCTGCATTTGCAAATTTGAACACAGACTTGTAATTTTTTGTATATATTTTACACCAGATTTTCAACTTAGCCTTCTTATAACTCCACCTCATGAAAAGGAGCAGAGAACATTTTGAACACATGCTCAAAGGTGATTTCACCTAGTGACCAGTCCATAACATCACATTTTGGAACAGATTTGCCTAAATTCACTGTAATTGTTCAAGAGGTGGGGTCCCAAAAATTGCATGTTGAAAGATCTGGGGCAAAAATATTCTAAAATAACCAAATTTTGCTACCAAGTTCAAAACCCCATTAAAATACATTGAACCACATACCTGATTTCCTGATTTCATGGTCCAGCTTTGAAGAATGAAGATGTGTCTGTGGTCAGAGAAGATATGGTGTTGGACCCTGCTGGGTAAGTAAGGGCTTGGGGGTGTGGGGGGTGGGTGCTGAGTGGGAAGACTGGGTGTGGGAACTAATGCACAACAGACATCAATGGACTTTTTTTACAGGGTTAATTAAAATGATAAGGGATGGATTTCTGTGTTTCAGATGATGACACTGAGGGACTGGGCACCCCACTGCCATTGTTATGTTTGGGGATGGGGTGGTGGGTGCTGAGAGAGAGGGTCAGGTGGGGAGGGACAGTTACAGGGCCCAGTGACTGTAGTGGCTCCAGCAACAGATATCGATGGACTGTTTCCTTTGTTATAGATTGTAAGTGCTCAGCTCCGGCAACATTGGTAGAGATTGCACACCTCCAATCGCATATTCAGGAGGAAATCTATTACAAGAACCACCTTTTTCCCAACATCCGACTGATGCACCTAGACTGCAGAGGGTAGTTGATACAGGAGGTTGACAGGTGGTTAGGTGGGGCAAATCAGGTGCCCCATCACTCAGTGCTCACCAATGTATCACCTCCACAAACCATATAAAAACTGAAAACAGGTATCTGCCTCTATCTCCAAAAATCAAACAAAGGGGCAGAGGACACTGCAGAGCAGGACATTGCAGCATAGGAGCTAGCACTACAAAACTCACCCAAAACAGGGACTAAAACAAAAAAGCAAAAGGAAATCCAAAACACTTCTGATCAAATGAGACTCCATGATTCAAGGAGCTGATACCTACCTCCATCCAGGGGTAATGGTCAGATGTCTTTCAGGTACATTAGCATGAAGAGACACTGACACGCATTGCTACACTCATGCAGGA
Organism: Neoceratodus forsteri; assembly: GCA_016271365.2. Taxonomy (NCBI): domain Eukaryota; kingdom Metazoa; phylum Chordata; order Ceratodontiformes; family Ceratodontidae; genus Neoceratodus; species Neoceratodus forsteri. The sequence continues at coordinate 902,942,341 of CM028131.1, read as the reverse complement.
AACAGGAGAAAACATCGACGTCCTGGTACACATATGGACTAACGATCTCACCAGCCTGGTGAGTTGTGGAGACCAAGGAACACCTGTCCAGGCTGGGAGACAAACTGTCATCTATTTCATCTGGCATCTCCTTCTCTGAGATCCTGCAGGTCTGGGAGAGAGGAGCAGATGGATGGAAGGTCAGAGATGGGGAGATAGGGGCGCTAAACATGTGACTCAAGGGCTGGTGCCAGGAAAAGGACACAAATTTGTAGGTAATTGGCAACAGTTTGGGATCAAAAGTTCTTTAAATTCAATGAACTGCATCTGACTAAGGAGGAGTCAGTGCATTGGGGCAGAAGTTTGATGTCTTTGCAGAATATTTAAACTACCAAATGGGAGAAGGGCACAGCACCCGATATATTGAACAGGAAGAACACCCCTCCCCTCAGCTAGTGATCAATCAGGAGTTCAGCATGTTTGTAGTTCATTTGCATCACCAGGTAGGGAAAAAGGTCTGGCTCCCATATGATGTGCAGGGGAAAAGTCGGACCTCGCCCACAACTAACTTACCAAAATCTGGCCAATGGAAACTCATGTACACAAATGCATGCAGTCTGGGAAACAAAATCCCAGGCCTAGAGACAACAATGACAGATGCCAAACTGGATATAGTAGCCATTAGCATGGGGGCCCTGGGCCTGTCACAAAATGTAACAACAGCTATGCACTCAGGTGGTCACACACTGGATTTGATCTTTTCTTTAGGGTTAGATGTGACTGACTTCAGTGTTTATCCTGTATTTTGGTCAGATCATAGCGTGAGATTCACACTAGAGGTACCCTCTAGATGGTCCAGCTCCTTTGGAGATGGTTGGCACCACCTGTTAAGAGGAGTTTCCTTGATGGGACTATTGGCCATGCTGGACCTATCGAGTGTTGGGGCTGCTTGTGCAGTTGGAGTGGAGGAAGCAGTGGCAGCCTATAATGGGGCTGTTACTGCAGCCTTCTATTCCATTGTACCCATTCATGTCCATCCCTGCCTATTCGCCAAAGACATCCTTGGTATGATGAGGATCTCCGTAGTTTAAAGATGAAGGGTGGAGGTAGAGAGGTGCTGGAGGAGATCTGGCCTGCTGGAGGACAAATTGACCCTGAAATCGTATTATGTCGACTGTTGGGGGCAATTTCCTGTAAGAAGGTGGAATATTTGTCTAGGAAAATTGCTTTGGTGAGGAACAGACTGGCTTAGCTCTTCCTCACAGTGGATGGGCTATTTCATCCTGCCTGTCTGTGTGTCAGGGAGCAGGTTCTAGAACTAGGTGCTAGGAGCTGTCTGTATTCTTCACTGACATGGTGTACTCTATCAGGGATGGGGTCTCCTCGAGTACCTCTCGAAGGGGAATCAGGGTCCGGCCTGAAGCGTGCCTAAACACTCCTCCTTTCTGGGATGAGTTTGAGCTGGTAGGGGAGGAGGTGGTGAAAATAATCTTGAGCATGCCAACCCAATGTGAGCTGGACCCAGGTACAACCCAACTTTGGTTGGATGTTTATTTATTATTTATTTATTTTAATGGTAATAGAACTGCAACCCTTTGAGTTAGAGACTCATTTACAAAGGCTTCTTGTCATTGAACATTTTCCATGTTTGGACCTGATTGGACCTGTGATTGCTGGGGTCATCTGGAACTCCTTGAGGAGTGGGGTCTTCCCATTTGCCTTGAAAGAGGCCCTGGTTAGACCCCTTTGGAAGAAACCTCTTTGGACCTGGACTGCTTCAGCAATTACAGGCCAGTCTCAAACCTCTGATTTTTAGGAAAGGTTATTGAAAAGTTGGTGGCCATACAGCTTCAGAGGACATCTTGCCTCTTCCTCCACCTATGAGCCTTTCCAGTCTGGGTTTTGTGTGCTACATAGTACAGAGACTGCCCTGGTGAGAGTGCTTAATGATTTCCTGATGGTGAGGGACAGGAGAGACTGGACCATCTGGGTCCTCCTGGACCTCTCTGGGGCATTTGATACCATAATAATTATAATAGTAATTTTATTTTATAGCAATTCGAAACATCAAAGCGCTTTACATAAAAACATATCAAATAAATCACATAAATACATCAAACTTCCAGTTAAAATTCTCATAGATATGTCAGCTTCACATAAATATAACATTAAAATTCTCAAGGCGTCAAATGCTAAAAGCTTGTCTGAATAAATATGCCTTTAAATCAGTCTTGAAACTCTCCATGGTCCTGCACTCTCTAATCTGATGAGGTAGAGAGCTCCACAGAGATGGCGCCCAAACATAAAAGCCGGGCACCAGAGATGTCTTCAACCGCACCCTGGGAACCTCTAACAACCCTCATCAACTGAGTCAAGATACCGGCCAGGACTGTAGGGAACCAGGAGCTCTTGCAGATAACTTGGTCCCCGCCTGTGCAGGGCTTTGTAGGTCAGAAGCCCAGCCTTGAAGGTGGCCTGCCACTGTATAGGCAGCCAGTGCAGATTCCGCAGCACAGGGGCAATATGGTGGACATCAACCCCGGAAGCCCCAGGTAAAGGGAGTTGCAGTAGTCAAGAGCGAGGTCACAAAGGCAAGGATCAACATGGGCAAATCATCAGATAGAACAAGATGCTTGATTCTGGTGATGTTCCTAAGATGGTAAAGGAAAACTTGATGACTGCCAACACCTGCGCATGCAGTGTCAGCCCTCATCAAGAACCACTAGATTTTGCACCTATACAGCGGTAGGCAGTTGTACTTCATTGAGCCAAAGCCGGAGAGTAATTCCACCACCGGGCTCTCTATCTGGCACCCAGATCCACCACCAACACTTCAGTCTTCCCCGAATTCAATTTCAACCAGCTGGACTTCATCCAGTCATGGATCTCCACTAGACAGCTGTTAAACATCGAGATTGCGCTATCCTGGTTGGGTGCAAAAGACAGACAGAGCTGTATATCATCTGCATAGCAATAAAACCTCAGCCCATATCATCTTACAATGTCTCAAGGGCAGCAAATACACTGCGAACAACATGGGAGACAGCACCAACCCTGAGGGACCCGCATGGCAGACAGCATGGCTCTGAGGAAAAATCCCTGAAACCACCCACTGAGACCTACCGGCTAGGAAGGAACAAACCACCTGAGAACTGGACCAGCCAGGCCACAGATGACTCTCAGATGCTCGAGTAGAACCCCATGGTCCACAGTGTCAAATGTGAAGAAAGATCCAGAAGCACTAAGATGGAATGGCGCTGGTCTCTCGCCATCAGGAGAGCATTGAGCATCCGAACCAGAGTGGTCTCGGTACTATGTCTCTTCTGGAAACCTGACTGGAGCAGATCGAAGACATCATGGATGGTCAAATGGTTCTCCAGTTGCAGCACAACCACTTCCTCAATCACCTTCCCAACAAAAGGAAAGGTTGAGCTGCATCTGTAGTTTGCACAGCTGCATGGACCATGAGGTGTTACTTGACCGCCTGCAGTTCTGGTGTGGCCTGTCCGGTAATGTCATCAGCTGGTTCAGGTCATACCTGACAGGCAGAGTGCAAAAGTGACAATGAGGTTATCCTCATGTAACTCAAAACCTCTGTGTGGCAGAGTTCCACAGGGTTTGGTCTTGTCACCCTTGTTGTTCACGGTGTACATGCTGCTATTGGGGGACATTATCAGGTGGTACAGGCTGGATTTTCACTGCTGTACTTGTGATACCCAGGTGTCGGCCTTTGTATTTAACAGCTACCTCTATGAGATCCAATTGTGGATGACTCAACACTGGCTTAAACTTAACCCAGACAAGACAGAGGTACTGGTTGTGGATTCAGTTCATTGGGGTGAAGGGGGTGAGGGGTTACCCTCTTGCTTAATGTTAGGAGGTGTTCCTTGCCCCGTCTAGACAGATGAAGGATATGGGCATGATCCTAGATGATGGTTTGATGTCAGGAGTGGATTTTACCATCTCTGGAACATTGCTCGAATCTGAGCCCTAATCCTACCTGAGGGCCTGATCATGCTGGTGCATGCATTCATCACTTCAGGCTTGACTACTGTATTGCCCTGTAACTAGGGTTATCTGAGCAACCTCTCTACAGGCTGCAGCTGGTGCAGAATGTGGTGCAAGGTTGTTGACAGAGCATATCACCCGGTCCTCAGTGGACTGCACTGGCTGCTGGTTAGGTGGAGATTGTCTTCAAGGTAGGGCTCCTGTCCTACAAGATCCTACATGAAAGCAGAACTGTCTATCTGCAAGATCTCCTTGTCCTCTACCAACCACCCAGGAACTTCTTTCTGCTGGGGAGACCTCCTTGGAGTTCCCAGGATTAGATGTGGCACTCTGGGGACAGGGTGTTCTCAGCAGCGGCACCTACCCTGTGGAACTCCTTCCTGGTTATCTAAGGGAGCCTACCTCTGTAGGAGCCATTAAAAAGGGTTAAAGGAATACCTGTTCCAGAAGGCTTTCACTGACTAATTAATTGGTTTTAGGAGGATGGATAGAGTAATTTTAAATTTGTTTTAATGATGAACTGCTATCCATGTGTATTGTTGTTGTTTATGTTATATTGTACAGCACCCAGAGTCTCTGGAGATGGGAACTTTATAAATAAAATATCTATCTATCTATCTATCTATCTATCTATCTATCTATCTCTATCTATCTAATTATCTATCTATCTGCGAGACATGGTTAACCAGTAACCACACTTGGGAGACTTCAGTACCCAGCTATGTACTGTTCAGAAGAGACCGAGGTGCAAAAATGGGGTGGCGGAAAATATCAAAGCTACAGAAATTCAGAATACAAATAATGAGCCAGAAAACTGTGGGTCACCCTGAAATGGGACATTGGACAGCCATACGAACTTGGGTTGTCTACAGGCCTCCAGACCAGGGAGGACATAGACATATTACTATTAGAAGATATACAAAACATGACAGCTAAAGAGGAGGTTCTGATAATGGGAGACTTCAACATGCCAGATACAGATTGGTCAATACCATCAGGAACATCCACAAGAACTAGACACATAGTGGATTCTCTGCAGGGGAGGCCTCAAACAATAGGTAGAATAACCCACAAGAGACAGGGCTATCCTGGATCTAGTACTCACTAGTGGGAAAGGATCACAGATCTCCAGGTAGGTGGTCACCTGGGGCCAGTGACCATCACATGGTATGGTTCAGTTTGACCACTAGAACTAAATCATCCCATTCCAAGGCAAAAATATGGGGCTTCAGATAAGCTGAATTTGATAAGATGGCCAGCAGAGTTAAGCTAGCCCTGGCAGAAGAGAAACAGCTGAGGGGTACAGGCAAAGTGGGCAAGCATTAAAGATGCAATACTCAAAGCAACATCCCATTGTGTTAGGGAGAAAAGCAAGAGCAAAACAAGGAGGAATCCACTTTGGTTCTGAAAAACAGTAGCAGAAAAGATCAGAGCCAAAGAGTTGGACTTCAGGAAATTTAAGGAATGCAGTGGGATGAAGATAGGAGGCATATCAAACTTCCCTAAGGAAGCAGGGAAGGCATTAAAGGCAGGCAAAGGCCCAAACCAAGGAAACACTAGCATGAACAGTAAAGAAGGGACAACACTTAGAGACATTAGTGAAAGGAGAAAGTCCGAGAGGGTATTGCTAAGATCACAGGGATAAGGGGTGTGTGGAGGAGGATCAGGAAAAGCATCTATCCTAAATAGATACTTCTGCTCAATATTTACTGAGGAGAAGGTAGGGCAGGGTGCATAGCTCAGCACCATGGACACAGGGGAGGGAGGTGTGCACAAGTCCCTTCACAAAAGAAACATCCTACAAGAGCTCACTAAGCTCAGGGTGGACAAGGCAATAGGACCTGATGGCATACATAGCAGGGTACTAAAGGAGCTAAGATTGGAACTAGCAGCACCATTAGCAGAACTGTTTAGTGAGTCTCTGAGCACAGGAGAAGTCCCAGAAGACTGAGAATGGCTCATGTGGTCCCGTTCCACAAGAGTGGCAGTGAGGAGGCAGGAACTACAGACCAATCAGTCTTTCTCAGTAATGGGCAAGATTATGGAGGCACTCCTTAAGGAAAGGATAATACAACACCTGGAATCCATAGGATCACAGGATAGAAGACTGCATGGGTTTAAAACTGGAAGGGTCTGGCAAACTAATCTCATAGATTTCTTTGACTGGGTAAACAGAGTGGTGGACCAAGGGGTGCAGTTGATGTTGCCTTCTTTGACTTCAGCAAAGCTTTTGATACTGTTGCACATAGAAGATTAATTAATAAGCCGGGTAGGCTTGGGGTGTGTCAAAGTTGGTCAACTGGTGGCAAACTGGGTGGTGGGCAGAAAACAGAAAGTGGTGGTAAATGGTATACAGTCAGAAGAGATGCAAGTCACAAGTAGGGTACCTCACGGAACAGTCCTGGAGCCAGTCCTCTTCAATATCTTCATCAGTGACATTGCAGATGTACTGGAGGGTAAGGTTTGCCTGTTTGAAGATGACACCAAGATCTGCAACGGAGTAGATGATCCAGATGGGGTGGGCAGAATGAGAAGAGATCTGGGAAAAACTGGCAAAATGGTCTGAAGTGTGGCAACTGGGGTTTAATGAAAAGCAGTGCAAGATCATGCACATAGGAAGAGTAACCCTGAAGCTACCTATAGGTTGGGAGGAGTTGCTGGCAATCACAAGGGAAGAAAGAGACTTGGCATCATCATCACAGATCACCTGAAATCATCCAAGCAGACCACTAAAGCAGTAGGTAAGGATAGAGGGATGTAGGGGTGTATTAGTAGGGTATCACAAGTTGTAAGAGGGAGGCAATGATCCTCTTGCAAGACACTGGTTAGGCCTCATCTGGAGTACTGTGTAGTACTGGAGGCTGCACCTGCACAAGGACATTAACAAAATGGAGGCAGTCCAGAGAAGGGCAACCAAAATCGTGCAGGGCCTGCATCAGAAAACATATGAGGACAGATTAATGGAGCAAAGGAGGAGAGAGATGATATGAATGAAACATTCAAACAACTTAAGGGCATTAACAAGGTGAAAGAGTCTAACATGTTTCCTATTTTCCTTTCTACTATCTCCTCTGACAAAGCTCTTAACGCTCTCCTATCCCTCAACCCTCTAAAGGCTGCTCACCAGATGAGCTTGATCCTAAACTTCTACCTTTCTGCTCCTGCAATTGCTTATCCAATCCCCTAATCCTTAACCTGTCCTTTATTTCTGCCCAAGTACCCTCATCCTGGAAACATGCTGTAGTCCTTCCTCTCCCCAGGGTGGTGACACATCTACTCCTGACAACTATCGCCCCATTTCCTCCTTCCTACCCTTGCCAAACTTCAAGAACATTTAGTTCTCTCTCAACTATCACTCTTCCTGTCTGATTCCTCCTTCTTCACCCCTTCCAATCTTGTTTTCGAAGAACCACTCAACAACCCTCCCTCCTCAGGCTTACTGACTCATCCTTTCAGGGATGGACAATGGCCTGATCACCTTGGCCATCTTTGTTGATCTAGCCAAAGCTTTCAACACTGCTTCCCATCCCTGCTTCTTGATTAACTCTTCTTAGCTGGCCTTGCTCCGTCAGCCAACAACTGGTTTAAATCCACCTCACTGGCAGGACCCAGTCAGTGAGAATCCTTGATTCCATCTCCCTCCACCCCATCAACATTCATGTCCCTCAGGGCTCAGTGCTTGGTCTTCTACTCTTCTCCATTTTCTTAATGATCTGCCCACAGCCTGCTCATCCTCTTCTATCCACATGTATGCTGACGATACTGTTTTGTACAGTTCCGGAAAACCCTGTTGCTGTGCAAGCCAGCTTACAGCATGACTTCAACCAAGTTCAGCTCTGGTTTGCTACTTACCAGCTTTTTCTAAACACCAAGAAAGTCTCAATGACCTTTGGCATCAGACAGAGACACTCTAGGCCCTGGCCCTACCCACCTTCCACACCCTTGATGGGATCATCTTGGAGGACACCTCCTCATTTAGACATCTGGGAGTTTGCTGGACCAGCACCTCAACTTCTCTGTGCATATCAATGCTATCCTGAAGAAACTGTGCCCCAAGCTTGATGCTCTGCACAGGAATCGTAGTTGCATCCCACTGACTGTGAGGTGTGAAATTGTCCAGAAAATGATACTCCCTATCTTTGACTACTGTGTCGTAGTCTATTGTGCTGCTCCCAAATCTTCCCTGACCAAGTTGGACACACTCTTTAACTTCTTCTGACACTTTTCTATCGACTCCCCTTCCGCCTCCCACCACTGTGAACTCTGTCACTCTCTAACCTTTCTTCTATTATCTCACAGACTCATCTCTCACTGTGCCAAACTAACCTCCAAATTCTGGTTTGGGGGCTCCCCTCCTCTCTCGTCATCTCTCTCTCCACTCCACCTCCACCCACCCACTCTCTCAGATCAAATGACACCCGCACTTTGACGGTCCCTCGCCACTCCACCTCATCAGTCAGACTGGTTTCACCCATCATTTCCTAAAATCTGGAATTCCCTCCCTGAAATATGACACTCTCTTCCAACTACTCCCTTACCTCTATCCTACACAATTCCTTCCTCAGCTGTTCTTGCTTTAATCTGCCTTAATACCTATCCCCAGTTTCTGCTTTCCTACCATGACCCCTGGCAGGGTTCTCAACATCCTGAAAGGGAAATCAGAAATGGCTACTCCTTCTCCTCATATTCAGTTCTTGCCTCTCCCTCTCTTCTCTACCTGCCCTTCTGGGTCACCAGGTGCACAACCTAACCCCATCCTTTACTCCAACAGCAGTTGCATACTACCTCGAGCCTGCTCCTGGTATACTCATGCACTATAAATGGTTCTATTGCTTTATTACTGTTTTGTACATTTATAAGTTCTTTTGTGTGATTTTGGACATGTATTGTAATTTACCCAATGTTCCACTACTGTTTATTGTACAATACCTTGTGTTCCCACTATCGCACAATCTTACAATGTTGTATTGTTTGTACTACCCACATACTATTGTAATGGATCATCCTTCACAACCCTATGTAACCCCCAGGTCACACCATGAGATGAGCAACTGGTTGTTCAGTGTGCCCTCCTGGTGAAACATTTCAATAAATAAATAAAATATTAGAAAATAGCAGGACAAGAGGACAAAGCATGAGATTAGAGGGAGGCCATTTAGGATAATGTAAGGAATTATTTTTCACAGAAAGGGTAGTGGATGCATGGAATGGCCTATTTCAGGAAGTGTTGAATATGAATACAGTGCAGTGCTTCAAACAGGCATGGTATAGGCATAAGGGAGCAATACAGATGACTATGAATAAATAGGCCATTGGAAAGTAAAGGCCTATGGCACATTCATAAGGTAGAAAAAATGGGAAGACTGGATGGGCCTTGCAGTCCTTATCTGCTGTCAAATTCTATGTTTCTATAGGGATGCTATTGTGCCCTATAGTTAGGGTTCAGTAGGCAGTTCAATGTTAAACTCAACATTTTCCACTTTAATAAATTTGCAACCATTCAAAAGATTTACACAAAATTTGGTATGCAACATCCTGTGGGGTTGCTCTCTTGATGTGGCAAGTTACATTCTGGTTGGATGTGTAGTTTCTGAGTTACAGAGAGGTGAAAATACATGTTTTGCTCTTTGGCTTTGCTGAGAATTTTCTTTGAACTTGACTATAGGCCAGAGGGTTTGGTTTTGGGTCTGAAATTTTCAGGGCAGAAAGGAACTACTCCCACAGATGTGCCTTTTGTTAGTCTAGTGACAAAATAATAAGCAATTTTCAAGTTATAACAATTTAAAATTTTGAAAAATTGTTTCTGAGCATGCTCAGTAAAGACTTCAAGATAGCTGTATGAAACGAAGTAGGAATCCTGCTTTCTATGGGAAATTCCTACTTCATATGGCCACCATCTTGTTTCAGTTTTGCCTGAAAAAATTTGGAAACCTCCCAAAATGATATTCTGGGGAGGAACCAACACATCTAGCTTACTTAGTAGGACCCTCTTTGGTGTATTCTGCACTTACTGGATGAAATATGCCTGTAAAATGTGTTTTACTTAATCATTTAATTCCTTGTTCATATCAGCATAGTGTGACCTACGATCCTACTTCATATGCTGAGATACAACATAGGATCCTGTGTCATGAGCTGAAGATAGGATTATTAATAAAAATGCATTTTTATGCTGACATCGGGTGCACAATCCCGATGTTGGCACTAGACAACCCCACCAGAGTTTGACACTGCACCCGCCCAAGTGTCCACAACAGAAATAAAACTACATTCGACAGTGGGGTGCACAACCCATGTCAGCAGTAGTCCACCACCAAAGCGAGACATGGCAGAGCCCACTGCCTGTGTCCCCAGTTATATCATGCCCTCCCTTCATCACTAGCAGTATTGATCACTGTGGGACACTGGGGAACCTACCCCAGTGTCCCAAAATGTTTATTTATTTAAATGATGCCTGAAATTAAGAAAACAGTCCCCAACACATTTTAATTAAAAAAATTCTGTAAAAAGAAAAGGTCCCTCATCCCTCCCAGTCCCCTTCCCCATCCCCACCATCCCTCCATGCACCCACCTCCTGCACCCCCTTTAACCCATACTTACCTCCAGAGGTTAGTGACTGTGATCTTCTCTGATTGGGACATGTCTGCACTCTTCAAAGCTGAACCACAAGCTGAAGAATCAAAGTGGTCCGATAATGACTGTCTGGTGTTTTGAACTTATGATGATATCTTGGGCATTTTTCAACATTTTTGCACTAGATCATCAACATGAGCTTTTTATGACTCATCATGAACACTGTCACTGTCGCTCATTACTCGTCCCAAAGGTGATTTCTGGTCACTGTGTGGAATCACCATTCAGGACTGATTAACAAAATGACAGTGCAAGTGTTAATGAAGGGAGGTCCCAAAAGGTCCATGTTGGAAATTTGGTGCAGAAAATCAAAAATGGCTGCTTTACTAGCATGCATTGCGCAGTTACTACGCACACTCATAACTTTGACAATTTTAATATTTTTACTCCAGATTTCAGCATTGCCATTTTTTCACACCTTCGCATGAACAGTACAGCTGTCATTGTTCACATCCAGCCCAAAATGTGTTTTCACACCTGTGGCATAGAATGGTGCAGTCACTGTGCAAATTCATTTCCAGATGGATTAATGAAATCGCAATGCCAGTGTTCATGAGGTGGGTCCCAAAGCCATGTTCACATTTTGGTGAGAACATTCTGAAAATGCCTGTGTTATGTGTGTCTGTTGAATTAATTCTACTCACATGCATAACTTTGGTAATTTCAATATTTTCAGCATAGCTATTTTATCACACCACCTCATAAACAGTACAGCTGTCCTTTTTCACATACTACCCAAAATGTGTTTTGCACCTGTGATGCAGAATGGTGTTGCAGTTGTGCATAATTACATTTTGCCTTGCATTTCACAATTTCTCTGTACCAGGATACATGATGTAGGTAATAAGATGGCTAAGCTGACAATTGGGTCACTGCTGTTGGACTCATGGAAGTGCAGGGCACAGAGGGCTGTGTGCTTCCACATCTACATACATATACACATCTACAGAGGAATTGGAGTGCAGGACCAAAGTACCTTGGTCTCCCACAGTAAAATAAGGATACTATTATACAATCTCAAAAAGAAGGGAAATTCACTGCAAAATCTCCAATAATGCATCAGTTAGATTTCTATTACAGCAACAAAATACTGGAAATTCAGTGTTAGGGTTACCAATCCTATCAACTCACCCCACCCACACCTTCCATACACTAACAGGTGTCAAGGTGTGCCTTGGGGTCATCGGACCTAACTCTCACCCATTCTCCTATACTGTAACATCTCAGCTTGTTTACACATGGAATGGGGTGAGAGTTAGCCCAATGACAAGGCACACCCAATGCCTGCTGGTGGATGGTGGGTGGTGTGGTGGTGGTAAGGTTGGTAATACTAACACTGAATTTCTAGTCTTTTGTTGCTGTAATAGAAACCCTAACTGGTGCATTAATGGAGTTTTTAGCAATGAACATGTACTCTCTCTCTCTCTCTCTCTATATATATATATTTTTTTTATTGTGAAAAAAACTTTTAATGCATCAGTTAGGGTTGTTCCACAGCAACAAAAGTGAGGAAATTCAGAGTTAGGGTTCTCCCCAGCTCCACACACACACACACATACATATGCAAGTAGGAGGCAGGACCAAGGCAACATGACCAATCACAGACAACCAGCAGCAGGTGACAGAAATAACATACAACTGTATAAATGTACTACAAGACACATCCATCATCATGGGCCAACAAATGTGCAAGTTCTGCTGCCATCCAAGTGACTTTATCCTGTGCATGCATATTGCCCATCAGTTGTTATTGTATTACAGTATACATTTTTAGATCTAATAGATTTTGTATATCTTCTCAATGACAGTGTGTTGTTAATCATTACTATAATAACATGCCAATATCTGGCAGTAGTGATACTGCCCTTTGTTGACTGTTAATGCCTCCTGATGTTACCCCTGAATAAGACAATCATGTGTCAGTATACTATTCTCTGCACAGCAGTACTGTACAATCATCTTACATTGTAGAATTTAACATTAGTGTGGAACTCTCAGACCTGATAACTCACATGATAACACTATACTATAGCTCAGCTGTGAAAACGTTGTCATTTTAAACAGCAAATGTGTGCCTCCACTATTTGGAATACTGCTGCTACTATCATATTCAAAGCATCAATGTTCAGATGTCTATCTTCATGAGCACATAGTAGCAGAGATCAGTTTAAGACACTTTAATGTGTCTAACAATGCACTGATCTTACCATGCCATAAGAAAAAATTGATCAGTGCAGTATTATCTATTAAGTCATTCTCCACTATTATTTTTACCTTAACAGCTCTATATGACACTGTGCCACCCAAACTATTCTATGTTACTAGTTCAGTCTTTTTGCCTTGCTCTGACTCTGTAACTGTAAATGCATGTTTATGTTTGTATACACATTCCTACCTATTTGGTATCAGTGGTGGCAAAACACAACATTTTTCCACCTCTGTACCTATGAATGAATAATATTAGACAGGATTTACACCAGGGTTTCATGTCTGTAAATGGCTCCTAATATCACCCCAACAGTAGCAAATTATGTATTAAATGCAATTATTAACACTATGATGCTGCACTGCTGTCTAATCCTAAACAGATCAACAGCAATGTGAAACTGTAGGTAACAAACTATAAAATATCATAATGGCCCATGGTGAACATTATCATGCAAAGCATTTCACATATTCACAGTTATATAACTATTGTCATACCTGGGAACATTATGAACTATCTATACCACTGTTAGTTTTGTTAGTGGTTCTGCATGGGGCAGTAAAATTACAAAATATTTATTTGCATACTATTTTTAATCATTAATAACAGAACTGTCACACAAGTACTGAGTACTGTATGTATTAATAGATATGTGACAAGAAATTATCATTCATGAACATGCATGTCTCAATGTGACCAAGCACATCTTGATTTGAACAAGTGTACATTTAACAATAGATGTTATTTAAGGGTCCCATACTGTCTTTTTTTCTGTGTATGTCCACATTAGAGAACGACAATGTTATAGCTACTTTCTTCTATGTTGATACCTCATCATATCATCACAGCATGAACAAACAATGTATATAACAGGAATTCTAGTCTAACAGTATTGTTGTAACATGTGACCAGTATGAAGATGTGCACAACACTCTGTACACCCATGATTGCTCAAATGCAACAGCTGTTGGCCCATGAAGATGGATGTGTCTTGTAGTACATTTAGACAGTTGTATGTTATTTCTGTCACCTGCTGCTGGTTGTCTGTGATTGGTTGTGTTGCCTTGGTGCTGCCCTCTACTTGCATATGTATGTGTGTGTGTGTGTGTGTGGAGCTTGGAGGGGGAATGTGGAGTTAGGGTTTTCAACCCTAACACCGAATTTCTCGCTTTTGTTGCTGTAGAACAACCCTAACTGATGCATTAAATGGAGTTTTTGCCATGAATTTCCTATCTTTTGAGAAATCATTATATCATACTAATTTGAATATGTTGTTGAGAACATGCCTCCCTTTTCACAACACAGACTCACCAAGATATAGATACCTTTGTCTGAATATGTAGTTGTCTGATAGTATTTATACAGCAATAGGTCATGTTCTACACCTTTGATGTAAAATTACATGGTCAATCTATGAAATAGGAGAGTAATATGTTCACCACACTGGTCCATAGCAGATTAACAGTACAAAGTAGGAAATCTGCACCAATGAGTATCATACACTATGTTTAGATGTACCAATACACCAACAGCAACATACATATTATCACTATTAATGTATGCTTAATTAAAGACACAACACACATAGATAAGGTTTACAAAGATTTATTACCCAATTAAAAATTGTAAAAAGGCCGAATTAAAAATCCAATTGGTGCACTAAATCAGTCTCACAAAACAAACATTCAAATGTTTGTCACCAATGTAAATGCATGTAAAACAGTATGACATATAGTCAATGGGTAAGATCTGACAGTAGCACACAATACATAAACACAGGTGCCACAGTACTGTCTACACACTGCTTACGCATATCAAACAGAGTTATGATGTTGTTGTCATTGTATGACTGATAATGTGACTGTTCCTGGGTGGAGGAAACCAGATGCCAACCATTAAAGTAATAGCAGCCTAACCAAACAATGCTCTGTAAAAAATAAACAACTTAAACTTACTGTTAAACAGTTAAATGTTATATATTTTATGAGTGCACATACGCATATATACACATACATATACAGGTTAAGACATATCGCTATGTTACTGCATTTGAAAATTCCCACCCACCTCTCAATAGAGGCGATCAAAAAATATTATCAGAAACACAAAAACTCAAGTTGTTAGCAGTGAAAGTGTCTGATGTACGATTGTCAACTATTATATGTACATTTTATCACTTATCACACAAATAAATCAAATAGCACATGGTAACGGACTATATACATCAGTGAAAATTATTTAATCAATAATCACAGTACTAACAAACTAATAAAGCACCTAGATCTGTAACATCTTCTACTTACATAAAAGCAATTGTTTTACAGAATGCTATAAATGTAACATTTTATGATATGATAATCAGAAAATGTAACCTGTTGATAATTAAAATATGTACTACAACACTTAACCTTGATATCAATTATGGGTATTTGGAATAACAATATATTATATACAGATATTTGGAACTATATATCTATGTCATACTAATTAATATATTAACATAACATTTAAAACATATGAATGCAAAACTTCAAAACAGTCAAATATTACTAATTTTGCAATACATCAATTTACATGGCAGTCAGCACAAGTACTTTAAACATCACAGTACAAACTATTACCAAGTAATGACTTTACAATCATTTATACATATATACAATACAGATGCATGACAACAAAAAGGATAGTAATACACTGTTGCAACCCAAAATGGTGTTATTTAGTGAAGACACAAGTGGATAAAAAAGGAACAGAGGCCACACCTGATGCTACTCAACATGTGACAGAGTGATGGTCATTTTACAGTATTGTATCTAAAGTTCAGGTCATCAGACCATGTAAAATAAGACAATTAAATACTGCTGACAGAACTGGAACAAACACCAGGATATCTTTTACTCATTAAAGATCCTAATAATGTAATCATACAGAAACATTTTACAGACAGTTCTGTTACATAGTTTTCTTTATGCACATGGACAAGTATTGTGCCTTAGTACAGGCACACAGTTGGCAAGTGTATCAACTAGTACTTGCTATTTCTGCATACAACATACTGTAAGAAAAGACAATGACAGAAGAGGGCAACCAGATAGAAATATCTCTTTGCCATCAAAAGTCTTTCTTAGACATATAAGTGTGGTTTTTCTAGTGACTGTGAAGACAGCTGGTGCCGATTGAAGACTACCGCAACTATTTTCACTGTGTCACTGATTAACAACAATCTTATACATCACATTGAGTAAGCATACCCTATTAAACCATGTGATATATTACCAGTGTAGTCATGAATGTACATCTGTAAGAAAAAATATGATAATGCACCAGAAGTCACTCTGTAACTAAATAGGCGGCAAAGTATGTCACATGTTCTGTGACTATTCCTCTGACACATGAAGATTGTCGTAATTTTCAATATCAGTATATATGCATTTTTAAGTGTCACGGTAGTCTCTGTTTGAAAGAGCTCATTGAGTCGTCACACTCAACCCACCCAGTTCTGTACCTCAACAAACAAGTGTAATGTCCAGAATGTACAGATGTCTATAGTGGTAGATCACAACATGAGTGTCAAACACTGCTTGGTTAAATACAGTTCTACCAGCTGTGAAATCAGTGATAGGTGTGTCAACTCTGAGCCCATTAGAGTCAAATCTATGCAATACAAGCATAAGATATTGAGATGAAGTCCTGAGACATATGGACTGAGTACATATACCTCCACACCTTACACACAAGTGACTAATTTAGCATTTTAAACAGCTGCCAGAATTTGACACTTTTAATCTGAGGCACAAACAGAGAAACCCAAAGCATGTTTTCTGTGGTTTCTTGATCTGAATGACCACATAACACACATACATATTTGGTGACATATGACACAGTGAAATACTGACGCATTGAATCCCTCTCCATCCAAGCTGTTTATGATTCCCATCATGAACTCTTGGTGTCCTGCTGCATGTTAGCAGCAAATGAATGGCATCCGTTATATGTCCCCAACACCTGTCATAGCGTGTAAGTGAATGCACATTGTTAGACTGATCAGAAGCCATGTTGACAACCTGCTTCAATGCCTTTGATAAGGAGTCTCTTGTGAAGCAGATATTGCCTGCACAAAGTGTGGCATGTAGAGAAAGACTTGTATAGCTGAATTAGCATAGCAGTTTACCCTAGTACTGTTATCAAACACTGGGACAACAGCCATACCAACTGACTTCTGGCTGACAGCGGTTCTGCATCTGTATTTGACATTGTGACCTTCTTACCACTCTGCACAGTTGAATCAGTTGTAGAAGTTGGTATTCTTTGTTACCAGGTGTAGCTGTGACTGTGGGATGTGAGACAACCACAGACATAGGTAGTGGTATTAAAGACATCTGTGGCTGATAAAGAGTACATAATCTGTTGTACTCACAATACATAGCTTGTCAGTGCGAATCTTCTGAGGCACGAGTGTTATGATGTGCAACCCAGAAAGACTATGTACACGTGAAAGTGCGACATAGCTCATGCCATCTTTGAAAATGTCTGTCCCTATGTCTGCCATCGCTGAATCCAAACTCAAGCCCTGAGACTTGTGAATTGAAACAGCATATGCAACACATATTAGGAACTGTTTCCTGTTCACATAGATATCCTTAAATACCTGGAACTTAACACAGGTACAATCAATCTGCACAGGCTGTTCCATGTTGTCAAAGTGGACAACAGGTGTCTCAATAAACATTTTCTGAACATTGTAAATGAAGTCAATAATGTTATCCATGACACCATTTACTATGCCATGCTCCACATCAAGAATGCGGCCTAGCATGACATGTGCAATTTTACAAACTGAAAGAACAGTTTCCAGGCCAGCTGTGTGTGAAACATCTCACTTCAGTTCAGAGAGTCATTCAGTCATCTTCGCTACCATTTTCTGACTTAGAATGACACCAACAACTGTGTCAACAACATGCAGTGCGAGAATCTCTTGATTCTCTCTGCAACATGACACTGTTGAACTCAGAACATTTCTTCAGTCATGGCATAAGACACACAATGGTGTGCCTGTGGAGTACACATCACTGAAAACATCACATGCTGTTTCTATGGATGTAGCATCCATTCTGATTATTCGACCATGTAACATTGAAACATGTTCTGGTGACAGAGAACCTGTACAGCTTGATCCAACAGTGCCTTGTGTGTCAGATCACCACTTTGTCGCATGTTCTGAACAGCTCGATATAGGTAAATAACTCCCACAGGTTAAAACCTCCAATGCAGCCTAGTGCATTCTTAGCCTGCTTGACAGTCAGAGCTGCAAAAGACATGTTCAGCATTAATTGGTGCAAGCTGTAAGAGGTCTCCAAATACAACAATGTTTTTACCACCAAATGCATCTCCATAGTCAGTCCCCAAGATCTCCTGTAGACTTAGGTGTGTACAGGCAAGCATTACATTGGAGACCATACTAATCTCATCAATGATGAGTAACTTCATTTTAGTAAACAGAGAATGAAGCTGAGATGCAACCTCAAAATGACAGCTTACAATACTCTCCTGCTTTGCCATGCTCTACTGGCAACATGAAGAGACGTTGTAATGTAATTCCACCAGTGTTGTATGCAGCCAGTCCAGTGGAAGCACCACAGCAACAGACATTGATGACCCTGTCAGGTTCCAGATTTCTGCCGTTATGGCCTCTATAAGGAAACTCTTCCCTGTGCCGGCTGAGCTACTAACAAACATCAGCAGTGGCTTGTAGTTGAGACAGTCACATTTCTTGTGTTCATGTAGTATTCCATGCCAGACAGCATCAGTGACCTCAGAGTGAACCACATGTTGCTGCTCATTGAGTCTCTCTCAACTCAGTTGGATCAACACTGCAGTGTGTGCCATGTTCCATAGCACTCTCCACTTCCAACATGAGTACTTCTGGGGCATTCAGAGGCAGAGGTTCTCCAAGGATACCTTGTCCTTCTGGATCAAGATTGTCCTGTGAACTGACAGGAGTGTCCTCTTCAAGTTGTTTCTGTGCCTTCTCAAGTTGCTCCTTCTCAGTTTCTAGCCTCTGTATATATGTGTCTGAGTATTCACTTTTGAATGTCTCATAACTGTGATTGAATTTTTCCTCGAATGTATCACAGTCACCTTTAATTCAGACTCATTCCTCCAGGGTCTAAATAGAAATAGGAGAGCAAAGTAGTAATGCTCTCTGGTCTCAGATGTGCCTAGATGTAACTCATAGTGGTCAATGAGCCAAGGCTTATTTCTCTTAACAAGATAGCCATCCACTCTTTTAACCTTGTAAATGTTGCATGTACAATCAGGTGAGACATCCGTCTTGTAGTCATACCACTTAGCCACCCCAAATAAACACATTTGATCCATGTCTTCATGTCTACAGGGTAGTACATGTCAATGAGGTTATTCTTCAAGATATGTCTGAAGAGGGTCTCTTGAGAGCCAGTTCCTCAATCTCAGCATGAGGAATAAGTACATGTTTTTGCTTCTCTTTGTAGTTTACACTGAGAAAGCGCACAGCATCAGATTTTCCATACAAATGTGTACCAGTCAAGCAATCGCTGGCCTCATAAGCACCACATTCTCTGTGTGACAGGGTCTTCAACCCCAGTGACAACAACTGAGATGTCAGTGACTTGTTTGAACTGGCAATATCTTCCCAAAGATCTTGTAAGCTAGTCTGTTCATGTTTAGTTATGTACAGAGGACGTACAAACCAGAGCCAATGAGTTGTCAGCACAAACTGAACATCTATTTTTGCTTGCCACATTAGAAGAAGAGTAGGGTTGTAGTCATTGATGTACACCTCATTCTTTTCTCTGGGTAACTCATAAATCCTCTTGGTTGATTCTGCCTTCAAGTGGTGTTGCATAGCTGAAAAAGCTTATTCATGCAACCATCCTGGCAGAACACATCTGGGGAATCCGAAATGGCATCTTGTGTACCAATCAGATTTGTTCTTCACTACCCGTGGCAGCATTTTGCGCAAAATGGTGTTGAAACTTCTGTGCCAACTTCCACAGTGTAGGACTGTTGTGCTTGTCTGGAATGCGGCAAGTGATGTACTGCTTAATGAATGCTAGCACTTGTGCTGCTTCATGTTCAGCTATGCATGGGGCATCCTTAATCCACAGTAACATGTGAATATGAGGAGTGCATTGTGCCTGATATTCCATCCTCCAGAAGTAATGTTCCACAATATCAATCAATCAAGTCTTTATTTAACCAGGCATTCATCATTGAGCAGAAGCTCATTTGCAAGATGGACCTGGGTGGAGCATGAACAATTGTATATACAGGTCAACACAGGTATTTACAAGGCAATACAGATAATACTGTTTACAGAGAGGAAGAAAAGAAGTTCATGTGTACATAGAATTATACAGATATTGTACAGATTACAGGGTATTTACATACATAGAAGTGTCTATAGGAAGATAAAGCAGGTTATCTAAGGCTGCAGGAGGTAGTAACGGAAGAAAAAATTAAATAAAAATATACACCAGGTAGAGGCGAAGGTGGGGGAAGGGAGGAGGTAGGGGAGAAAGGCTAGGAGGGCACAGTGCAGAGAGGAGTTGGTAAAACAGGATGTAGAGAAGGTGGATGGAGAAAAGGAGTGTGTGAACCCGGATTTAATGCTATAAAGTATTGTAGGATGTCACAACCCAGGGGTAGTGAGCTCCATCCAAGGTTGGGAAAGGAAGGATAAGGGAAGGACGGGCTAGTGTTGATAAGACAGGGGATAAGAGAGAGAACAATTAGGCTTGTGTGGAGCAAGCTGGGGGTCAGTACTTAAAACTGGGTCTAGGCGTGGCTATATACCAGTTCAAACACCAGTACTGGGTCTGAGTGGGTGAAGCGGTTACATACTTCTCTGATTGTATGGAAATAAAGCATCTTGAAGGCATTTGTACTGATTAGAGTGCTTAATTTGAGGGTTTTTGTAGATCATTCCATAAGGTAGGTAGCCTGAAGCTTATGGCTGCCCTGCATGAGCGGGATTTTGCTTTGGGTACTTTAAGTGTAATAGCTGAGTAACTTCTTAATCGTATTTCCAACTATACTCAGGGAAGACAGCAGGAGATATAGTAAGGCAGCTTATTAGAGATGGCCTCTATAGGTCCAGAGAGCAGCGTTTTGTGGTGCCTGAACTTTAGTGATGTCCACCCCACTGCCGCATATAGGGTGCAGTGATGTGTGTTGAAGGGAAGTCCTGTTATAAACTTCAGTGCTCGATGGTAGAGTGTGTCCAGTTTAGCCATGTAAGAGTTGGGGCATTGACTGTAGAGGAAATCAACGTAATCAACCAATGATAGGAAAATGGATTGGACCAGTTGTTTCTTGGCTTCTGGTGAGAAATTGGTTGATTCTGAAAACAGGCCAAGCCTTTGCCAAGTCGTTTTAGCAAGTCCGATATGTCTAATGAAGGAGAGTCTTGGTCTATCCAGACTCCCAGATACTTGAATTTTGTAACAAATTCTAGTTTTCACCTAGAACTGTGTAATTTGGGAATAACAATACCAAGAAGCGGATTCTCCTTTGACAAAATGAAAGTCAGAATGTCATGGAATCACTTGTGGAAATGCCTTGTCACAGACAAAGGGTCAAGTGAGCACATTTCTCCAAGAGTCATTGATGAAATGCCCTCTACATCACAATTTACCCACTTCAACAGTTCTATGACCTCATCCCAGGCAAACTCAGCACAACTGAGTGTGACAAACCATGTGGCTGGACCATAATCTCGCAGCATGGTCATGACCTCAGAGTGTTCTGCGATACTAGTATTCTTTGGTGCCATGTAGACTTGACAGAATGGAAGACAAATTCACTTGCACATTTTCATTCTTCTGCTTTAGTTTCTCCAAGAGCTGTGCAGCTGTTATTCCATCAAGTGGAGTTGTGAGACGAATAGTATGTGCAATAGATGCAGACAGTATGCTAAGCTCACTCTCCACAGGAGATGAAACAGGTACTGTATGTTCTGCCTGAATTTGCCATCCTTGCTGAACACATGGCTAGTACGGTACTCAGTACCCTGTACACACTTCTCTTTCATTTAGGCATCCACCTGACCCTTTTGGGAATAAATCTGGGAAACAGCGTGCTTCCAGTGTTGCCTCCCAAATACTGACAGGCTCACCTTCCACCTGGTTCATTTGATAAAGATCAATGTTGTCCCTATTGGATCTCTGCCATGCAGTGGGTGTGTGTACTGTTCATACACATTATCGTTTGTCTCCACATTGACCTTCTCAATCATTGGTTTTGTGGTTTCCAACACATCATGTTCAACAGACACACTTGTCATGCGATCAATGTCAAGGTCTGCATAAAAGGGATTGTTGCTCTTTAAATAAGTAAGACAAGCTCACCTTCTCTACATTGACAACATCCTGTCAAATGACCTTTGACTTAGTTGGAACACCATTGACAAGAATCACCAAAATGTTCTCAATGGAGACCGCCCACATTTTCCTGCAGAGGAAGTGGAAGATACATGACGGAACTCTTAAGAGATCTAATGAGTTCTTTTGTGGAATGTTCCATGTCTTTGTGTTCAGATGTAGAATAGTTTGAAATGGTATCATAGTCTGAATAAGAATCCATTCAAACATATTCAATGTGGCAATCTCAACTGGCATAACATGTGCCTCCATATTGTTCAAGACTGACCTTGGCGGCAGAATGTTAGCCTTCACTTTGGAGAAACAGTGCTTGCACATCACAATGATTGGGTCTAACTGAAAGTCATACCTTAACAGCAGAAATGTTGACAGTCGAAAACCACGTGTCATTGTACGCCTATAGGTTTCCAGGTTCACTGTGACCTTTGTTTCTCGTAACAGAGCCGATCACATGACACACATACAGAGTCAAATTTTTCTGTCTTTGCAAGCTCAAATTTGGCTATTGATTTCCAGATTGCTAGAGGATATCACTTTCTAAGACAGACACAGAATTTCCATTGGCAATTGATGACTGATCACAGTATCTGTCACACTGCTGACCCATCGCAGCTGTTTCAGAAATGTCATGGCACCACGCATGTCACCAGACTATAATAACTCATTCAGATGAGTATACTGAGCGACAACTCATTGAACCTCATAGACCCTGTACACAAAGTTCTGCATGCCTGACTGATGCACTCTCAGCATCTGCATGTGGTGAAAGACACAGTCACAAACACCACTACCTAGACACGCAAGCGAATGACCCATAAGTCCAGTATGTGGATGGATCTCACAAAGGTCTATACTTTCAAACAGCTTATGTCTGTCTTTATGATCAGTAATGACAAACAGGATGATAAAGTGCTCAACTTTGTCAAATGATGATTGCCTTTGGTTGCAAGTCACATCACCGTCCATGAGAGACAGTGACGCTTACGAGGCTGAGTAGTTGCCTCACACTCATCATCTGACTCCATTGTAGTGTCATCACACACACTCAGCACATTACATAGTTTACCAGACTCATCAATGCACACGTTGCTGTCCTTTTCTGTGAGTAATATGACCTCCCAGAAATATGTCTCTGAGTGCTGTGTGTGTAGTCACCGACCTGTGAAAACATCACAGAAATTGTGCAGGTTCAAGACAGGATACCATTGTAGCCTCATCTTAATGTCATACACAACTTTCCTGAACTGATCAAGTACATGTGACATCTTCACCTACAAACATTAAAGAACAAATACTGCTCTATTACCAAAGTACGTACTTTGAGGCGCAATGTCATCAAAGAGAATGACTGTTTTTTGTGCTCACATCTCATCACAGCAGCAATAAGTCTGTCAATCTTAACTTTAGAAGCTAGTGATCGAAAATACTTTTGCTTCCTCAGATAAGCATCAGCAGCTATGAATTTACTTTGCCACTTAGTACGTTTATTTATGCTTGCCTTTGCAACATTAGTGTTTTGGCTCAGAGATTTGCACAACTGTTGCTCAGCTACACATTTTTTTCCTTGCAGTTGAGCAAGTACGACTTTTCTGTGGAGTAAGCAACCTGTGAAGTCACTCCTTGAATGGAATGCTGAATCATTTTACGTCTTGAACTACCATCAGTGGGTTTCAGAGCACTCTTAAGCAACAGTGAAGTACTATAATACCTGTTTCATCTCTGCATAGAGCTCTGTCTCTGTCTCTGTTTAGAGGGCATCTTCCTGTCTGTAAATTCACAGTAGTCTGCACCAATCTTACAGAAGTATCAGACACCTGTATAATAAATAAAAAAACAATTTTTAGTGTTGATCTGTTTGTTTGTGTCCCATTACATAGTGACACGCCCTATCCATGTCTCATACAAGAACAGTAACTAGTACTGCCTACAAAAGATTGCAAACATTATTACTCTAATAACTGAACACCACTAAACCTATATACAATCTTTTCAAATGTTGCAGAACATAAGCTGACTGATAATATCAGAAGAAATATCTGAAAATGTCAACACTGAAGTACTGGTACAATCTAAATCATCAACAGTAGTTTCTTTTCCTGAAAAATAATGTTTTTAACTAAAGTTTTAAAAGTAGTGTTGAACTGTGACATTTTCGCAAAATTTGGTGTCGTGTGCACAAAAGTGTTGCAGAATGTAATGTCAATAGCATGAAAGTGTCGAATGTAGTGTTGCAAAAGTAGTGTCAAGGCATGAAAGTGTCGAATAATAGTGTCATGAGCACGAAAGTGTCACAAAATGATATTGCAAAACACCCCTTTAAGACTTAGCCAATCAGAGATGCTTCCTATTTGAGTGACAGATGATCCCACCAATGCAGCATCACATTGATCAGTCCATGTCAGGAACCAATCACAAGGACAGAACAGTGGAGAAGAAGGACATAGCAGCCATCTTAGAAGAAACTGAGACACACTGCTTCTCTGTGTAAGTACATCACATTTTATTAACAATTTTCCTAGCATTATAAAGTGTTAGTAGCACACAAATAGTATTAAACAAAATGTTTTTAGTGATCTATTTTTTTTATTTTTTATTTAGTTTTTGTTGACCAGGTAAGTGCACTAAACAAATCCTGCCTATTTTCAGGAATGACCCGGGGAGGGGATACAGATGAATGCCAACTGACCTTGAACCAGATTAAGCTGTTGGTGGTATTTTAGTGAATTAGGAAATTTGGCCAGGACACTAGGGAAATTCCACTACTCTTTTTGATAAGTGCCATGGGATCTTTAACATCCACCTAAACTAGCACCAATCCAGGCAGATGGGACATCAGTTTAACGCCTCATCCGAAAGACGGTTCCTCAGAAGTGCAGCACCTCTCATGCTGCACTACAGTATTAGTACTGGGATATTAACCCAAGTGCCAGATGTGGGAACTGAACCCACAGCCTCTGATTTCCCTTCCTCAGAGGCGAGTATGCTACCTACTGAACCACTGACACTACTATTTGACTATGACAATCTAAATAAACTATTATGCAGTAAAATAAGTTATAACTGTTTAAAGTCAGAGTGTCAGTCAGTACTTACTAGCACAGATAGAGCTGCAAATGGAGGCAGAAAGCAAGTAGCACGTGTATCATAGCACAAGAGGCAACTAATGACATGCCTCTCTGCAGCTGTGATTGTTTGAAGTAGCCTATTAAATGAAATGTTTTCCACTAAAAATCTTCCAGCATTTCTGGTTGACAGCACCCACAACTATTCAGTGTAGTAATAGTGAGTGCATCCACTGTATTGGCTAGCCATGATAAATCATTAACCAATAACATTTAAAGAACTGTGTTTTGGAACAGCCCACCAAAGCAATGTTGAAGCAGAGAGGGAAATCTTAGTTCCACATTCAGTTGTGACTAGGCACTGCAGGATAAACACTGATTTTTTTGGTAGCTCTCTGTCCACTTCTCAGTATAACAACTAAGAATGGCAGAAAACAGCAAATGGACTGTGTGGGTAGTAGGCAGCAGCATAGTAAGGTGCGCTTCAAAGTATGCTCAGAGGAGTGATTTTTGGGAAAGACCTGCAGCTTCCAAATTCTCTGTTAAGTGGTTTGGCAGGGGTGGATTGAGGTGGGAGCATCTCATGCCAACAATGCACAGACTTTTGAGGACTCAAGCTCATCCGGACATACTGCTGATTCATCTCAGAGGCAATGATTTGGGCACCAAAAGATGGGTAGATTTAGTGTCAGAAGCAAAACTGGACCTTGCTTCCATTATGGGTATGTTACCTGCCTGTATGATCATTTTTCTGACATTACAGAGCATAGAGTCTGGCAAGCAGAACAGCACATGTACCTGCTTGACAGAGCTCACAGAAAGGTAAATATACAAATATCCAGATATCTATGCATGTCTGGGATGCACACCATCGTCACCCTGAAATAAAATATTCTAATGATTGGCTATACCTACCAGACGGTGTGCACTTCTCATATGCTGGCAACTGCCTTTTTCTGGGTGACCTTCGAGATGGAATCCTCACAGTCCTCTAAAAATATCAGGCTGTTATAGCAGACACAATTGTAAAAAAGGCTGTTTTAAGAGCCAAAAAACTTGGTCAAAAATAGAAAAGCTGGACACATTATACACACAAACCAAAACCATGCTATCTCACTTTAACAGTACTACACACATCCAGATCCATGCAGATCTTCAGAATTGTGACATGCATACAGCTATTGTTAATAAACTGTAGTATTAATATATCACTATGTTGTTTCAGTATACATATAGACATAGTAAAACACAGAATTACAGAGACAATACTCTCAATCTCATATTATGTAATGATTTGTGTAGCCATGTAACATTATTTCTTATAATAACCATAGAATAACAAAGATTTACCTCTCTGTGCATCCTTAGTATAAAATCTCAACAGAAGAGAAAATATACATCTGACAATAGATCACAGTGACATACTATTGTAGCTCTATTTATTACAGCTTTAAACAAGAACGAAATTAAGATGAGACTCTGGAGTGTGAGGGAGGTGTGCTGCCTGCTTGAGGCAGCCCAGGCCAGAGAAATGCCCGTATCCTCATGCGGCGCACCAACAGAAAGCTGGATATGATGTGGAGGCGCATCCATGATTTCTTGTGCCTGATTCTGAAAGTCAAGAATAAAATCCCGCATGTGCAAGAGGAAGTGGAAGCTGTTGCACCAGCGTTTCTGCATGCTAAAGAACAGAGATGAGATACGGACAATGGCGTTTGCCTGTACTACCTCACATACGAGATGTGGAGGCTGCTGGGAAGCCTGCTGCAGGCGAGCCCTAACACACCGTGAATAAACAAACTATTTGTTACTCACCATAATATTTTCTTCAACAGGAATCAAAAAATGCTCGACTGTTGTGTTGAATAACATAACACCTCAGGTAGTGAGGTACAAAACCATAGGCTGAGTACATCCACTACCTGAGGCGTCACATTATTCCACCACACTACACAGCTTTAAGCCTGCTATTCCCACAACGCAATGTTATGTTGCAATCCACACTGTTAGAAATTATACGCTTTATGTGTTACTCCAATCACGGTGATGCTCCATTTCCATACATTCACTCACTATTACAATGGATCTGCATTAGGCAGCAGTGCCTGGTCTTGCGCAGGGGACAGTATTGCCTTGCTGACACCATCGACTCCTAAGTATCCTAACTTATAACTCCCTGAAATCAGGCTGATATTATATTATTGATGTCCATGGCCTTACTATTACAATCAGTTTGCACTCAGAATGCACTGCCTCTTCTGTCAGGGAGCAGGTGCATTGTCTGGCTGCCACTGTGCAACTCCTCACTCTCTTAACTCATGATCCTGCAATAAAAAACTTGCACCATTGATGTCTATGCAGTTTGTTTTCCTGAGACTCTCTACTCACAATGCACTGTCTGACCTGGGTTACAAGGGATGACATTAAGTAGCTGACACCATGTAACTCCTAACTCCCTCAACTAGTCAGTGACAGTAATCATTGAGCTGCACCGTCAATATTTATTAAATTTCTTTTCTATGAGACTCCTTTCAGGATACAATACCTTGTCAGGGGTATGTGGGGGGTGGAAGCACTGAGTGGCTGACACTGTACAAGTTGTAAGTGCTCCAACTAGTGTATTACTTAAATGATATAGCTGTACTGTTTATATTTATAGCCTTTGTTTGAGTCCAGAGTGGTCACCCAGGATGAGGTACCTCTTTTTGGGGGCATTGCCTACCTGACAGCAAGGAACTCCTAACTATCTCAACTAGTGTGTCACTGCTATTATGGAGCTGTACCATTTATATCCACAATCTTTTGTTTCCTGTGACTCTGTACTCAGGATACAGTATCAGTTCCAGGAGGAGGGGAGCATTGCCTATTTCACACCATTCAACTTATTACTGTCCTAACCAATGTGTTACTGCAATCTTTGAGATGCACAATTTCTTTCCATAATGGTCATTTCACTGTGCCTCTCCACTATTGATGCAGTACCCGAGCCACAGACTAATACATTACCTGGCTGATGCCAAACAACTTCTAACTTCGCTCACCTGAAACCACAAAGGTGAACCATCAATACCCTAGACTTTTTTTTTTGTGACTGTCCACTCACAATGCACTACCTGGCATGCAGTAGTGAGGGTGTGGGAGGCAGTATTTACTAAGTGACACCATGCAAATCCTAAGTGTCCTAAGTAGACTATCACTACAATCATTCACCTGTACCATCTATTTAATTAACCTTTATTTACTGTGAGTCTTGTCTCAGGATGCAGAACCTGTTGGGGGTAACTATCGCAGCTAGTATGTTACTGCTCTCATGTATTTCTAACATTTAAATCCATGAAATTGTTTTGTGTCTATCCAATCAGTATACAGCACCTATCTTAACTGACAGACAAGACTACCATTGTTAAAAGAAATCTGTGTTAAATAAGTGAAGACACATATAACACACTCAATGAAAATCATCACTATCTTTCATTCATAGATCATCAGAGGCACTCTCATCACAAAGCGAGGTAGTGCCAGCTTAACCTGAGGCTGTGGAGGCTAACATTCAGACTCTGATAGTGTTATTATTGTCGAGTCAGAAGGTAAGAAAATCCTACTAAAAAATAATTATAATAGTTACTATCACTACTTGATGTCCATCACATTCTTGATGTTCTACAACTACTGAGCTTCTGTTACATTGCTGTGTAATGCAGTAGTTTTGTCAGACTCTATACTGACAAGGCAGAACCTCCTTGTGTATTAACACAGTACATACCCTTACTGACCACACATAACTACTAATTGTCCAAGCATATCTACCTCTGTAATCAGCAAGGTGTTCTCTAACTGTAAATGTCACTAGTTTACCCTGTGGTTCTCCACCAAGACACAACATCTGTAAAGTTTTTAGTAAAGATTAATACTTGACACAGTGGTAATTATTGGGAAATAATAATGTAGAAAATAAATAACTATTTTGTTAACAGTGTGTGCCCACTCAGTGTACAGTACCTAAACATGTGAGTGGGAAATTGCCTGGTAACACCTGCACCCACAAAGTCTTCTAACTTGTGTGTACCTGCAATCAAAGTGTGTACTGTTTATATCCATGCCCTCACTTTTACCATAGGTCTCCACTCAGCATACAAAGTCTGCTTTGAAAGGGGGAGGAGGGAATTGCCTAGCTGATGCTGCTAACTCCTAACTGTCCTAACTTGTGTGTTCTTAGAACCAGGAGGTACAGTATTAATGTCCATACACTTTCTTTCCTATCACTGTACACTTAGTATGCACAACCTGGTCAGGGTGGCGGCATTGCCTGGCTGATGCCATGCAAGAACTAAGTGTTCCAACTTGTGTTACTCAGTCATGAAGCTGTAAAATTTATATCCATAACCTTTGTTTTCCTGAGACTCTGCACTCACAATGCAATACCTCATTGTGGTGAGGGGTGGGGGCATTGCCTGTCTGATGCCATGCAGCTCCTAACTGTCCTAACTTTTATGTTCTTACAACCAGGAGGCACACCATTAATGTCCATAGACTTACTTTTCCTGTCACTGTACACTCAGAATGCACAACCTGGTTGGGGGTGCGGGGGAGACATTGCCTGGCTGATGCCATGCAACAGCTAAGTGTTCTAACTTGTGTGTTATTCAGTCATGAAGCTGTACCATTAATATCCATAACCTTTGTTTTACTGAAAGTCTGCACTCACAGTGCAGTACCTTATGTGCGGTGGGGGTAGAGGGGCTGGGGTGGAATGGGGGCCATTGCCTGGCTGTTGCCATACATCTCCTAACTATCCTAACTTGTGTGTTCCTGCATATCTACCTTCGTAATCAGGAAGGTGTTCTGTAACTGTGAATGTCACTAGTTTTCCTGTGGTTCTCCACCAAGACACATCATCTGTTAAGTGTTTAAGTAAAACTAATACCTGACACAGTGCTAGTTACTGAATAATTCTGTACAAAATCAATAATGATTTTGTAACAAAACAGAGTTGTTCTTGACCAGTTTTCAACAGATAAGTATTTAGCATAGGTATTGTCATACTGACTTTGTCAGCATGACATAGAAAATCATTTCATGAATGTTTTCCATCTCTGAGTCTCAAATCAGGATATAGTACCTGTGTGTGTGTGTGTGTGTGTGTGGGAGTCATGGTGACACAACCTGAGTAGCATCATACCACAGCTAAGAATACTAACTTTCCTCTTGCTGAAATAAAGAAGATATTATACTGATATCCATGACCTTAAGTTAACAGTGTGTGCCCACCAGCATACAGTACCCAAACATGTGAGTGGTAAATTGCCTTGGTAATGCCGTCACCCTCAAAGTCATGTAACTTGTCTGTTTCTGCAATCAAAGTGTTGTTTTCCTGAGAGTCTGCACTCACAATGCAGTACCTCATGTTCAGTGAGGAGGTGGGTGGTGAAGCCAATGCCTGGCTGATGCCATGCATCTCCTAACTGTTCTAACTTATGTATTCCTCCAACCACGGAGGTGCACAGTGAATGTTTATGTACTTTCTTTTACTGTGATTCTCCACTCAGGATGCACTATCTGGCCTGGAGGAGATGAGGAGGTGCATTACCTAGATGACACAGTACAACTCCTAACTCTTTCAACTAGTGTCTACTGGAATCATGGAGCTGTACCGTATACATCCATAACCTTTTTTTTCCTGTCAATCTCCACTCATAATGCAGTACCTGCTCTGTCTTTTTTTTGGGGCATTCCTAGCTAACAACATGCAACTCCAAACTGCCCTGTGCTCCCACAACATGATGTTTTGTCAGACAGTAATGCTGACTCCAACAGTAAGTCAAACAAAAATGTAAACACATATGGTTACAACAAATGAAACACAAGCTCAACGAAAACAAGAAAAGGGTAACGCATACATTGGTACACAAGAAGGGTAAAGCAAAGGTGTACGGAAACCAAATAGATACAGTAATGGTAACAATAACAAAAGTACAAACCCTGGGTTAATTTAACAATCTATTTCTCTGTTTTATAGTGGTCAGGAGACTGCAGCAACACCATGGGTGCGGGTGAAGCAGGAGCCTGGCACCAGTGCTGAACGTAAGTCTACTAACATAAACACACACAGATCTCACAGACTGCTGGCAACAGTATTAGTACATTTTATATCATAGTCTATCTTTACTCAAGTCATTAAAGCTGAACAGTAGATGTGCATGTTGTAACTTTTGCTTTTTATTTGTCGTGGAAAACTATCTAGTTCAGCAGTGAGCATGATGCATTGTCTCACAGATATCACACAGTTCCTAAGTAAGCTAACTTGTCTGTTACTCCAATCAAAGAGTTGTACCGTTTATTTCCATAGCCTTTGTCTGCTTGTGCTTAACCACCCAGGAAGCAGTACCTGGTCTGGGGTGAAATTTTCTGGTTGAGAATAAAAGCTATAGCTATGCAAACTAGTGTACACCTGCAATCACAGAAGTGTATCATTGATGTACATAGGTTTACAGTACCTGTGACTATCCAGTCTGCATGCAGTGGCTGATATATTGAACTTGGACGCAATTCCATGACTGAAAACATAAACTACAAACATTTGTAACTTTATATAACTGCAAATAGAGAGTCACAACACAGATGTACATGAACTTTGATTTGCTGCAGCTCTACACTCACAATGCAGCACCTCATCTGTGGGGGTGGGAGGCACTGCCTAGCTGACAACATACAACTCATATCTGTTTTAAGTAGTATACTACTACAATCATAATCGTACCATTTATTTTCATAGCCTCTTTTTCTGTAACTCTCCATTGAGGATGCAGCACCTCTTTTGTTTGCGGGGCATTGCCTGGCTGACATTGTGCAACTACTAACTGTCCCGACTAGTGTGTTACTGCAATCATGAAGCTGTACCATTTATATCCATAGCCTTTTTTCTTGTGAGCCTGCACTCAGCATGCAGTACCTGCTCTCGGGTGGGGGAGGGCATTGCCTAGACTGTCCTGACTATTGTGTAAATGCAATCATGAAGCTGTACCGTTTATATCCATAGCCTTTTTCTTGTGAGTCTGCATTCAGCATGTACTACCTGCTCTGGGGGTGTGGAGGTGACATTGGCTAGCTGATACCATAGAACTCCTTACTGTCCTAATTTATGTACCTGCAAACAAAGAGGAACACCATTTATGTCTATGTACTACCTTTACAGAAACTTCCCACTCAGGATGCACTACCTGGCCTGGGGGTGGTAATTACTAACTAACACCATACAACTCCTAACTGTCCCAAATAGTATGTTACTGCAGTCACAGAGCTGTGTCTTATATATACAGTACATAGCCTTTATTTTCCAGTGAGTCTCCACTGAAGATGCAGTGACTGCTCTGAAGGGGGTATAGCCTCCTGACATTGTGCAATTTATAACTATCCCAAGTACTGTGTTATTGCAATGGCAAGCTGTACCATTTATATCCATACCCTTTTTCTTTGTATCAATATTCACTCAGCATGCAGTAGCTGTTCGGGAGGGGGTAATTGTCTAGCAAATACTATGCAACTGCTAACTGTCCTAACTTCTGTGTCCTTCCAACCACAGACATCCACCATTGATGTCTATGTACTTTTTTTCCTGTGACTCTCTACTCAGAATGCAGTACCAGTCCTGGGTATGGGGGTGGCATTGCATAGCTAATACCACGCATTCCTAACTGTTCCAACTAGTGTGTCACTTCAGTCATGGAGCTGTGCCATTAGCCAACAAGTACCCAATATAGCTGTCACTGTATTGCCAAGATAGAATACCTCTCCACACAGTAGAAGACAACTAAATTGAGTCATTGTCTGACTGGTTACAGACAACTACTCATCACCATGATTTATCTCATGTTAATCAAAAACATATATACAATCATTTAAAAATATCAGCCTCAGAAACCACATATCATGAGATCAAACAAAGCAGTAAAGTATATTTGTCCCTGTCACATGGTAATAGTTTGTTTTTCTCTTCACAGATCAGCCACATAAAAGCGGCACACTGTGCACTGTCGCTTGTGTTCAGAGACTCGAGCACAAGGTTGACTGTCTCACATCAGAAATCAAACTGCGTGAGGAACACAAAAGTATATTGGATTTACTAACAGCATAGCAAGCAACAGTCAACCTTGTGCTTGAGCCTGAGGGCAGCAGCAGGTGCCAGTGCAGATAGCAGCACTGCTTCACCTGCGAACGCATCCAGTCTCCCGACCAGTGATGGATGGCATCCACAGTCATGTGCCAGTATCCCCTCATCCTGGCTCAACAGCTTCCACTTCCTGTGCACCTCCACATCGATCCAGCTTCCTGCCTGGGCTGCCTCAATCAACAGCACACCTCCCTCAAACATTGTCTATTTTGTAAATAGTTACAATTTTGTAATTTTAATAAGAGAAACTAGAAGCCTTTCCCAATATGTATTGTTTATGAATATTATTTTATTTTTACAAATATAATATTTTTCTAAATGAAAATGATTTTACAACTTTTAATAAAAAACATTTATTTTGTAGAAAAATGTGTATTTTATTTATTGAAAAATCTATACTTTTTATATTGCAACTTAAAGAAACCTTCATATTCAATTTGTATTTTTGTTTTCTATTGAATGATTATGTGCAAAATAAATACCTATTTTATTACAAGACAGAGTTTTTCTTGTACAGTTTTCAACAGATAGGTATTTAGCACAGTGATTGCTATGCTGAGTTTGTTAGCATGAGATAGGAAATCATTTACATGAATGTTTTCCATCTCTGAGTCTCAAGTCGGGATATAGTACCTGATGTGTGTGTGGGGAAATAGTGACACTACCTCAGTATCATCATACCACTGCTAAGTGTACTAACTTTCTTCTTGTTGCAATAAAGAAGGTATTATACTGATATCCATACCCTTAGGTTAACAGTGAGTGTCCAGTCAACATACAGTACCCAACCATGTGATGGGGAAATTACCTGGCTAATGCCATGCACCTCCAAAGTCTTCTAACTTGTGTGTTCCTGCAATCGAAGTGAATACTGTTTATTTGCATGCCCTCACTTTTACCATGGGTCTCCACTCAGCATACAATGTCAGCTTTGAAAGGGGAGGGCATTGCCTGGCTGACGCTGTACAACTCTAACTGTACTAACTTGTGTGTTCTTACAACAAGGGAGGTACACCACTGATGTCCATAGACTTTCTTTCCTTATCACTGTACACTCAGGATACACAATCTGGTCTGGGAGGAGGGGCATTGCCTAGCTGATGCCATGCAAGTATATTCTTCCAACTTCTGTGTTATTGCAATCACGGTTGTACCATTAATATACATAATCTTTGTTTACCTGTGAGTCTGCACTCACAATGCAGTATCTCTTGTGCAGGGCGGGGGGCATTGCCTGCCTGATGCCATGCAACTCCTAATTGTCATAACTTGTGTCCTCCTACAAACAGGGATGTATACCATTAATGTCCATAGCCTTTATTTCCTGTGGCTATCCACTCAGGATACAGTTCCTGCTGTGTGTCTGTGTGTGGGGTGCATTCCCTGGCTAATGCCATGCAATTCCTAACTGTCCTAACTTGTGTCTTCTTACAGCCAGGGACCCACACTATTAATCTCCATACACTGTCTTTCTCTATCACTCTACACTCAGGATGCACAACCTGGTTGGGGGATTGCATGACTGATGCCATGCAACAAGTAAATGTTCCAACTTCTTGTTATTCAGTGATGAAACTGTACCATTAATATCCATAACCTTTGTTTTCCTGAGAATCTGCACTCACAATGCAGTACCTTATGTGCAGTGGGGAGGCATTGCCTGGCTGATGCCATACAGCTTTTAACTGTCCAAACTTGTGTGTCCCTGCAACCACAGCTCTGCACCATTAATGTCTATGTACTTTCTTTTCCTGTGACTCTCACTCAAGATGTACTACCTGGCCTGGGGGTGGGCATTGCCTACCTGACACTGTACAACTCCTAAGTGTCCCAACTAAGTGTTACTGCAATCATAGACCTGTACCATTTGTATCCATGCCCTTTTTTCCTGTGAGTCTCCACTCAGGATGCAGTACCTGTTCTGGGGGGGCATTGCCTGGCTGACACCATGCAACTCCAAACACTCCTAACTGTGTGTTCCTGCAGCCACAGAGGAGCATCATTGATGTTTATGTACTTTCTTTCCTGTGACTCTCCACTCAAGATATACAACCTGGACTACAGGGGGCATTGCCTACCTGACACCACACAACTCCTAAGTGTCCCAACTAGGGTGTTACTGTAATCATAGAGCTGCACTATTTATATCCATACCCTTTTTTCCTGTGAGCCTACACCCAGGATGCAGTACCTACTCTGGGGTTGAGGGGCAATGCCTGGCTAATGCCATGCAACTCCAGACAGTCCTAAATTGTGTCTCCTGCAGCCACAGAGGTGCACAGTTAATGTCTATGTACTTTATTTTCCTGTGACTCTCCACTCAAGATGT
This sequence comes from Neoceratodus forsteri, assembly GCA_016271365.2. Classification (NCBI taxonomy): domain Eukaryota; kingdom Metazoa; phylum Chordata; order Ceratodontiformes; family Ceratodontidae; genus Neoceratodus; species Neoceratodus forsteri. The sequence continues at coordinate 902,906,538 of CM028131.1, read as the reverse complement.
ATACCTGGCCTGGGGAGGGGTGGCATTGCCTACCTGACAACATCCAACTCCTAAGTGTCCCAACTAGTGTGTTACTGCAATCATGGAGCTGCACCATTTATATCTATTACCTTTCACTTCCTGTGAGTCTCTACCCAGGATGCAACACAGGCTCTGTGGTGTTTTTTTGGTGGGGAACTCCTGGCTAACAACATGCAACTCAAGTGCCCCTGCTCCCACAACATGTTGTTTTGTCACATAGTAATGGAGCCTACAACACAAAATCAAACACAAGTGGAAACACAAATGGTGGGTGCAACAATTGAAACACTAGTGCTAATGAAAACACAAGCGGTTACTCACACAGTGGCGTACAAGAAGGGCAAAGAAAGGTGCACTAAAAGCAAGTAGATACAGTAAGGGTAACAATAATAAAAACACAAATCCTGGGTTTCCTAACATCTGCATATAGAAACACAATGTCAACAAAGAATGTATGTAATTATGTGTCTCGACACAAAATCAGGACTTGAGTATTAAATTGCTTATATCTCAGTAACTGTACAAAATAGAAAAAAAATAAATTTCACATGATTCATGAGTTTCCTGGCTATGTTTTACTATATGTGTAGCCCATGGGGCTACTCATTTTTATGATGAAAATTCTTTATCTCGCACCATTTTGAAATACTAGCCCGAAAGGCATGGCGGATGCCACCATGTTAGTCTATGGGAAAAATGTCAACTTCGGAGAACTGTAACTTTCATCCATGCAATATTTGTTCACCAAACCACCAAAAGTCACATCTGTGAGATGTTGGCTTTCTTCCCACCAAATTTCAGCCCAAAGTCCAAACTTTTCCTTTGCAGCCAGGTGGCAAAGAATTCCTGTCATTTTGGCCATACCTTGGAAAAGCAGTGTCGTGATTTGTGACACCTTTCGAAAACTTATGAAAGTGTCACTGGTGTGACACTACTTTATGCACTACTTTTCTCAGAAATTTAAAAATATATTTCTGGGGTGTTTAACCCCAAAATAAAGACATGGCTAGCATCCTGATGCTCTGACTAGGTGAACACAAAATTATTGTATTCCTAGAGGGTCCAAATTTTAAATGGCAAGCATTTTTCTGATCAGTAACTGAAAACAAAATGGCTGATTTGCAACACTATTAGGGGCATTTGCGACACTAAAAAGTGTATTTGTGAAAGTGTTGCACTTTTTAACTTTTCCCATTGACTTATAATGGAAACTTGTTTTGAATAACCTTTGAACCGTTAAATATTTTTTAACAAAATCTTCAAAAGGCACATCGGGAACCCAGCCACATGTTCCCTGAAGTTTTGGACCGGTCACGCAAACCATGTGACCATGTGAGCAAAGAATGTGCAAAAGGTAATTGTGCAAATGGATGTTGCTTTATAACTCCACAGCCATATAGCCTCACTAGTACAAAAGTTGCCATATCCCAAGATCTATGGCTATGCCTTACACCTGCCAAATTTCAAGCAAATCCATTGAACGGTGGCAAACTTATTAAGGTGCAAAGTTACACCATTTAACCTTGAAAGGGCTACTCAACCCTAACTATGGTAGCACTGCTGTGCTACCATAATATATATATATATATATATATATGTGAAAACTACATTGTGGTGACACTGGAGTTGGGCACCCCAGTGTCAGTGTTATGTTTGGGGTTGGGAGCTGAAAGAGAGGAGGGCAAGACAGTTAAGGGCCCAGAGTTGCCAGCAACAGACATCAATTTATGGTTTCCTTTGTTACAGGTTTATTAAATATAAAGTTTTTAATAATATATTTAAAAAAACTACATGGTAGTGACACCAGAGGATCGGGCACCCTCACTGTCAGTATTATGTTTAGGAGGTGGGTGCTGAGAGTGAGGGGTTGGATGGGGAACAGTTACAGGAGCACCAGCAAGATACATTGATGGATGGTTTTCTTTGTTGTAGGTAATATAAAAAATATGAGGTGGACACTGGGAGGGTTGGGCACCCCAGTGTAAGTGTTATGTGTTTGAGGAGAGTCTAGGACAGTGGGTGCTGAGAGAAGGTAATGTGGGGAGAGTTACATGGGCTCCAGTGTTATGGCTTGATACAGCAGATGCAGCTTGGGGATGTTGGTAGCAAACGTCCGGTGTACAGCTGGTAACTGTTTTAAAAGCTGATCAATATTTGCTGATGTGGCGTCATGTAAATTGAAGGACTGAAGCCCTCTCTGATTGGAATGGCTTCAGCCCTTTAAAGTGCACAAAGTTTCAGCCTACCAAGCAGAGAGTTGTATCATGACCACAGTGCATGGTCCTTGATGTAGACTGCTGAGCCCCTGCTATTCTGAACTGCAATGGCTTGGAAGTGACACACCCCAACATCCCATTTCATTCATCCTAAAACATTTGTTGCACAGGTGCATCAAACGTAAAAATTAAGTAGAGGTAACTCTTCAGTATGTGAACTGTTAGATCAAAAATACAATATAAAAGCTAAGAATAACACAAAATGTGGGAAAAAGTACACTCAGGTTAAAATAAACTAAACTTCCATGCAGATAAATTAGGTAAATTATTAGCTTACTGTATGCCTTGAAAAAAAACAGAGGAAGAAACACAATTAGAAACATTAAAGATGCAATATATCAGACTTTTACAAAAGATGGGGACATCACAAAAATATTCTTGGAATATTATAAAACCATCTACAACAGAGAAAAATATGACAATTTACATAAAATACAAGAATATTTACTAGAAGCTAAGCTAACATTACTAGAAATACCTTCAGACAATTTTACAACAAAAGAAATAATAGAAGCAATTACATCAATGAAAAATAACTTCTCACCAGGTCCTGATGGTTTTACTTCTGAGCTTTTCAAGGCATTTAAAGAAGAACTTATTCCATGGCTACAAAAAATAGTAGAGAAGATTGCGAAGAAATGTACTTTTCTCCATCTGTTTTGGAAGCAAATGTTATATTATTTACCAATAGAATATAATGATTTATTATATCCTGAAAACTATAGACCTATGGCACTTTCAAATACCAATTACAAAATATTATCAGAATTAATAGTAATGAGAATACAAGACCAAATCCCAAAGGTAATTCAGCCTGATCAAAAAGGATTTGTTGGAAATGGAAATATATTGGAGGGACTGAGTGATGTTCAAGTTGCCATCTCCTCCATCCAGTATGATGATCTAGAAACTAAAGCATTTATCTGAGATGATACCAAAGCTTTTCATCTGGTAAATGTATCCTATATGTTGAAAACTTTAACATCAAGGGATTTCCTTATTATTCTAAGATCAATAAAAGTGTTATACATAAATTCACATGCTTTTTAAAAAAACAGTGAATACAAATCAGAACCATTGCAAATGAAAATGGAGTATGTCAGGATACCTCTATCATCTATTTTATTCATCTTAAGATTAGAACCTTACTGAACCATAGTCATGCAAACTACATGGTCACTGGTTAATTCAAATTAAGTGTATATTCAGATGATATTCTGATATTTCTTAACACTCCACAAATATCATTCCCTATACTGATGTCCACATTAGAAAAATATTCTGTTTTACTATATAAGATTATTACAAATGAAACAAAGTGAAGTCTATATTACCTATTAAAAATGTATATATAGATGCAAAAGAAACAAAGGAAATGAAAATAGAACATGCAATAGAATATCTGGTATTTACATTTCAAATTCAGTACAGAAAACCATAGAAACTAATTTAACAATGTTTGCTGATACAGTAAAAGCCTTCCTTGAGAACTGGCAAGACAAACTTTGTCTTCATGTGGGAGAATAGAAGTACTGAAAATGTTGATTATGCCTCATTTGACACACTCTCTTTGGGGTATTCAAGGGAGATACCATTGATCTGGTTAGAACAAATGTATAAAATGTTTCAAAAATGTTTATTGTGTAGTGGAGTCCCATGTATTGCTTAACAAAACAAAACAAAAAAATTCTTATATGCAGAGAATGGGGAATGGAATGCCCAAATCCTTTGTTGTACTACTGGGTTGTAAAACTTAAAGATGTAATTAATTGGATAAATTTAGGGAAAAATTAAATTGATGCAGTAGGTTGTTATATGTCCCAAATACAGGAAATTCTTAACAAAGAAGATACTAATTTAAAAATACAAAACATGTTTTCTTTCCTAATTGTTTTCACAAATTAATAATCCAATAATTAATGCAGTTTTCAAAATTTGCAGTACATGGCATTTTTCCCTCCATTTATCAACTCAAGGCTTATGTCTAGCATAATATGGAATTCAATTATATGGTATGCTAACACAGAAAGTTTACAATTAGCTAAAGAGCTTAAGAAAATCAATTTAGTAAATTGTAAGGACTTTTCTGAAAATAATGCTGAAATTAACTGACTGGTGTTATTTATCCCAAACAAGTTACAATATCTGTTGTCTGCTAATAAAATAGAATGTTGGCATAACTGTAGAAATAGAGACAAAACAGATCATTTTCACTTACCAAAATGACTGCAAAGAAATATTAAAGTGGTGTCAAATTTTACATACTGAAATAAATCAAATTTTAAATACATATGTTCATTTTAGTCCTGAAGTTTTATTGCTCAACAATTTTGATAAACCGGAATTACAGATGAAAGAATAGAGAATACATGCCCTGGCCACCATGACTACTAGACACCTTACACTGGAAAACTGGAACTCTACCAAGCTACCTGAATTTAATATAACAGGATGGTTTCAACATTTCAAGAACACCTTGATTTTGAAAGATTAATGGACCATTTTAGTGATAATGAAGATATAGTCAATGTGACTTGGAATTACATATTAAATATGCTTCCTCCATTATTACAATTATAAGTATTTAAATTAGTGGTGGTAGATTAAATGAATTGCAGTAGTGATTGCTTTAGTAGATAAAGTAATAAGATAACTACAATGTGATAAAATTAATAAAGCTGAAATCTACTTAAAATATACTTTTAAGATGATTCTGTTATGTACAAATGTGAAAAACAAAAATATGACGTCAACCTAAAAAATTAAAATTGACCATTAGGTTCAATTTTGAAAACCAACACTTTTTGTCTCTTTTGGCACTGTAACTCAGACATTCTGAATGTTCCTCAGTTCTGGATATAAAGAGCATTTCTCAATTTACCCTGTGCACAGAGTTAAGGGTGAGAGAAGGCAGCTATTGGCAACTTTGAGAATTCAGCTGAACCACTTTTGCTCCCAATGCAGTAATTGGCATGGGTAAAGCAGATTACAAATTGGAGGGAGTAAAATGTTGAGGTCAGCAATGAATAATAATTTCTTCAGCTTACTTGTGGCAAGGGCTATAAGCATGCATCTGCTGTGGATTAATAATTGTGGTGTTGTGACAAGTCTGCAACACCTACTCTACTATGAGTTGTAAGGTACCAAATGAGTTTCAATAATTATTATGTATTCATTAGCTACCTTAAGGTGAATACCACCATAGCCTCCACTTTACCTTCATGGAAATTTTATATTCTCTCTGGAGTCAGGACCAAGTGATTAACATATTACATAATAATACCTTTACATGAAAAAGACAGGTTATGCATCAAACTGCATACAAAATAAGTGTAGGTAACAGTTTCTGATTGATACAGTCTGTATGTCCATGGAAATTACACATCTTCATATTTGGGATCCAGTAGTGCTCTCATGCCAAAATGTGTATCCAATCCAATGCTACCAAAACTGTTTGCAAAGTTGTGTCAGAAACATCACTGCCACAAGCTGTCCCACATGCACAGCAGTAGCACTACTGCTTGTGATGCCAATAACCAAGATTCAAGAACAAGTCAAGGGATATCCAAGGGTCAGCTGGGGAAGAATAATTGAGTGTCCCAATAGACACTGTCCTTATCTGGGAGGAGGGAACTGTATCTCACTGCTATATTGCCACCTGGATGACCACAGGTTGCAGTGCAAAAGAGCAATGTGGATGGGGGATGCAATGTGGCTGTAATCAGGTGAGTCAGGTATGCTGGCACCCAATGACCTCACTGCACTCCTAACAAGAGGAAGAGAAGCTTAAATGTATAATTTAGAGCACTGACTAGAGGTTGTAATCTCTGCTTACTCCCTATATCAATCTTGGGACCCTGCTGCTGAGTCCGTGGATAGTCCCAGCATTCACCTCCACCATGGGAGGGACAGATGAACTGGGGTAAGTATGCTAGTGAGCTGTGGGCTACCCCAGTCCCAAGTACAACAGGGTGCAGCACAGCAGTGTGTTGCAGGTGGGATGAGTAGTCCTAGGTGTCAATCTGGTGGGGTCTTAAGGAAAGGAGGTGGGCACTGGTAGCTGGTGGAGGAAGGTCCTGGCCAGGGATATAATGGAGCAAAAAAAAAAAGAAATATCTCAGCCCTTCATTAATGAGTATTGCACCCTGTTGCTGTGATGGCTCAGAATAACTAATTGTAGCACCATCTTCTATTGTGGTGGATACCATTCCTACTGTACCATCTACTAGGCAGTGTGTAGTGAAAAGGTGGTGCTACCCACACATCGCAATGATGCATAATGAGGAAATCATGATTCATGATAGAGGGAGGAGAAGGATGATAATGAGGATGTGTTATTTTCAAAACAAATCAACTTCTGTGATTTTATTTTAAGGTAATTATTGTTAGTTATCCTTAAACGTTGCTTTATTTAAATACTGGAAATGTGATTTGTGATGTAGAACAGACACAGATGATAAAGAGGATGTCATTTTCTGAACTAGTCAACTTTTATGTTTTCATTGTGATGTAATAAATATTGCTTTGATTCATTTTAATTTATAAATCATTTTATTTATATGCCAGGAAATGTGATGGAGGGAGGAGGATGATGATGAAGAGGTTGTTCTGCATTCAGAAGAAAGACTTGAGACAATATGTCTCTTGAGCTGTCAGTACTTGAAGAAGCAGGAAAAAAGCTTGCCAGTTTAATGCTGGAATGTGATGACTCAGCCTATGCAAGCAGCTGGGCCACTCTGGGAAACAGCTGTGCTCCATGTAAAATAAACATCTGACACAAAACATGGCACCAGCTCAGTAGAAGACTTTACTGAATTGCACCCAAAAATGTATAAAATGTATTTAGCAAATCACACAGCCAACAATAAAATGAGATATACTGAACTCAAAGAACATAACAAAAGAAAGACCTGAGTCATCCACCCACCAGAAAAGCAGCCAAAGTGCATTTGCTCCTAACAGAGCTATTTACCAATCTTTTAAAAACACTGAATGCAAAATGCTTTGAGGGATTTGTGGTGTCATCTTTAATATACTCCAACACTGCAGATGATTAGTTTGAATTAGTGGTGGTGGGGGCTGGGGTACATCCAGTGGGGTTTGGTACCAATTGTAGATTTTTTCTTTTGCGCAGTGTAATGACTTTCCTTTGATAGCATTGAACAGGAGGCAGGGAGCAGATCCAGTATATGAAAAGGAAATGTAATCCAATATAAAATGCTATGATATAATAACATTTAACATGTGATAATACTGTATTTATTGTTTTGTATTTATTATTGCTAATCATGGAATGGAACTCATGATTTGGACTTGCCACTTGACTACCTTCCCTCGTGCTGTTTTTAAAAGCTGCTTGTGGCAATAGGGACGGCACTTTATGGAACTGGGCAGCGAATTGAAGATTATATTTTTAGGTGGAACAAGACATTACATTTTGAGTGGATCTCTCATATCCCACATGGGGAACTGGATGCACTTCAAGAAAAAGATAGGGAAACTGGTATGCTTCTGCTTTGCTTGGGATAGTTTTATCACCAGATGCACTGGATGACCCGAAGGAAGGGTGTTTGCACTAAAGTGAGAGGGAACTATTGAATTTCTAGGACTTATGAGCAACAGTTTCTTTGACTGTACTACCATGTACCCACACCTTGTCCTCACAGCCCCATGACTATGAATCCAACCCTGTTCAAACCTGTACTTGGTGAAACTGCATGGTGTAACATGTATGTGCTCCTCTCCCCATGTCCCTTTCTCCTCCAAGTTTGCTCTTTATGTTAACTACATGCATTGATAACACACATGCCACCACCAGAAGCTAACATTGATCATTTTAGATGCCCAAGTGACATACATGCTCGGTGCATGGACAAGCCACAGTGTTGTATGACATACTTTAAAAGGTTACAGGAAAAGCAACACCACCAGGCCACCCCAGCACCACTGATAGACCACACTCCACCCCACTGAGTTACCATGTTTCTCATATGCAGTCTATTTACTTCTGACTCACTGACTGGCTATCTCTAACACACAGACACAAAATGAAAAATAGATTTCTGTGCCAAGCTGCACCACAAGTAGTCAGTAAAACTATTTGTCAAATAAATCTTCAGAAATACCCCAACATTCCTAGTCTGCTAAATTTGATCTGCCTTGCACAAGAGGTAAAAATAACATTTAAAAAATATGGATTTCTGTGCCCTCTACACCAACAGAACTCAATAACGAAATATTTGTCAAATAAATCTTTAAAAATTTCCCATGCACTTTCCACAGTCTGCAAAATTCACTTTGTTCTGCTCCTGCTGTAGCTGCCAGTGCACGCTTACACTGTGCACTCAGAGCAGGAAAGCCACCATACTCAAACAGTCATTCATGTCCAAAATAAGCAGTCGCACAGACTAAGAAATCCAATGCAAGGTGTGTCATTTATAAATGAAGACTCCAGTGCAGGTCTACCAACAACTATGGTCCAAGAGGCTTCAGTTCCTGGAAGTATGGCCAGATCTGTTCAATGCACCCCCAACAGTGTCTTATTGCGCTTACAAAATTGGCTACATTTTTTATATTTTAGTGTTATAAACACCATGTTTAAAAGGTATCTGAAATACAAAATCACACATGCCCCATAATGCAAAGCATCATGGGCTGTATATGCAAATCACCACAAAACGTTATGCTGGTTCAACTTTAAGCAGGAAAGTATGGTGCCAAAAGATCTCTCACACAGTCTGTAAAGGGTGCCAACAGAAGACACAATCACGTGCTTCCTCCTACCAGGACTCATCAGTGTACCTTGTCTGTATGACACCCTAGTGGAATGAACCAACTACCCTAAGTTGGTCTATCAGGTTTGGATTATGTGCACAAAAAAAAAAAAACAAGCTAAAAGACAAAGAACCTTAGTGAGTAAGCACTGAGGCAAGGGTTACTGCAAAAGCATTGGCGGGAATCCAAGTGTCAAAGAAATACACAATCACACATACCCCTATAATGCAAAGCATCATGGATGTATATGCAAATCACCACAAAATGTTATGCTGGTTCAGTTTTAAGCAGGAATTCATGGTGTTGCAAGGCCTTTCACAAGTCTGCAAAGGATGCCAACAGAAAACACAGACACATGTTTCATTATATTTATTTATATATATATATATATATATTATAGTGGCATGGTAGTGCTACTATAGTTAGGGTGGAAGAGCCATTTACATGTTAAACCCAAAATGTTGCACTTTAATAACTTTGCAACCATTTGACAGATTTACCTGAAATTTGGAATACGTTATCAAGACCAAACGCCTTGGGATCTGCCAAGTTTCGTACCAGTCGCATATACAGCTGCGGAGTTATTAAGCGTGATCTGCACATGTGTTTACGCTTTTCTGAATGTTACTGTCATCTCTACAGGTCGCACAGTTTGTCGACCGTCCGAAATCTTCGGGAACATGCAGCTGGGTTCCCTGATGTGCCGCTTGAAGATTTCATGAAAAATTTTAAACGGTTCAAAAGTTATTCAAAAACAAGTTCCCATTATAAGTCAGTGGGAAAAGTTAACAAAAGTTTGACAATGTTGCAAATGCAGTTTTACTTTCGCAAATGGCCTTTTACTGTCGCAAATCTGCCATTTTGTTTTCAGTTAGCGATCAGAAAAATGCTTGGCATTTAAAATTTGGACCCTCTAGCAACCTAATTATTTTTGTATTCACCTAGTCGGACCCTGAGGATGCTAGCCATGTCTTTATTTTGGAACACCCCAGAAATGTGTTTTACAAATTTCTGAAAAGTACTTTCACAAAGTACTGTCGCATTTGCAACACTGTCGAATGAATTTGTGAAAGCTTTTGCAAACTTCGACAGTACTTTTCTAGGATGTGGAAAATGACAGCAATTCTTTGGCACCCTGCTGCAAAAGAACGGTTTGTGTTTTGGCCTGAAATTTGAGGAACGAGCTGACATCTCACAGATGTGCCTTTCAGTGTTTTGTTGAATAAATATTACATGGCGATAAAGGTAAAGCACTCCAAAGTTGATGCTTTTTCCATAGGATAACATTACGATGCCCAACGCATTACAGGAATCTTTTGGCCCTGCTGCAAAATAACAGTTTGGTCTTTTGGGCTGAAATTTGGAGAAAACAGCCAACATCCCACAGATGTGCCTTTTTGTGGTTGGTGAAAAAATTTTACAGGAACCAAAAGTAATAACACTCTGAACATCTCTTTTTTTCCCATAGGATAAGATTAAGCGTTGCCGCGCCTTTCAGGGCCCGTATCTACGGAAGCGGTCGCGAGATACGGACATTTCGTCAGAAAAATCTTAGCCCCTACTAGGAGCTAAGTATAAAACTATCCAGGAAAGTCATAAATCATATGACTTTAAATTTTTTTCTATGTCGTACAGCTCCTGAGATATAAGCAATTTATTATTCCAACTCCTCATTTTCTGCTCCGAGAACCATTATTATGCATACATTCTTTGTACTCACTGTCTTTCTTTATGCAGCTTTTGGGAAAACCAGACTGTGAGCTTACATTACTGTTACTGTTACTGTTTTTCGCTTGTGGTTCCGTTCCTTTTCACTTACTGTTCACGCCTATGCCACCATGTGTGCTACCTTTATGCTTTCATTTAGGCTTGCTTTTGCATTGTTTTTAACATTTCTGTCTGCACTACTGTTTCTCTTTCTGTTTTGCTTTGCGTCACCATGTGCATTACTATTTGCATTTTTGGGCACAATGTTACTATGTGACAAGACATCATGTGGCTGGAGCGGGGTCCTTCCGCAACTGCTGTATCATGGTGGGAGTACGGAGCCCAAAGGGCCCGTGCTCCGCTATAGCATTACATTCACTATTTCTCATTATCATTCTCAAAAGAAGGTAATTAGAGGCAAAATTTGTTTAATGAAGAAATTTATCAATAGTGAGGAAATTCTGTGTTAGAGTTGAAAACCCCCCTTGATCTCTCTGCCCACCTCAACTGGCATCAGGGTGTGCATTAGGGTTGTCGGTCCTAACTCTCACCCCATTCTCCTACACCTCTGCTTCTTTACACATGTGATGGGGTGAGAGGTAAGGCCAACAACTGTAATGTGCACCCTGATGCCGGGTTGGGGTGTGGGCAGGGAGGCCAAGGGGGCTTTCAACCCTAACACCAAATTTCTCACTTTTGTTGGTGTGGAACAACCCTAACTAATGCATTACACAGAGTTTTTGCCTTACTATATATATATATATATATATATATATACTGTATATATGTAATACTAGCATAGCTTGGGTGAAAGTGCATTTCTATGTTACAATCACACTTTAAGGATTAATTGGAGCTATTCAACTAATTTGCATGAAAGTAGGCATGCATAATCTTGATGGGCATATCTTTTTACCTGCCAAATTTCATGAGAGTCTGTTGAGTGGTTGCTGAGATATGAAGTGTTGACAAAACAGAAAAATCTGGATTTTGAATATTTCTTTGTTATTCTGGATCTCAGAAACAGCTACATGTTGTGGGCTGAAATGTTCAGGGTAGAAAGCCCTTGGGTCACAGATGTGCCTTTGAAGATTTGATATAAAATATTAATTTGTTCAAAAGTTATTAAAGTTTAACATTTCCAATTATTTCCTATGGGGAAACATTAAGTATTTAGCATGACAGGAAGAGTTGTGCACATTAGGGCAATATGTGAAATGTGACTTTGCATGCATGATCAAGGTGTGAAAATAAGACTTTTGCAAATAACCTGGTGCAAAAATCTGACTTGTGAGGTGTGTTTTTTTTAATGCAGGATCCTGTCCCTCCCCAAATTCCTATTTTTGGCACCAACATTAGGGTGCCAGTCCCCTGTTGGTGTGTATCCCTCATTATTGTGGCACACTGGGAGTCCCCTCAGTGTGCCCAAATTGTTTTCTATTTAAAATCTTTCCAATGCTGGGATGCCAACTCCCCAGTGTCAGATGTCCTGAGCTCACTAATGTTGCACACTGGGAGCCTACCCCAGTGTGCCCAGATTAATGTTTTTAAATCTTTCTGACACTAGGATGCCCACTCCTCTTGTAGGATGTCTCCCCAGCCCACTTCCAATGCCTATGTGGGTGTCCAATCCCCTGTCATCATCACGTGGTCCCCAAACTATTGTGGCACACTGGAAGCCCACACCCATTGTGCCCAAATGTATTTTTCTTACATCCTGTTAAATAAAGAAAACTGTCCACAACATCCTTTTTAACCTGTAAAAAGAAAACAGACCTCATCGTCTCCCCCACCCCCATCCCCACCATCCCTCTGCACACTCACCTCTTCACAACCCTCACCCATACTTACCCTCCTGATGTCAAGATCTGCAATCTTCTCTGAACCAGAGGCACATCTGCACTCTTCAAAGCCGAACTGCAATCTGAGGAATCAAGGTAAGCTGTATAATGGGAGTCAAGGGAGGCTTTCAACTTATGTTGAAATCTTGGCCAATTTTAGGAAGTTTTGCACCAGATTTTCAACATGGGTTCTTGGAACCCCACCTCATAAACACTGACACTGTCATTTCATTTCTTGTCGCAAAAGGTGATTTCCCTGTTGCTGTGTGAAATCAGCTTTTGGGACTGATTCACTAAATGACAGTGCAACAGTTCATGAGGTGGTGTCTTATAAAGTCCATGTTGCAAATTTGGTGACAATATTCCAAATATGACTGTGTTACTTAGTATACATTGCACAGTTTCTACGCACCTTGTAACTTCACCAATTGTTAATATTTTTACTTCAGATTTTCAATATTCTATTGTTTCACACCTCCTTATGAACAATACAGCTGTCATTTTGAACATCCTGCCCAGAACAAGTTTTCACACCTGTGGCACAAAATGGTGTGGTCGCTGTGCAAAATCAACTTTTAGGATGGATTAACAAAATCACAGTTGCACAGTTCATGAGGGGAGGTCCTAAGATGTCAATGTTGAAAATTTGGCAAAACAATTCCAGAAATGTGCATTGTGCAGTATCTACGCAGGCTTGTAATCTGCCAATTTTTCCTATTTTCACTCCAGATTTTTAACATTGCCATTTTTTCACACCACCTCATGAATAGTACAGATGTCATTTTCAAATCCTACTAAAAATGTTTTCCCACAACTATGGTGCAAAACAGTGTTTCAGATGTGTGGAATTACATTTTGATGGGGATTTGCAGTTTCCTGTACTAACTACATGTGGTGAGGAGCTAAGAAGGTTAGGTTGAACATTTGGGGAAAAATAATTTCAGATGGCAAAGTTATGACTATTTGTTGCTATTTGTCTATGCCTGCCAGTAACTTTATTTGTAGAAGTGCAGGGGCAGAGACTCCATGTGTTTCCACAGCTACATATATATGTGTATATCTGTGGAGGGATGGGAGTGCAGGGTCTGAAGGATATTGTGCTCCCACCATGACATATGGACACTGTTCTACTATCTGGATGTAGGGATTGGACCCTAAACTCCCACAGTATAATGAGGATACAATTATACTATCGGAAAAAGAAGGGACATTCTTTGAAAAACTCTGTTAATGCATCAGTTAGGGTGAATACCACAACAAAAGTAGGAAATAAGGCATTAGGATTTCCAACAATATTCCCTATCCTGCGCTTCCACCCCTATCACCCTACACAACAACAGCACCCCATTGTCCAAAGGTTGTTTACAAGTGAAATGGGTTGAGAGTTAGGCCTGACAATCCCAATGCACACCCCAAGGCCTGTTGGTGTGTGGAGGGTAGGGGGATGGGAGTAGGGTGGTAGGGTGGGAACCCAGGGGTAGGGCATTAGAGTTAGAAACCCTAATGCCTCATTTCCCTACTGTTGCTGTGATGCATTAATGGAGTGTTTTTGAAAGAATATAAATATATATCTATATAGATACACAGACGGACCTCGGAGATATAAAAAAATTAGTTAGGGTATCATCTTAAAAATTCTACTGGATGCAGTGTGGATAGAATCTGCACTCTCCAGAACATGCTAGCTGAGCTGCCAGTGGTTTACCCTCAGCACCACTGTGGCAGCTCATCCAGCTCTCCTCATTCCTCCAGCATTTCAGTGTTATCGACAGGGTAAGGTAGCAAGCCATCACATCTGCTACCTTATCCCTGTAAATGTCCATTGGGTTTCTAATGCTGGGATGATCACTGTTCGATACTGAACCTGTCAGGCAATACTGCCTGGGCAGTTCAGTGCGGATAGTGAACCTTGGCAAACCATAAGTGGTATTATATATATATATATATATACACACACACATATATATATATATATATATATATATATATATATATATAGATACATATATATATCTATATGTATATATATATATAATTTTATTTGTTTATTTAGTTATTTCAAAAAGTTTCACCAGGAAGGAATAATGAGCTGAGTAGCAGCTCGATTCCAGATGCGTCCTGGGGTGAAAGGATAATGGTGGATGAGGAAATAGTCAAAATACCATAAAGTACAGTCAAATACAATTACAGATCACAATCAATGACAATCAAATACAATTACAATTTTTTGCAGTTATTCTTGTAGTAGCAGGGGATGCAATACAGTAAGAAATATAGTGCACTGTGGGTATTAGGAAGGGAAGGGCGTGGACTGTACAGTATGTTTATAAGCATGGAGAAAAGGGAAGGAAGATGAACGAAGGGAGTAGGGGGTACAGCAGAAGATACTAATTGGTGAAACACAGCATCTAGGTAAGTGGAGGGAGGATTAGCACAAAGAGGTTGCAAGGGGTGCTAGATTTAGGAGAGGGATGATGGGATAGCAGAAGGGCTAGGAGAAGGATGAGGGAGAAAAGGAGGTGGGAGAGAGTAGGAGTAGTGGAACAGGGAGTCAGGTGCAATTGTAGGAAGAGGAGATGAAGTCAAGAAGAAGAAAGGATAAGATCAAAGGTGATATTAATAGATATTATCATCACATGTTTTGATAAATAGTCCTTCTGCCAGCTAAAAATATAATTTTCTTTTGTGTAAAAATGTTGTCCTTTAGTGGCTTCTGTAGCTGTGCTTGAGTCATTTGCCAGTGTGAGCCTGGAGACTACACCCCACCATCCCCATTGCAGTGTGTATCAGGCTGATGGGATATTGCCATTTTTGTGATCCTGGAACAGGAGAATGAACTGGTAAGCTGCGATTGGGAAGAGAGGGAGAGAAGGGAAAGCAGATGCAACAGGGGAGTGAGTCAGAAGCTACAACTAGTAAAAGATGACAAAGTGGAGAAAGATGTTGCTGTATTATCACAAACTTGAATCCGGGTAAATTAATAGCTGTTGAGGGTAATGGATCCAAGAGGTAGTGGATGTGCTAAGAAGAAATGCAAGACTGTTTTCAAGTGAACCGTGAGCAACAGCAGCACAGAACAGATGGTGAGTCAGAGACATTGAGTGTCAGCACAATGTGAATTTTTTGTTGTTGTTGAGTTCAACCATTGCCACAATCTGTGTGCTTGCATTTACTTTGCTTAGTATTTTAATGTTGAAATTGATGTGGTGGGCACATTAGTTTTGCTAATGTACATTCAGTTTTCCTTGCTAAAAGAAAATTATGGCAGCTGTTTTAAAAATGAATGTTTAAACAGGTCATTGATTTATGTTGCACTGTCTCCCAATTTGAGGGTACTTGTTATTACCTGTGTATCAGAAGCACAGATAACAACCAATCAAGATGCAGGATTTTCCCTGCCCATTTTATAAAGCAGCATATCTAACTGAACCCCTTCCCAGAGAAGGAGAGCATCCTCTGGGACGCTCAGTCCTACTTCACCCCAATGACCTATACTACTCCCCACCCTGGTCACTCCATTGAAAGCAGTAGCTTTTCTGTTGCACTGACAGGCCAGGCTTGGCTGTGTTGTTTTAAATGTTTTTCCAATAAAGAAGTACTTACAGCAGCATGCACTGTAGTAACACTGGATAAAACTAGGAAAATCAAATCAAAATACATGAACTAAAATGCATTATTGAAATGTATTTTTCAGATGTTATTTTCCACTGTTAAACTGTCACACCCCATGTGACCACATTTCAGGTTTCTATTATGGTAAAATTTAATCTTTCATAAAACAGGTTCACAATGGATATTTTCTGTTTTATTTTTCTGTATCTGCTTATTCAGTCTGCAGGAAGATCTGAAGAAAGTAAACTATTTTACAGTGTGGGTACATAATCAAGTCAGCCATTCAGACTTTCTAATTTACTATTTTAAACGCCTATTCATTACTTGACATTATTACTTAACAGTCATTGTAGATTCAAATCAAAACCTGGATTAGGTCACCTCCAGTAAATATAGCTACAGTAGTTTAGATGGATAACTAGGCTATGACTAAGGACAAATGATTTAAGATCAAAGCATGCATTAAAAGAGTCAAGCAAGAAATAAATTGTTTTCCTTAAATTAGAAACATATTCACCACAGCAGGCCACAGTGATAAATAGAAAATATTACCAAACTGTTCAAAGGTATACTTTCATCATCACACTTCTAAATTCATGATGGCATTGCAATGCAAATGCTTAAATATATAGTATACAGCAAAAGGCATTGATCCATTACACTCCTCTTACAGTATATATTTTTATTCTGTCACTTTCACAAGGTTATGTCAATCAAAGTGGAAGCATAATCAGATTGTTCCCAGTCATAAAGCTAATGACATAGAGACACTCTGTTTTAAAATGATTATTTTTCTTTTGCTTATCATTTGTATCCTCCTGGGACTGATTTTCAAAAGTGGAAAAATTGCACTTGTATACAAAAAAGTTCTGCAAGGGAGGGTACCTTGCACTGGGACACATCAGTTCACACTGGTCATTCCACGCCACAACAACACACACTGGGCTATGAGCTCTGGTGTCAATCCCTCCTGCATGACCAGTTCCCATTTTGCACCACCTGGAGTTTATTTTATTATATTTGTACTGGAGATGAACTGGAAGCTGGGTAAATGAATAGCTGTTGAGGGTAATGGCTCCAAGAAGTAGTGGGTGTGCTAAGAAGAAATGCAAGACTGTTTTAAGTGAACCATGAGTAACAGCAGCACAGAGCAGATGGGGAGTCAGAGACATTGAGTGTCAGCATAATGTGAATTTTTTGTTGTTGAGTTCAACCATTGCCACAATTTGTGTGCTTACATTTACTTTTGCTTAGTATTTTAATGTTTCAATTGATGTGGTGGGCACATTAGTTTTTGTTAGTGTACATTCAGTTTTCCTTGCTAAAAGAAAATTATGGCAGCTTTTTAAAAAATGAATGTTTAAAACAGGTCATTGATTTATGTTGCACTGTCTTTCCATTTGGGGATACTTGTTATTACCAGTGTATCAGAAGCACAGGTAACAACCTATCAAAATGCAGGATTTTCCTGCCCATTTTATAAAGCAGCATATCTAACTGCCCCTCCTTTCCCAGAGAATGAGAGCATCCTCTGGGACACTGAGTCCTACTCACCCCAATGACCCATGCTCACTCCCCCACCCTGGGTCACCGGCATCACAAGCAGTAGCTTTTCTGTTGCACTGACAGGCCAGCTTGGCTCCTTGCACAATGCTACAGCCCATTCTGTGTCACAAGGACAGCACTAGCCTCCTTTATGTATGCAGCCTGCGTCTTGAAGCAGGCCACTTATAAGAATTGCTCCTGGTGCATCTTTGGTGCAAGCCACGCCATGCACCACCATTGAGGCGAAGCCCCTTGCATCCATCAAAGAAGCTTTGAGAATTAAGCCCAGGGACTTAATTCCAGAGCCATCATGGGTCCTTTTAAAATTGGGCTTATGGAATGAATACTGTTTAATACTGTTTTCTCACATTGCCAAACTAAATCAATGCTTTATTTTGCAGTGAGTGTCTTGTCTCCATGCTTTATGCTCAGCTGGACATATTGATGCATTTTCTGTTCACTGCATATATTGTTTTTATTTATTGTTGAGAGTACTCTCCCATTCTGCCATGTTAATCATGTCTTTGAACTGATTGCAATTAATTAGTCTCCGTTATGCACACTGTCTGGGTAATCAACTGTATTAATTCATGCTGTACCACTCCAGAATAACTGGGTCATGTTTTTGTTTTTACCATAGAAAAGCTCGGTATAATTCACTATTATAACCAGCCAGTTATAACAGTGAACATGTGCCACTCTTTCTATGTGAGGCTACAAGCCAGACTGTGGCTCGGTTATTCCAATGTCTCTCACAAGCACCGACTCCTTTCTTGCTGACTGAGGTGGGGAGGGAAAAGAGACAAGTAAAAAACAGAGGGGTAGAGCATTCTCTGCATGCTCCCATCATTACTAGCAGCAAGAGCCAGTGATCATCTGTATTGGGTATAGTCCTGCAACGGCAAAGACTATCAGGTTTTTAAATACAAAAAAATTATACCATACAAAATATATGCCCAACCAGCAGAGCATGTGTGACAATGAGGAAGTAGGCAGAGGAGCAAACAGGTGAGTGAGTGAGTTGCAGACCTAGAGGATGAGCAAAGGGGAGACTGAAACACTATATGTTTCTGTACTGCAGCAGGAAAATCAAACAACACTATTATACAAGGAATGAGTTACCTGAGGAGCGGAACAGGCAAGTCCACTAGGGGCAGGTGAGCCAAGTGGTTGAGCATCAGAGGAGGGTATTGCTGAGATGAAAAACGTGACTTGGTATTTATATAAAGCAATACACGGGTAGTGTTTAAAACTCAAATTTTACACACACCCTTGGTGTTGGATGCTTGTATAATCACCTTGAGCTTCTTTCTTGGGGTTTATGTATATCAACACCATGAATGGGTTTAGAATTTTGTTATACTCACTACCCCATGTAGCATTCTATATACAGTAGTAGCCACAGACACTGCAAGCTATTTCCTGAAATTTCTGTGATATTTCTAGAAATATCTGATGCTTTTTGCATTTAAACAGTAGGGGCAGCAGAGAGAATCTATTCAGAAATTTTATAAATATCTGGAAATAGCTTGCAATGTCTGTGGCTACCACTGTATGCTGTTCTTCTCTTGTCAAGTATGTGTTTTGCTGTTCACTATTATGTGCCATCTTAATGGCTTCAGTTGATCCCTAGGACCAGTATACTGTACCTACCTAGTTGATAAATAAATAAATGTTAGAAAATAAAAAAAAAGAAGTATGGCTTCCCCAGGCCTAGTAGCATGAGATATATTCTTTGTCAGTCCCCCACAACCAACCATTCTTTTTCTATTTTTTCTGTGGGGTGCCAACAGGGAGCTCCAGTCCCTCCCTCAGAGGGACTTGTTCTCTGACCCGTAGTCAGGTCATCATGGACCCTGTCAGCTCCCAGTTTTGTGCTGCTTTTCTCCTCCAGGCCCACGCCCATGTGATGGGCAGATTGGCTGTCTCTGCCTCCGTGGGGTAGCCTAACACCCTGGATGTGAGCCCTTCCCCATTCTTGGTGGCGCTTGTGCTGACAGCCAGCTATTGGTCTACAGCACATTGCGTGATCCCCCTCCCTGAGAGGAAGAAGAACTGTCTATGGATGCTTAGTCCTTACTCACCCTGCCTAACCTCTCGAGCAACCCAAGTCCATTCCCTAACTTGGGTTCAGGCCTCCAACCATTCTTGGGTCATTGCATTTGATAAGAGATGGGGAGTAATCACAGCTGCTGTATTTTTGAATTGATCAAAGATTGTGATACATAGTTCTCATAATCCTCCACTAGTTACAATAAATGACACAGATAATACTGGGTCATAATGAATTGCTTTTTCTTATTACAGTATCTTCATCTCAGGTCACAATGTCCATGGTGTTTAATTCAACAGAGTTAATGTGCTCTGAGATGTTCCTCCAAGCTCTGTGATTGGACATCTTCTAGTCTTACTGTATGTCAATGCCATTACCTATTTGAAACCCTCAGCCATGTTTAAACTTACTTGTTTTGTTGATGACACAAACCAACAGCACCTAAGACCATTAACAGTTCATGCTTAGTAAGGTTTTTGGGATGACATTTTGATATGACACAAAAGTTCTGTTTTACAAGACCGTTTTGGTTCTCACACTTGTTCACCACAGCCCAGAAATGTTCTTCGTGCCATGAGAGGCGCCATTTTGTTTTTTCCCTGAACTAAAAAAATACATGGAAAATACATAGAAGGGCAGAGGTGTGCACAGAGTCAGTAAACAAGGGGCAAAATCCTCACAAAGCTAGGGTGGTGTGAGGCATGCTCCCCATGAAAATGTTTTAAAACATCATTGTAAATGGTGCATTGTCCTGCATTTTAGAGCTAAGTAAGAATCAGCTATAGCCCAGGATGGAGCACAGCCCTGTGCCCTCAAGTTGCAGAGGTGGCACAGCAGCCAGCAGTCAGCCTTCAGCCCCCCTCACCCTCCACCTTCTTACGTTGAACTCAGATAAAGAAGCAAGTTAAATGGTATTTTATTGGGTCCAGGATTTGGATTATTAGATCATCAGAACAAATGGACCCAGGGTTGATATTACTAAGCCACTGCAGTGTGACACTGCACACAAGAGGAAGCATTCAGTTTTCACCTGCACATGGGATTTGACAGTGCAGAATGTGGTGGAACTGAGTTGTATCTGTTGCCAGACACTAGTAGTCAGCAAACTCTTACCCGTCCTGATCCTGAGACTCCTGGACTGGACCCCCGGCACATCGATCCTGAACCTGCGTGACTGACACTGACTGCAGCAGCAGCCATAACCCGACTGGACTGTGTGGAGAATTGAGCAAAGCAGAGGAAGGACAGTGCCAATTTATAATTGGTATGTGCTAAAATGTACATCAGTGCTGGGGGATCGGATGTTAAGGTTATGTCTGATCTAGTGTTGATCTTTTTATTATAATTGTTCATACCACATAAAACCCAACAGAAGACCAATAAAAATAAACATGCAATCTGTACTTGGTAGCTATATAAAAGAGAGGTGAGTCATTTGTCCTGATGGAACTGGCAGAAGAGTTGGTACAACTCTACCAAACTGCAGTACTGCAGCCAAAATTGGGCAGTTGTGCCATGCTCACCATGATGTGTGGAATATGAGAACGTTTCATATGCTTCCGTGAATGTCTTGAACTCAGTTGTATTCTCTAGATCCACCATTCAGGAAGGCAATGGGTCATTAGTATCTGCTGTAGATGCTTTGAGATTGGAAAGTCTGACAAACCTTTATATTGTATAAAGCACTGCAAATGTTTAATTCTGAGTGCTGCTGATATCATCAGGGAAGCCTCTTTGCCTTATCAAAAAATGTTCCTTGAAGAAGTCCATGCAGGGATCCCAATGCCAATACACCACTTTCAACAAGAATGTGATTCCACCAGACCTTTGAAATATGCTAATTTTAAATGGAATGGTCCAAAACATATGAAAAGTCTATCATATTCCAGGGACTTTGTGGACTGAATTTGTAGTGCAGGCTTTGCTATGGCCAAGTCATAAGTAATAGGCATATAGTCCTCCTGGCATAGAAACATAGAATTTGACGGCAGATAAGGACCTGCTTGGCCCATCTAGTCTGCCCATTTCCCTACCTTACAGATAAACTGCACATCCTAGTTAACCAACAGCCTAGTTCCTCCTACCCCCACTAGAATTGCCTTATGTCTGTCCCATGAATTCTTGAATTCCTCACTGTTTTTGACTCTGTGACCTCCCTCAGGAAGGCTGTTCCATGCATCTACAACCCTTTCTGTGAATAAATACTTCCTCATTACTCCTCGGAGGCCCTCTGTCTTCAAATTGTGCTCCTGTTCTTGCACATCTCTTTTTTGAAAGATGCTACCTCTTGGACTTTGTTGATTCCCTTGAGGTATTTAAAAGCTTCTATCATGTCCCCTTCTCCCACCTTTCCTCAAGGCTATACATCTTAAACCCTTTAGTCTTTCTTCATATGCCCTCTGGTGCAGACTTGCACCATTTTGGTTGCTCCTCCTCTGAACAGCCTCCACCTGCTCTATGTCTTTGTGGAGATGGGGTCTCCAGAACTGTACATAGCACTCCAGGTGTGGTCTTACCAACTGTTTGTACAGAGGGCCAACAACTTCCTGTTTTCTACTGGTGATGCCTCTCCTATGCATCCTAGTATCTCCCCAGCACTCCTTACTGCCTTTCCTCACATTGCTGGCCCACCTTTAGGTAATCTGAAATGACTACCCCAGGTCCCTTTCCATTTTTGTTGTTGTCAGTATCACACCCCATTGTATACTCTTGCCCTGGTTTTATTTTGCAGTGCATTACTTTGCACTTCTTTGTGTTGAATCCTAAGTTGCCACATTTGACCATTCCTCCAACCTTGTCAAGTCCCTTTCCATCCTTTCCACCCCACCTTGTATATCAATCCTGTTGCAGATCTTTGAGTCATCTGCAAAGAGACATACCCTCCTCCAGTCCTCTGCAATGTCACTTATAAAGATATTAAAAAGGACCGGCCCCAGTACTGAACCCTGTGGTACCCTACTAATAACCATCCTTTCTTCACTGTGGACTCCATTTACTATTACCCACTGTGTCTTGTTGTCCAGCTAGTTTTTACCCAGGCTATCACCCTGGGATCCACTCCCAGGCTAGCTAATTTGTTTATTAATCTTGTGTGGGACTGTCAAATGCCTTGCTAAAGTCTAGGCAGGCCATGTCCATAGCCCTCCCTGGTCTACTACTTTGGTCACCCAGTCAAAAATCAATTAGATTAGAGGGTCTATGCTGAAGGTAGTCTGTGAGGTGATATATTATAAACTGCAGGATTTTTCCACCCTTGGGTTCAAGTGATCATGATATGGTGACCTTCCAGTATTCTGTTAATCTTGGGAGAATAAGGGTATGACTAAAATTCATAGATATAACGCTGCTGATTTATTCAGATGGGTCAAGATTTGGCCATATGGAATGGCAGAGATTTTCAACATCAGTCATTAGCACAAATGTAGGATTTATTGATGGACAAGATAAATGGAGTAGTCACTAGATATGTTCCTGTCAGAAACAAATATAACAAGGCAAGAAATCAAACTGCACCTTGGATGAATAAAACAGTAAAATGTTTGCTTAAACCAAAAATAAAACCTATCATATAGCAAAAAAATTAATTCTAAGGAAGGTTGAGAAGTATATAGGAATAATCTTAAAATAGCAAAAAGCTATAGCAAGGGCAAAAAGTAACTATGAGTATGCATTAGTATCAAGGGTTGGGACAACTACAAAACCTTCTATGCATATCAACAGTAAAAAGGGAAAACTACCACTATTGGACCATTAAAAACTCAGGAAGGCAGTCTTGTGAGTGATAATAAGGCTCTTGCAGAGGAATATAATGTATACTTTTCATCTGTCTATAATAAAATTCTCAGACCCCTGTAGGCAGTGTGATGGTTAAACAGGGGAACCACCACTAAGAATTGATCCAGTAGATGTCCTAACTAGGCTAAAGAGGTTGAACCAAAATAAGGCACATATCCGGATGGGATCCACACAAGGGTATTAAAGGAATTGGCACTATTACTAGTGGAACCCATAACTTACCTATATCAAGAAAGCAAAGACACAGGTGAGGTACCTGAGGACTGGAGACAGGTGGTGATTATACCCATACACAAAAAGGCAGTAGACAGGAGGTTTCAAACTATAGGCCAATTAGTTTGACCTCAGTGCTGGGAAAGATCCTGGAGGGCATAATCAAAGATTATATTGTTGACTTCATTGGCAGTACAAGCAAGATAGATAGGACTCAACATGGATTTACTAAAGGTAGATCATGTCAGACTAACTTATTGGAATTTTATAATAAAGTTAGTAGGGCCATGGACATGGGTGAATCAGTGGACGTTGTTTTCTCAGACTTTAGAAAGCTTTGACAAGGTCCCACACAAGCAGCTTGTAGAGTCACTAAATGAGATTGATTACCCTTTGGATACAAAATGGGTGGGGATTGGCTTACTGGAAGAAGTCAGAGGTATGTGTTAAAGGAGAATTTTCAGTTATGCGGAGTGACTTCATGGCGTTCTCAGGAGGAGGCTGGTATTAGGGCCATGTTTGTTCAATTTGTATATTTCATTGATGCAAGTAGAATCAGTTGTCTGGATGTCTAAATTTCAGATGACACCAGAATTGGGTGCACAGTGAATAATTTGGAGGAACAGGTAGTTCTTCAAATGGCATTAAACCGTTTGGATAAGTGGACTACTCAGAAGCAATCAATATTTAACATTGATAAGTGCAATGTTATGCATTTTGGAAAAATAATAATAGATTCAGTATACTCTGGGAGGGTCTATGCTGAAGGTAGTCTGTGAGGAGAAGGATCTGGGGATTATGATAAACCAGGATTTCAACTTTAGGCTTCAATGTAATACAGTGGTTAAAAAGCTAGTGGTATAGCAAATTGTATAGCAAGACACATCAGGAGCAGGGACAGGCAGGTTGTGATGCCACTGTATAGTGCACTAGTGCATCCCCACATGGAGTATTGTGTCCAGTTTTGGCCCCCTTATAAGAGGGTGATGTTGAGATGGTGGAGAGAGTCCAGAGGCGAGTGACTAAGAGGATCACGGGGACAGAGGGTATGAATTATGAGCAGAGGCTACTTAGTTTGAAATTATATCCCTTAGAATATCATAGATTATGGGTGATATGTGTTTGATTTATAGTGCATGGACAAATGCAAACATGTGGGATATTTGGGTCTGACAAAAGGGACCAAACATACGATACTAGGTCTCACAGTTTACAATTACTCAAGGACAGATATAATACAAACAGGTGGAAATATTGGTTAAATAATAGAGTAACAGAAGTGTGGAACAGCTACCAAAAGAGATTGTGGAGAGTGGTACTATGCAGTTATTTGAAACACAGCTGGACTAGTACCTTATAGAAAGATATATACCTGGGTATAGGTAAAACATGACTAGCGAGCTCATGGACTAATTGTCTTTATGCTCTGTATGATCTATGTAATCTATGTAGATTTATTTGACATGACCTTCCTGCTGTGAATCCATGCTGCCTTGCATCCTGTGCCTCACTGGCCTCTAGGTACTCAAAAATTATTTCCTTCAGAAGTGATTCCATCATTTTTCCTACCACTGAGGTCAAAGTAACAGGTCTGTAGTTTCCTGCCTCTGTCTTACTCCCACTTTTGTGAAGGGAATCACATCCTCCTTCTCCAGTCCTCAGGTATCATGCCATCCTCCCATGATTTACTAAAATAGGTAGTCAGTGGTGTTACTAGTTCTTCCCTTAGTTCTTTTAGAATCCTGGGTGAATCCATCAGGCCTCATTGCTTTATCCACCTTCAGTTTTAAGAGTTCTTTCAGAACCCTTTCTTCTGTGAAAGGACTAATATCAACCCTCCTATCTAGAGTGCTTCTATTGATTGGATTAGGTCTTTCCCCTGCTTTTCCATTGTGAATACTGAGCAGAAATATTCATTCAGTATCCCTGCTTTTCTTCCGTCCTCCTGCCCAACCACCTTCCTCTTTATTCAGCCTCAGTATCCTGCCTTCGTCTTTCTTTTTCCAACTAATGTACCTATAAAAGGTTTTATCCCCTTCTTAACTGAATTGGCTATATTTTCCTCAGTTTGGGCCTTTGCTATTCTGACTGCCTTCCTGCTTCCTTCTGCTTTAACTGGTACAGTTCTCTGTCCTGCTCCTTGTGTGTTTCCTTATACTTCCTGAATGCTATCTTTTCTCCTTACCTTCCCTCCACTTCTTTTGAGAACCATACTGTTTTTTCTTTCATTTTGATTTGTTTATTTGCTTCACACAATGGCGTGTTGCCTCTGTGATGGCAGTTCTGATGTTTCCATTGTTGCTCCAACCCACCTTCTTGCCTGTTTGCTAGTGCTTTTCTGAGGCAGTCTCCCATTTTGACAAAATTAGCCTCCTGAAGTCCAGTACCTTCACTTTTGTGTGGCTTGACTCTACAGCTAAGTTTATCATGAACCACACTGTTTGGTGGTCACTTGTTCCAGATGGCTACCCACTTCAAGATCAGAGATCTCTGTCCTTCCCCATTTGAGAGTACCAGGTCCAAGATTGCTCCCTCCTGAGTGGGTTCCAAAATTAGCTGTCTGAGGCATGCCCCTGTAGGGTATCGAGAATGGCCCTACTCTTGGGTGTGGCTGCAGCAAAGGTGCTCCAGTTAACATCTGGCATATTCAGGTCCCCCATCAGCAGTATCTCACCTTTCTCTGCCATCCAAGGATGCCATCTATCATTTCCTTGTCCATTTCCTCCCCTGAAATGGGGGTTTGTATACAACCCTGTGCAGATTGAGAAGCCATTTCCAGTCTCCAGGGTGACCCACAGTGCCTCCTCTCCTCCCCTGCTTACTCCTTTAGTTCTGTTGCTTGATCCCTTCCCTCACAGAGAGCTACTCCTCCTCTCTCTTCTTCCCTCTGTCCCTCCTGTAGATTGTGTACCCTGGTATTTTGACATTCCAGTCATGGTTCTTGTGTACCATGTTTCTGTGACTGCCACAATATCCAGGCATCCCTCTTCCATCAAGGCCACCATTTTGGGGCACTTTTTACGTAGACTATGGGCACTGGTACTAATTACACTCCATTTTTTCTGGCTTTATTTCTTTTTGCCCTATCTCTGTCCTTACTGCCTTTGTCTTTTTCTCCATTTACCTGCCCTTATCACTATCGACTGCTCTATCTTGGTGTTTACCTCACTAACTACCCTGATTTTTGGGGGCTAGGATTTCCTTCTCCTTTTCAGTACCTCCCTCCTTGGCTAGTTTAAATGCTTGCCTATGAAGCATTTAAACCTATCACCTAGGATCCTGGTTCCTTCCAGATAGATGCAGACCATCACACCTGTATAGGCCTGCATCCCTCAAAGTGGAGCCCCAGTCCCCAATGAAGCCAAATCCCTGAGCTCTGGACCAGTTTTTCAACCAGTCATTGAATCCCATGGTGTGGAGTGACCTAGCCTCATCCATGCAATAGACAGGTAGCACTTCCAAGAAAGTTACCGTGTGTGCTTCTTGTCTAAGGCCCTCCCCAACTCCACAAGATCCTGTTGCACTGCTCTGATCCCATTCTCAGCCAGGTCATTCGTCCCTAGGTGGATAATGACATCCAGCTCACTCCCCATTGTAGCTGCTTCCACGATCCTGAGGATTCATTTCTTGTCCCTCCAAGCCATGATGCTGGGCAGGCACCTACCTCCTTTCCTTCCCTCCCCAGTTCTACTCCCTAACAATCAAGTCCCCAGGAGTTGTTTCTTCCCTGTGGGGTCCTGTACCACCCTCCTGTGGGTCTCCATTGTGGAGGTTCCCAGCATCCTCCTTGGTCTCCACTGTGGGTGCCTCCATAGAGGAACCATGCTCTGCCAGAGGTGAATAAATTGTGGAGAGGCACAGCTGGAGGGATGCACCTCTGTTCCACCACCATCACCTTCCCTGAGCCCACCATGGTCCAACAACTTCTCTTTTTGGCACCCGTGAGGAGTGGTGGTGGCCTGAGGAGCCCCTGGGTGGGGAGCAGGTTTTATGAATCATTAGCAGGTCAGCATGGAGACGACAGCCTCCTCTCTCAGCCCAGAGAGGTGCCTGCAATAGGGCAGCAATGCAGTTTCTAGAATGTCTGCCAGAAGACTGTTGCTCCACAGACAGCACATTGCACCACTCTCCATGTGTCTGTGTCCTTCCTGTTACAGATGCTTTTCTCTTGGTTTATTTTGTTCTTGTTTTAGTGTGTGCAAGCTTGTAGTGTCTCTACCCCTATTCAGTGTGCTGTGTTTTTAAGGATATGAACAGGTGTATGTTGTTAGCAGTTTTGGGAAGTGATGTCAGAACCCCTGCTATAAAGGAAGTAATGCATTTGGGATGGGTGGGGTGTGGGAAAACATTCATTCATAGCCTTGATAGCAGTATTCATGGTGTCTTGCACTATATCAAGTCTTGTAGGAGGCTTTCCTATAGGGTCCATGTATGACATGATCTGCTGTGACAGGTCATCTACAGAAACAAGAGCATTCCATCCATGTTATATTGGAGCAGCATCTACACTTGTACAAGATATCATCCAGGCAACGTCCCTTCTTAGCTTGCATGAGGTTTTTGGTTCAGAGCTTCTGTCACCTTATATTGATACGGTCTTATTTTGGGTTTTCCAGATGTATATGGTCGAATGTCTTTCTCACCAATATCTAGAGCTCTTTTCCTCTGAGACATTTGAATGCACCTGGGTACACTGTCTTGTTCCTGTCATGCCATTGGCTGCAATATCTGCTTCTTTACACTTTTCAAATAGTCTTCAGCAAACTCTTCAGCCATTGTCTTTGATGTTCTCCGTCGCTTGCTCTTTGATGTTAAAGATGGCCCTGCCTGGTCATGGGCATCAACTTCTGATCTTTGCTTATCTGTGTTTGTTTCTATTGTGTGTTTCATTTCTTGCTGGCATTTGGTCATCTGTGTTTGTTCTTGTCATAGCTTCTTCAGACCTTTATTTGGGTACAGCTGTCACCTCAATACTGGATGGTATGTTTTGGTGTGCTATAGCCACAGTGTCATACAAAGTGTCATGACTGTCACATGTCTCTGTCATCTCATCATAATTGATGAAAGCCAAAGCAGTGGCTAAATCTGGTTGTATGAGCAATCCATCTGGTGCAGCCATATTCTTCTCTGTTATATTGGTTGCGACTGTGGTTTCAGGTTCCTCCATGACATGGTAGCTCACACAGTGACCACTCCTGTTCAAAATAGTTAAATCTTTCTTACTGCCTCTCATGGATTTAATACCCATGCCCAACAAGAGATGTTTTTGTGGTTTGATTATTCTCCTTAACACTGCAAACACTATATCAACTGCAATAGATTGAACTACCCTCTCCTGTCATTCACTGCCCACTTCTGACGAACCCATGAGTACAGTACGAGGAATGTCTGCAGAATGGGTGGCATTTTCTTCTATTAAGTCTTCAACTTTGACTTGGGTTTTATTATGATACTGTACCTTTAGGAGTTGAAACAACTATTCTCTTATGTGTTGAGCTGCTTGTGCTGCTTGTGCTTCTCTCCAGTCAGCCTGTTTCTTAGCAGATCTGATGATTGTACCCGCTTTTCTGCTTTACAGTGTCAGTGACTCAGTAGGTAGCACACTCTCTCTGAGGCTGGGAGATCAGAGAGCTGTGGGTTCAGTTCCCACATCTGGCACTTGGGTTACTGTCCCAATAATGACACTGTAGTGAGCGGGGTGCTGCACTTCTGAGGTGACGCTTTTTGATGAGATGTTAAACCGAGGTCCCATCTGCCTGATTAGTGGTAGTTCAGGTGGATGCTAAAGATCCCATGGCATTTATTGAAAAGAGTAGGGAATTTTATATTAACTTGAAAGTAAATATATAAACAAATAGTGTTACATCACACAAAATTAAACGGTAATAAAATGAAAAACCAAAAGTAAGTATTGTACACATACTCCTACATGTAACTTCAGTATTAGAATTCCAAATAATAATATAGAGAAGAAACCAAAACCATCCCCCCAACACTAAAAGAGTAAGGCAATTTTATTAGAACTTAAAGGAAATACATACATAATAGAGTTACTCCACACTAAATCATAATACAAAAGAAAACATAATTAAGTATCTCAGTCATACATTAATCCATCAACAGCATTTATATAACCCTAAAACTATTTAGCTAAAGCAAAAGACAGACCCCCTGACTAATAGAGTAGGGGACTTTATTGTAACTACAATGATCAAAGCAATACAAAACAGTGTTAACTCACACAAAATAATATACAAAAGATAAGTAAAATAAACCTGATGTCATAACATGCTATATTACCTCCAAGCCCTAATGTCCATTATACCCAGTCTATTGACCCCATCTAGCAGACATTATTGAAGCAGAAGCTACAGAACTTTCTTGCAGTTTCAACCTTTAATTGGAGCTTCTACCATAAAAACAGGTCATCAGGAGGAATTTCAGTTGTTGTATTGTCAGCCGACACTGAACAAACCAAATATAAAATTTAAAGCAGACCAAAACAGCCACATCGTGGTTTTGTAGTGTTTCATCTACAGATAGGGTAAAATGCCCAGACACAGTGGCCCAGATATTCAAAAGGGTTGGGCGCCATGCACAATAGGGTGCTCCAGCAAGTTCGAAACGCGCCATTCTGCGATATTCAGCGGAGTAGATGCACCCCTAAATCACACTGCACAAGAGCGCAATGATAATGAATGCATGTGCAACTGAAGGGGAGGAACCATGCATAAATGGCACAGTGCGATATTCAACAACATACGCCATGTGCAATAGGGGAGCAGTTGCTCGACAGTGGAAATGAGCCAAATAAAAAGGAACAAGATAGAGGCGCAAGAACACTACAGGAAGGCACATGTTGCTGAACCATAGGCAGCCACACAGGCAACACACACAGGGCAGGACAGAGACAGAGCACCTGGAACCCCAGGAACAGGGAAGGTGGAGAGCACAGCCACAGTGCAGTGCAAAGGGGAAGTGCCACACAGCACTGAGGCCACAACAGGAAGGTGTTCCCGTGTAGGGAAGTAGCAGCCAGGACAGCGGGGAACACAGAAACAGCTGCTGGGGGGGAAACACAAGCCAGGGACATGGCCAGTTCCACCATCCAGATGGAGGCAGTGAGGGGGACAGAAGGCAGGCAGCAGGGGGCATGGCTGTGGAAGGCCCGTCGGCGGTATGCCCTCAACAGGCAGTACCAAGCCTGCACCAGCTTGAGCTGTACACTGAGATCGTGGCCAGTCCGGCCTGAACCGGGCAATTCTGAGGTGGCTCTGTGAGCTGTGCAGTGATGTGATGCAGGCACCCACACGATGGAGCCATGCTCTGTCAGTGGAGACAAAAGTGACAGCTTGCATGTGCCTGTTCACCACTGGTACCTTCCAGAGACCAACAGGGGACACGACAGGCATAACCCAGTTGGCCACGCCATGCCACCTCACCCAATTCCTCAGTGCACTGCTGCCACATGCTGTGGAGTACATCCATTTCCCCAGCACACTGGCGGAGCACACAGCAACATACAGGAGTTCCACAGGGTAGCACGTATGCCTGGCATGCTCGGGCAATAGACGGCACCATGTGGCCATCCGCAAACCACCTGGCCCTGAAGGTGCTGCATACATGAATCAGAAGGGGTATGCAAGCATCAACTGCCAGGTGGTGTGTATGGCGCCAGGGGCACATAATCAATGTCTGTGCCATGCCACCGGGGAGCACATGATGCCTTCATCTGGCACCAGTCAGCACTGTGCCACAGGTTCAGAGTGGGGACATCCCACTGGCCACTTAATGGGTGAGTATGCAAACACACAGAAAAACATGGAGGTTGGGAGGGCATAGTCAGAGGTGACATGGGTATTGGCCTAGATGGCCCAAGGCAGGGTGACACTGATCACCAAACTAACTTCCACCCTCTACACACAGT
Source organism: Neoceratodus forsteri (assembly GCA_016271365.2). NCBI lineage: Eukaryota > Metazoa > Chordata > Ceratodontiformes > Ceratodontidae > Neoceratodus > Neoceratodus forsteri. The sequence continues at coordinate 902,874,774 of CM028131.1, read as the reverse complement.
GACAGTGGATACCCACTCCATCCCTGGCTGCTCACACCATACCGGCAGCCCATGACCCCATCGCAGCAATGCTACAATGAGGCACATGCCACCACATGCAATGTCATTGAGTGGGTGTTCAGGATGCTGAAGGCACATTTCTATTGCCTGGACACATCTGGCAGTGCTCTACAGTACAGCCCCTCAAAGGTCTGTGGGTTATTCCTGGCCTGTTGCATCCTGCACAACATGGCCAATGACTGTGGGATAGCTGTACAGGTTGAAGAGGGGACAGTAATGGGGACAATAAGGACACTGGTGAGGATGGTGATGGGCAGCCCCTTTGGTGAAGGAACCCTGACTGATCCAGCTGGCACAGCTGCACAGGGACACCATCACAGAGGAGCACTTCAGCCAACCCAGGTAAGTCATGGGCCATGTGCAACCACCAGTGGCAAAGGCTCAACCCACAAACACGCATGGACAAACACCAGGGGTGCATGTCTTTAAGGGAATTGGCTGAGCATGGAACCACACATGCCGCCGGGATGGGCAAGGTCTAACACGGCACACGGTCACACACACACACACACACACACATACACCTCACAAGACATGCACAATAAAGGGTAGGAGGCACGCACCTCCGACTGCCACTCCTAGCACACACATGTCCACAGACCACCACGCCCAGTGCCTGTCATTGTGAGGTCAGAAGCTGGGCACCATTGCACAGTGGCGACAGCACAATGCAGGCATCATCATGCACATGCCACAGCAGACAGCAGCCGGAGGGTGTGTAGATGGAACATGTGTATGCGGCAGGGCTGGGTACCCCACCCATGCATTGCACTCTGAACAACACACGCACAGGGCAGCATCAGACTGTAGCCATGCTGGGAGACAGGTCAGTAACATGCCACAGTGCCATGACTGCCACGGATGCATGGGTGGCCCCGCCGAGACCCGCCAGCAGTGACAGGCTGACCAATGGCCCCATGTAGTGGCACCGACAGTCCCCTGGGGTTCCACTGCGTGAACATGACCGTGCTTGCACAGGGTCTGCAGGACAGAACATGCCTGCACCAGGCATGCTTGGGATGCCCACATCTGAACCCAGTGTCGACAAGGAGGGTGTCGATGACACCAGGAACAGCGGATGAACATTGCACTGCATGGCATCTGCACGCATGGGCAAATAACTGTGTGCCCATTGTGGCCATGACAGCTGTGATTGCCTGTGTCTGCCTGTCAATGGCAGTGGTCACATCCTCCCGCAGTCCATCCATCCCTGCCAGGAGCAGAGCGGTGTCTCGGGTGCGCCACCTTCTGCCTGGCCGAGAGCCACTGAGTGCATCCACCGCCATCACAAGCCGCACCTGCTGATTGACTGATGCTTGGAGTATGTGGGTGTGCTCATCTAAGAGGTCATCTGCCTGATTGGCATGCTGTCCCTCATGGTGTTCACGGCCCTGATGGTCAGCACCCCATGAGGGTGGGCACTGCACACCAGGGCCAGGCCTGGGCATGTCCACAGGTGGTGCACTGACGCTGCCCCCTGACACTGTACCCCACAGCCATTGGCCGACTGCTGACACTGCCCTCTGGCTGCCTCTCTCCAGGGCTCAACAGTGCCACTGCAGTGGCTGCAACAGCCCCACTGTCCTGGACGCACACCAGTGCTGCCCCACTGGTGCAGACAGGCACAGGCTGGGACTGTGATGTCACACAGGCCTCAGGTGGCACCACCCACGCCATGCTCATGATGTCACCTGCTGTGTGGCCATCCTGTGGCCCACAAGTATCACTGCCCTTGATGTTAGCTCCATCATCATCAGTGACAGATCTGGCACCAGCTTTAGTCTCAGCATGCTGGCATCCATGGATGCTGGCATGCTGGACATGGGCAGGGCCTCCTCCACTCTGCTCCACCAACATCAGTCCAGACATCCAGGCGGCCCACTGTCGCCCTGACCTCATATACCTGTGGAGGTGGATGGGCCTCCTCATCTCCATGCTACCACCCTCAGTGGACAAGCCCACCACCACTGACCCATGTAGATGCTCAGGATCTGTAGGGAAAACAGTAGCATTAATGTATGTGAGCTACCCCTGTCCCCCATTGACAGACCAGGACCTACCATGCAGTGACAGGCTACCATCCATCTGGAATCCACCACCCAGAACACTCTCGATGGCACAACGCTGCATGTTGCCAGTAACCCGCTCTTCTTGTGGGGTCAGGCGTTGCACGCCCAGCTGTGTCCCACCGTCACAGACCATGCTGCCCTGATGGCAGCCACCTTCCCTTAATTCTCCGCCTGTCCATGCCCATCTTCTTTGCACTCCTGCACGGACCGCTGGTGGCTGCCATGCAGGTTGACAGCACATGCCACCTCTTCCCATGCAGCAGCACTGGCCTGTGGTGTCCTTCGGCATCTGCCGAGCAGCGGTCCTGGTCGAGGTAGGCCTCAAACAGGGCATCTGTTTCTGCCTTGGTGAAGTTAGGCCTCTTCCACCCACGCCTCTGTTCCTCTTCCTCCACCTCATGATTGGTCATTATTCATCCTGTGAGAATGACAGGTATTACCTGTGACTGTGCAGTCCCATGCATGTCCCACACACCACAGTCCACACTCCCAAACAGCATGCAACTCACCACAATAGACTGCAGTAACTGACTATGGCCAGTGCAGCCCAATGTCACAGTTTTATAGTGCAACACATGCAAATGAGGTGAGGCGATTTTTATGGATGCAATGCAGTGTCTGCACCATTGAATGGCTGATTAGCTGATTTGCATATGCTCGTTGAATATCGCGCTGTTGCACTCTTTTGCAAATGTGTTGAACGGCTTCAGCCGGGGCGCAGTTCTGTGATACGCGTAGCACACCGTAACTGTGCATGCCCGGGTGATGGCATCGCCGCCGCTGCTGATGCGTGAGTAATGGTGGCATTGCCAGGGCTCTGCACTGTTCACATTTCTGTGGGTTTGGGTGCCATGGCACGGGGCTACAGCAGTCACTGCAGGAGGTGCACACAGGCATTAACGTATTATGCATTGGGTTCCATTGCACTGTGGCTGTCCGCGTCGAGATCCATTGGTCCTGTGCCCGACCTTTGCTCCCTGGGTGACACATGGTCCGCATGGGTGCACCACTATCGCTGGGCTGTTTGGTGACAGCATGATAGGGAATGGCAGCACTGTACCATTACAGCATCTGCATGTGGTAGAACCATGCTGCCGAGCGCCATTTTGACTCCAACTATCTGCTGAGATGGTATGGGAGAAGGGCCAAGTGTGTGGATCCAGGCTGAATTAGCAAATCTGGTGGTTATTGTAGAGCCCTCATGCTGGGGCTCTATATGGTGATGCACCCCGGACAGAGCCAAGAGTGCAGTTTGGCAGGAGGTGGCTGATGCTGGAGGAGGCCACGGGAATCAGGGGCGATGGCAGAACAGTGTCACCACAGGTATGGGGACCTCAGTGCAGGGACCTAGACATGCTTGCCCACCTGTGGGGACATACCAGGAGGGCACAGTGCCATGGCCAGGTAGGTGCCCCATCCATACACTGTTATCGCCCATATGGGTATTCACAGTTGCATGTGTCCAGCACATGGTGGGGCCATCCAGTGTTGGCCGTGATGGTGGTATCAGGGTGGGGTGGACGGTATGGCCAAGTGAGATTGCACATACATGGGGTGGGGGAATTTGCTACCGGATTGTACTGATGTTCCTCTCCATGTTTGCACTTTAGGCCAGAAGAGTGCAGGCTGGTGAGGGAGAGGAGGCACCGCCAGGAGGACCAGCAGGCCGGAGGGTGAAGGTCTGGGAGGCACAGGGACCAGCCTGATGATGGTGAGTGCCTTACATCCATGATTACTATTGCATGCTGTGTAACTGGGCAGGCAGCGGGCATGGCCACCATCCATTGACACCACTGCCATGCACGCAACTTGCTACAGTCAGCACTGTCCAGTGGCACTGCATGTCTGGGAGTGCATCAATGGTGGTCCATGCATGCCGGGTACATGGCTGTGCCACTGCCTTCACACCACATAGCTAAGTCACTGTACGACCATAGTGGTGCTGTGCCATCATGGACGGGTGGTGTGTGCAGTGGTCCACATGGCTGTAGGTGCCTGGGTAGGCAGGTCTTGTGACACGGTCACTGTGGGTGGTCGACACCATCACAGGGCGTGGCACATGGCTGTATGCCATGCACAATGGGTGGGTTGCAGAGGGCTGGACAGTCACATGTATTGACTCTGCCCTCATCCTAGGTGGACGGTGACTTCAGGCCATTGAGAGGGGACTGCAGGAGCTGTTACAGGTGGTGAGAGCGACCCTGGAGCTCCTCCAAAGGATGGACCGACACGGGTGAGGAGGTGGTAGACACATCGGCGCCACATGGAGGATGAGTGGGGCAGATGATAGCCCATCCATGCCCCTGAAAACACCTTCCCCTGGACCCACCTCACACCCTTCTTCCGCCTCCTATATGTTCACCCCTGCCCTTACCCGCCACCTGGTATGCGGCCCTTCCCCATTGTACATAATTGTAAATAGTTGTTTTGATTACCTGTTTTAATACATTTGTTTTGTTATGACAACTGTGGTGGTCTCTGATTTGCAGTGGGCTACAGGTGCTCAGCTGCAGTGGTGTGCATGGCATCAGGGTGGTGCACGCATGGGCGTGTGTGTGTCTGGAAGGGAACCGCTATGGTGTTGGGTAGGGGATCAGTCACTGTCTGTAGTTTGTGTGTTGTTCTCTGTGCACTGGATGCCTGTGTGCAGTGGTCCACAGTGCATGCACTGTGTGCATGGCACCCCTGTCAGACCATCCATGGCCTGTGCAGCTGACACCTTGCATGTCTGTGATATGCACAGTCTGCTGGCATGTCAGTGGTGGCTGTCCATGCTGGACAACCACTGTACCCGGCACAATGCCAGGTTGCCTCCCATCACCAGTATGGTGCCGTCTGCCTCCGTGGCACTGTGGCCTCCACTGTTGTTGTCCCCCTCCATGCTGTCACTTGTGTCTGTTGCAGAGGATGTGCTCCAGTGTCTGTCACTTGTGATCCGGCCACATGCTGGTGGCATACAGCTTTATGGTGCTCAAGAGGGTGGCTGGCACACCTGTGCCATGTAGTGGTGCTGGACATGTGTCATGACAGCCATGGCCACATGCCAATGGCTTGGTTGACCCGCTACTGTGTCCCTGTGTTGGTGTGACCTTGGGTATGGGTGGGTGTTTGTTCATGCACTGTGTTGCATCCTGTGTGGCGATGCTTCCATGCAACACTGTGTGTGTCTGTGCTGGCTGTTGTGGCCAGTGCTGGGATGGGATGTGTCCTTGGGAGGGTGCAGGGTGCTGTACCGCTGATGGTGGGGTCTGGGGCATGCCCTGTTGCATGTGGGGTACCTCGTGCACCGACGCATGGTCAGTCTCTCAGCTGTACCTCAGGGGAGACATGCAGGGTGGCACTGTGTGTGCTGTTGTTGCATCACTGTCTGCTGCCACCCACTGCAGAGTGCACATGGTGGGGCTGCCTGCAAGGCTACATGGTGCACAGGGCTGCATAGTCACAGGGGGTGGGTGGCATGCATGGGGTGTCCTGCACTGTTGGGCGCCATTCCTGGAAGGGTGTATGGTGATTGTGATGCAGGGTGTGCTCTGCATTGGTGGGATGGTGTGGCACGGGTGGTCAGCCCTCCTTGTGTGCCAGTCACATCTTGCCAGGGGTGTTGGGCACCATGCCCCAGCTGTGGGTTGGTTGCTGGTATCCATGGGCTGGTGGTTATTCCAGCTCTCCCCAGTTGTGCAGTGCATGGGCTGTGGGGACGATGTCTGTTCTGCTGTGTGCTCCTCTGCCTATCTGTGGCATGGGTGGTGGGCCCTGCATTCCTGGTTGTGCTGTTGCATTGCTGCCCTGCTCCAGCGGGCATCCCTGGTTGCGCTATGGCACATCTGGACTGCTCCACTGAGCACCCCTTGTTGCGCTTATGATGCATCTGAAATGCACAACTGCACATCCCTGGTTGCGCTTATGGTGCAGGTGGCTTATATTCAGTCAAAGCTGCAGGCGATCTTGGCCTGTGCAGTTTTTGAATATCACGCTTATGCATGGGCGCAGTGGACTTGCACTTGCTCTACTGTTGGGCGACTTTATGGGCGCAGTTTGAATATCCAGCCCAGTATCTCTAGATCCATAATGTAAAAAGGAGTAGTAGGCCATTTTTGCCTAATATGTTGCCAGAACCTTTGAACAAAAGGACACTCTAAAAACAAGTGTGCCAGTGTTTCTACCATAGCACAACAGGAGTCACAAGGACAATATCTCTCAGAAAGCTGCCCGCATTTCAGGTTGCCCCTGACATTAAGTTTGCCATGTAGGGAAAGTTATAACACATCCTGCATGTAGTGCAGGATTCTGGGTATATTAACATAGCACTCAATGTTTCCTTAATCAGGAGGCAAAGTGTCAAAATGAGCTGACTCTGAAAAACTTTTGAATAATAAAGCTGTATAATCCCTACCTAGTGATTGAAGAAGATGATCTTTGCGATCATCCAAGCCTATATTTTCCCAAACAGACCTTAAAAGAGTCAGGAGATGTTGTAAAGATTGTTGTCTGGGTATATACATATGGGCCGCCAATGGTGAAGAGGTGTTCAGTGGAGTCCAGTACCCAAGGTAACCAGACTTTATTACTAGAACACAGTACAGGGCATAAATTAGAGTAAAGAAACATCAAAGAAAAACACAATAGGTTGAATCATGTTAAGCCCTCAGTGTTTTTTCACTTAATAAGATACATCTTTGATAGGGTTAGCTCTATTCCCCAAATACAGGGAAAAAGCACCTATGCATTTTTGTTACCAAGGAAGTGAGACTAAAACCAAACTTAAATACAAAAAGTAGAGAGCAAAAAGTTTTCACCATGTATACCCTCTTAATTTAGAGAGTCACCATTTATTCCATAGATTGATATTTCCTGAGCAATCTGTAATTTAGCATCCCAATTTATTGAAGCCAGATCCTCTCCCAAATTGCAGACCTAATATTGTACAAGACTCCTTAACTACCGAATCCCAATTATTTGTGTAGCCCACATCCTCTTGTCACAGGGGAACACCGTTACATTTGCCATAATTTATTTGGACCCCTGTGTGCCCTCAAAACCCATTTAACACCTTCCTCAATTCCTGAGCAGAAGCCATATCGCTAACTACAAAACATAAATCATCCACATAAGCTATACATTTGATCTCTGGGTCCATATTAGAAAAGGAAATCCTCTTATAACCTGGGTGGCACAGACTTGACAAATTAATGGAACTAGGGTAAATAAATAAAAGTGGGCTTAAAGGGCAGCCTCGGCACCCTGTGTGACCCTACATGTATGTCCCATCCAACTGTTACAGTAAGATTCTGCAGAAGCAGTGGCATAACAGGTCCTTATCCACCTAATAAACCCACCTGGTAACCCATAACTCGCTAAACAGTCCTATAAATAATCATGGTGAACATTATCAAAGGCCTTAGCTTGGTCGAGGCTAAAAGTAAACACATGAGTTCTCCCTGCCCCCTTGAAATATTTCCCTTAATAAAATAAGGCTGATATCCTCCTATCAGAAATAGAACATGTCTGTGCTGGATGTATTAGAGAAATCGAGGAAAACAAAAGGCGATTATTTAAGAGTTTAGTCAGCGGTTTAAAATCAGAATTCAGCAATGTTATAGGTTGCCAGTTTGACAGAAGAGCTCTAGCTCCTTTTAAACATAAAAGAACTAGACCTCAGACATACTATGTGGAAGGGTCCCCAAATCCAAAATTTCCTGTAATACTGCTGTAAATTCAGGTAAGAGTACCTGAAAAATTAATCTATACAGTTCATAAGGAATCCCATCCTTTCCTGGGGCCATTCCTTTTTCATTTATAATAGGCCTGTAGAAGCCTCCAGGGGTGTAATTAGGACTATCAAAAACCGAGCTTGTGAAGCAGGAAGCTATGTACAGGAGTCTCTGTTAGCCAGATCTTAAGAGAGCCTGAGTTACATCAGGTGGGTGAAACAATCATGCAATGTGCCTATCTACTTCGAGAATCTCAGTTTTAGATGTACATACTGACCCCTGTGGGGTTCTCAGATGGGCGTGTGTTTTGCTGCCATTGTTGAGCACAAAATGAAAAGAATTCACAAAAGCTTTTCCCCATGAGACCCGAACCTCCGCTCTCGGTCCAAGGATTTCAAATGGTTATATTGTACTTTGTTGAGGTGTTTCCTAATAGAATCTAATTCCGAAGAACCATGTGATCACCTAGAGCTGCAAGGAGAGTAAAGTGTGATATTGTTCCCTATATATCAGGTATGACTCTTTTCTATGTTTACCATGTAATCTACCAATAGACTGAAAGTATTTTTGATGTCAGTTTTGGTATCTTCCTCAAAAGTCACAGTGGGAATCATATAACTCAAAAACTGATTTCTAGCTTCCAAGAGGGAGGTCAGACCAGTCTCAACTGTGGGGAGTGATAGGAGAGCCATATTTAGTCTCCAATATCCTGGGCTATGGTGCATAATTTCGTGGCTAGAAATGGTCACTCAATAATGGCATGATCTGCTGGTAACTGGTAGTTTTGGACTTCACAATCTCCAGGAATCTGAAAGAAACCAAATATCAATCCTGGTGACTTTTATCCCTTGATAAAAGGTTTTCTGTGGGTTCCTGATATTGCCATTGCATCTACCAGGCCAGCCTGAACCAAAAGGTCATTGAAACAGTAGGCATCACAAAAGATTTTTCTGCTGTACACCCTCTATCTGTCAAATACCTGCTGCAATTAAAATCTCCCTCAAAAACACATCCTTTGCAGTAAACAGGTATGGCTGAATCGCTCTAAACATATCTACCCTAGAAGATTTTAACTGGGGACCATAAACATTTATTGTACATTGAAGACCACATAACATCATATCTAGCAAGAGCACTCAGCCCAGTATTAGTTCTATTAACTGGACGAGACACACGCTGAGGGTTGATTTCTTCCTATCCCTACCCCACTACACAAATTCTCTCCCATCAACCAATACATTACCCACCCATTTCCAGTCCAGAGATGCAGAGTCCATATCCATCTTGGTGTGAAGCTGAGTATCCTGCAGAAACACAATATCCTGCCTCCCTTTGTCAAATAAACAATAGATTAACAACCTCTTTTCTCAGATTGTATGCTGTTAACATTGAGGGAAGCAGCAGTGATTGTATAGATCCTGGTCATCATCAAAGAAAAAGTTACACACCCAGGGTAAAGCTCAAAGTTCTGCTATGAAAGATAACCACCTACTGTATATCTTGTCATTGTTGCTTTTGCCCATTTTCATGTGCCCAAATGGGTTTTCTTTTTCTATTTTTACAGTTCCTGAAACTCCATTAGTTCCACATCAGATGGTCCCTCTGGCTGAGACGAGTGAACAGATGTGGAGTCTGATTCTGTGCTGCCGTCTTCTTGAAGCATCATATAAGTGTTGTAGTGGGAGTCCCTGCTCCACAAGAGATTTCACAGAGGACAAAGACCGTAGACTGTGCGTCCTGCCTGCTATGACTTGGAAAGCCTCTTCCAGTGAGGGGAGGCATAGAGGTAGATGGAAGGGCCACTCGTGATATGATAATGCCACAGTGGGCACTGCCTGGGCCTGCTCAACATCTATAGTTAAAGGAATGTCTGTTTCTGGGCCTTTTCCAGGGGATTGGGCCATATAGGTGGAACAGGAGTCTGTATTCTTCCAGGGGTGATGAAGGTCTTCTGTCATTGGGCAGTGTGAACTGTCAAATTGATAAAAAATCCTGTACACAAAAATCACCATTAGTTTTATTCTGAGCTGTCCATGGACACTCTATATAGGCATGTTCTTCCTCACACAGGAGCATTTTATGGGATGGTGACAGTCTGTCATTAAGTGCCCCAATTCTCCACATTGGACACATTTTATTGAATCACGAGTTCTGCTCAGGTGTCTACCTGAGCCACATTTATAACAGTGGGGTTGGCCTGGGTAAAGATAAACCCCTTGTCCCACCTCTAGATAAAAACATCTAGGAGGTGCGGTAGTCCTTCTTCAGTCTGAGACAAATTGATTTTGTACCTCCACCTCCATTCCAGAACCCCTCTGAATCAAGGATGGGTTCTGGCTTACCTTTAATTTGCATCTGTGTTCCAGCCAATAAGAAATGCCTCCATGTTTACCCCTCATTACAAAAGAGAACCGTGATGACTTTAAAAGTTAGTTTCAGGAGGGGATGGCCTGAAATGAGTCCAAGCCAGATTAGTTTTCAATAAAGATACTTCATCCAGAACCAATTGAATAAGTCTGTGGTTCTAAAGCTGATATCAAATGTATTGTCCCCAGGGTATGTATTAGTACATACACTTCACTGGGCGAAAAGTCCATCATTTGTTTAATGAGCACTTTACCCACATAGAACCTGTCTGGCATGTGCCACTAGGCCCAGAAAATGCAGTCTTACCGCATTCCATCATTTTGCTAGTGCCACAGTTTTTCTGAATAAACTTGCATATGTAGGAGCAGGATTTTGTAGGCCAGAGGCAACCCTTCCCTATGTCTGGGGCCAGGCCCTGAGCCGGGTCCATGAGCGAAGGTTGTGGGGTCCTCTGTTAAGAAGATATCAGGAATGTCCATTTGAGAGAGACCTTCTTGGGGTGAGAAAGAAATTGAAATATCTTCCTCATTCATTTGCCCTTGCTGTGATGTGGATTTCTGTACTTCATCCTGTTAACGTGAAATGCATCACTCTAAGGGGCTTTTGGGGATGTGGGGACAAGGGGCTTTTGGCGATGTGGGACCTTTCTGTACTTATGGAATCCGCAGTCTGAAAGCACTTCCCCAAGGAGACATCTACTGTCCCCAAACCTGTCCCTTCATAGCTGAAACCCCTAGAATTCTCAGGGTTGGATCTGCAATCCATTGCCCTGTCTCCAACTGTACCCAGCCAGCACCTTCTAGTGCTATTTTGGGGACCATGGTGATTGAATATCAGAGTGGGAAACCAGGTCCGAGGTGGAGATCCACCTTCCCTTCCTTTTGCATTGTAGAACTAATAAAAACCTTGATGCCACTACCTGGAGTTGCTGAGGGAGAATCCACCTCAGGGCATTTCCTTTTGCATAGCTCTTTATCAGCAAGGAGCTGAGCCAACCTGAAATGTGCCGCCGCTGCTTCCATAATGCAGCATTTATCCTCTAACAGGGACCATGATCCAATATCCCCTGCTGTGCAACACTCAATACCTCCACTCTAGGAGCATCCACCATCGAACTGATGCCAAGTCCTACTCCTGGTCCAGGTTCATAAGGCCTTCTATCGGCGAAGAACTGTCAGTGTAAACAACACCTCCCAATGCTGAGTCCTGATGTGAGGTATAGGTACACTCTGCTTGCCACCTCCAAGGTGCATTCCAGCCGTACTTTCCCTTCACCAGAGCATTTTCACGTCAGGCTGCCCCTCGACCGACCTTGTCCACTGTCTCCATCCATCTGGGACTCCATTTTTCAGCTCCACAGTGCCACCTGCCGAAAGAGTAAGGAATTTTCCTGGTGTCCTGGCCAAATTTCTCCCATTCAATAAAAATACCACCAGCAGCTTAATCTGGTTCAATTTCAGTTGCTTACCATCTGTATCCCCTCCCCGAGTCGCCCCTGAAAATGGACTTGAGGCCCAGTGGGCTTATCAGGTCAACAAAATTCAATAAATAAATTTGGTATCAAACCTGATACCATCTTTGAAATGATCCGCCAGTTTTGACTGCAAGCTTGTGTGGTGTAATTTGACTCACACCCACTACACTGCATAAGAATGTCCATGTGACTTTTGTGTAGAGATAGCAATGATTCTTTTTGCATTCTATTAACAATGATGCACTGTATATACTTACAAGTCTGGAAAAGGCAACCTGATGACTGTCCCTCAACTGACTGTATTCAGATTTTGTACCTGTACCCTTTATTCGTTCTGCCTTTTTACATACTTGTTTTACAGCTGTTGTGGTAGTACTTCTTCTTTGACTATGAGATCAATCCTGCCTACCATAATATCCATTTGTTGATTGTCCATTTCTTTTATGCGTTGTTTATGCTGTCTGCTGCCCCATACGTTGCACATGTTGTGGGATATTCAAAAGTCTCCTTTGACTCCTTAGAATTCCTTTTTTGTATGATTTGCAAAATATACATTCATTTAGAATATGCCTAATGTAGATGCTGCAGATTCAGATTGAGCACTATTAACTTGGGAGTGAAGCAATTGTGCTGGATAACTCTTTACAATGTCTTTTTAAGTTTCATCAGCTGCAAGTTTACGGAACTCTTATGCAGTGAAGTTCTTGTAGCAGATATAATGATACCCATGGTTGCTGGAGTAACATTCAGGCAATTCAAGACACACCATGTTGTACTTTGACAGTGTTTGACTATAATGCCTTTCCTTTGTATCAACTACAGTACTTTCTCCCAATGAGCATCATCAAAAGGTAATGGGTCTCATGGTCTGTGCTAACTCCTAGATCAGTGTGTAGGATGTATCGCCTCTGTGGTTTGTGAAAAGTCTTGTTAGCCATATCTGAAACATTAAATAAATTACATTAATAACTAAGAAACAGAGTCTATTAAATAAATCTGATAAATTAAATAAGTAAAGCAAGTCTATTACATAAATGCAAAACTTTAGTTACTCTAAGAAAGTGCATTTTCCAAGAAATGTACAACCATGGACAAATAAGAGTTGTAAATCTGAATTCTACACATTTTCTTACATGAGAAACAGTCATCAAACCTTTTGGACCCAGACACATAGATAAATGCACCTGGCTCCTGCTCTATCTGATTTAATGTATTTCAATAGAAATTAACATTTATTCATAGCTTTGTAATTTTTGCATATTTTAACACAACATTTTCAACATGACCTTTTGGGACCCAGCCTTATGATCAGTAGTAGTGGAATCATGCAAATCTGGCCCCAAAGGTGATTTTTATGTCACTTTGCAAAGTTATCTTTTGAGCTGGATTTGAAAATTTGACTACTCTTGTTCATGAGGTGGAATCATAAGAAGACTATATTAAACATTTTAGGGTCAACATATGAAAATGACAAAGTTATGAGTGAGTGTTGAAACTTGTCTATGCTTCCTCATAACACTGGCAATTTAAAATATCTTGATTCCAAATTTTCATCATAGCCATTATTTCACACCACCTCATGAATGTGACAGCTGTCGCTTTTGAAATCTTGGCCAAAATGTGTTTTGCACATGTGATACAGAATGATGTTTCAGCAAGTGTTTGAAAATGTTCACATACCAGGTTAGTGAGGTGGGTGTTAAGAACTGCTATGCTAAAATTTTGTTGTACAAATATGGCAAAATGTCCAGAATATGAATATGAAATGAATATTCTAACTTCACTAATTTTCAATATTTTTACTCCAGTCCTTTGACATGTGACAGGTGTAGATTTTTAAATCCTGGATGAGATGTGTTTTCACACTTCTGGTGTGAAATGACATTGTGCCAATATACTATAAATGCTACATGTCATGTTTATAAGGAGAGTCATGAAAAGACTATCTTGAAAATGTTGGGTCAAAATTAAAAAATATATTGTTATATAGATATTGATGGCAGATAAGGCCCTGAGGTCCACCTAGTCTGCCCAAGCATACTACTTTACATGTTTAACCAAGGACCCTAGTTGTCCCTGGAACATTCATCCCCTTGCCCATTCTATTATTCTGTTGTGCCTATCCCATGCAACCTTGAATCCCATTACAGTCTTGGTCCCACCACCTCCTCAGGAGTGCTTTCCATCCATCCATCCACCTCCCTTTCTGAGAAGTGGTGTCTCCTAACATTTCCTTTGAATCTGCCCCATTCCTGCTTCATGTTATGATCCTCATATGTGAATGTCATTTCTTCTGGAAAACACTGCTATCCGGTAACTTGTTTATACCCTTCAGGTACTTGAAAGATTCTATCATGTCTCCCTTTTCCCTCCTCTGCTCCAGGGTGTACATATTAAGCTACTTTAGCCTCTCCTCATATGTTAATTGGCTCAGACCCTGCACCATTTTCATTGCCCTCTCCTGGACCCTCTCCATCCTATCCACATCCCTCCTGAGATATGGTCTCCAGAACTGAACCCGCACTCAAGGTGTGGCCTCACCAGCTGTTTTGTATAAGGGCATCACTATCTCCTCCTTCTGCTTGTAGAAACCTCTGCCAATGCATCCCAGCATTCTGTTGACCTTCGCTACTGCCTTCTTGCATTGTTTAGCCATCTTGAGATCATTTGATATGATTATACCAAGGTCCTTCTGCTCTATTGCCTCCAGTACACCACCCATTCTGTACTCTGCTCCCTGATTTTTCCTCCCAACATGCATAATTTTGCACTTCTTTGTATTGATCCCCAACTGCCACTCTTTTGACCACTCCTCCAATTTGTGCAAATCTCTCTTCATTTTTTCACCTCCCAGAGTGTCCACCCGGTTGCAGATCTTGGTATTGTCTGCAAATAGACATATCTTCCCCAAAAGCCCTTCTGCAATGTCCCCTATAAAAACATTGAACAGGATTGGTCCCAGTACCGACCTCTATGGCACACCACTGGTCACCTCCCTCCCGATGGAACTCTATTAACTACCACACTTTATCTTCTTCTCTCTAACCAATTTTCACCCATCTCTGGACCCACCCCATGGCTTTTAGTTTGTGAAGTAGCCTTCTGTGTGGCATGGTGTCGAATGCCTTGCTGAAATCTAGATATGCCACAGCCACTGCCCTCCCTGATCTATTACTGTGGTCATCCAAGAACTGAAGTAAGTTTGTTTGATATGACCTCACCTCTGTAAATCCATGCTGCCTGTGATCCTGCAGTTCCTTTGATTCAAGATATCTGGCAATTCTTTCCTTCAGCAATTTCTCCACTTTCTTTCCTACCACTGATGTCAGGCAGACCAACCTGTAGTTGCTGGCTTCCTCCTTGTTTCCATCCTTGTGGAGAAGGATCACATCCACTCATTTCCAGTTGACTGGCACCACCCCATCTCCAGCTATCTGTTGAACAGGCCCTTAAGGGCTCTGGTAGCACATCTCCCAGCTCCTTCAGTACTCAGGGGTGTATCCCATTGGGCACCATGGTCTTGTCCACTTTTAGCCCTGCTAATTCCTTTGGTACCCCTCCACTTTTTTGAAATTCAATATACTTTATTCATTTTACAACAACAACAGTACAATATAAACAGGAAGAACACTTCAGTACAACCAGTGTAAGTCTCCAGTTAAGCCGAAGGAAACAGCGGTAACTAATCCCCTACCCCTAAACCGATACTCCCCACCCTCTCCTATAAACTGCTGGTTAAAATTAACACAATCCATCCATCACTGGGATTCCATAAGTAAGTATCTTGGTTATGAACTGTAGGAGACCACATGCATAGGTATCTTATTATGCATTGATACAATCAGACCAGGTATGGTTAACAGTATATAGAAGGTTAGGACAAGAGATACTCAAATTACATCCTTTACACAGATGGAAGGGTACACAGGGTGACATTTTTCCCACCTTTATGACATACTGGTAAATTGCCTCTTATGCAAGCAGTTGTTTTCCATCCTAACGTTAGCCAAAAGTTTGTTTTCCAACCTAGGTATGGGATACTTGTTTGATCTTTCCAATGATGCAGTACCACCATTTTGACAGATAAAGAAATAAGGGACATACTGTATAGTACTGCCACTCTTTTATTCGAATGTGTGAATAATCTCCCACTAAGTAGATTTCTGTGTAAACAAGTCCTGAAGCTCCCAAAAGAGGATCCAGTCTGGACTGGATTAGTCTCCAAAGGGGAGTCACCTTGGGACAGTCCCAGAAAATGCGGAACAGGGAGCCGGGTATCCTGCCCACACCTAAAAGCAGGTAGGGGAAGGTAGGTTTCCCATCGCATTTAACTTGGCAGGCATATAGTAAATGCTGTGTAGTATGTAGAACTGCATCAGATGGAGCCTATCATTTGAGGTGTGTATGAATAAAGGTCCTGCCATATCCGTTCCTAGTGAAACGCCATAGCAGAAAAACAGAAGACCAATAAGAGATTGTCCTGCACCTCTGGATAAAATTCTGAGAATAATACTGATACAAAGTGGGATACCACATGTGGTTGCAGACTAAAGTTTGAAATAGGTGGAGGAAGTCACCTTGATCAGTGAGCCATGAGTTCATGCCAAACTAACCGATTAGGAGGTGCCGAATTTGGTATCATCTGAACATGTACTTGGGTGAAGCTGGAAATGAGTTAACAGCTCCGGCATGGTACCAATCTGCCCTAGGGTGACCAAGTCACTAACCTTGATGTCAGCTTTGGGGAATGTTCCTTGAGTCACCAAATGCCCCTAACTGAAAATTTAGGTTACTACATAGCAGTTGTGATACATCTTTAAGACTGTCATATTTTAGGGACTTACATAGCTGGCTGTGAATTTTCAGTGAGATGTGAATAACTGTATGTCATGGGGACACTGGTATTTTGCTCAGGGCAACATGAAAGAGACTTTTCAGGGAAATAGTTAAGTCAGATATCTTGTGGCATTCAATCTGAAGCCAAAGAGGAAAGTATTGAGAATCCACTTCAAGCAAAGGAGGTGTCGACCAGCGGAGATATTTAGCCATATGACTAGCCAGGTAATAATGATAGAACTTGGTAATTTAAGGCTTCCATTTTGTCTGGGGACTCCTAACGGGTATATGAGCACCTAGGGTGCTTCTTATTCCAGAGAAATCTGGAAATATATTGTGAACTTTTGAACCACCTTAAAGGGAAATGAAGATTCACCATATTCAAAGGGTCGAACAGATGGGGAAGAACATTCATTTTGATGATGATAACTTTGCCCAGAAGAGAGAGATAGAGAGGAGATCACCTATCTAAGTCTTGCCGAATGACAGTGAGAAGGTCATGGTTGGAGCCAGTGTGATGCCCAAATACCTAATCTGAGGCCCAGGATAAGTGAAATGCTGTGATATCTGACCGAAAATATGGGAGCTCAGTGGAGCTACCACCGACTTGTCCAAGTTTAGTTTATAACTGAAGAAAGTGCTAAATTCCTCGATTATAGTCAGCACAGCTGAGATGGAATCTACCAGATCAGAGACGTGGAGTACATCATCAGTGTATGCGGAGGCATGAGATCAAAGGGACCCAGAGGGATGCCTTTAAGAGAGGGGTAGTGTTAAGCAGGTGGAGGAGAGGTTCAAGATATAAGTTAAACAGTAGGGGTGATAAGAGGCATCCTTGCTATGTGCCTAAACATAGTGGAAATGTTTGCTGAGAAAACCCATTACAGTAAACTTTAGCACTGGGCTGGGAATATAGTATCTGCATCCATTGAATGATAACCGAATTTATCCAAAATTTCGAACATGAAGGGCCAACTGACTATCAAAAGCCTTTTCTGCATCCAGGGAGATCAGTGCTATAGATTGCTGCCTCCCAGCCACAGAAAAGATATGGGAAAGCTTTCTTAAGTGATCTGATGAAGACCAACCATTCAAAAAACTCTACCTGTTCGAGGCTAAGCAGGTCCACCCAAACCTGTGCGACATGGCTGCTAATATCTTGGCAAATACCTTAACATCGTAGTTCATGAGAGATATGGGGCAATATTTGCCACCCTATCTTTATCCTTGTCAGGTTTTGGAAGTACCACAATTAGTGCCTCCAGAAGGGTAGGATCCGAATTCCAGAATTACAGAGAGATGCAAATAGCTGATGAAGTAGGGAGTCAATTCTTTTCAAATACTTTGTAAAATTAGACAGGAAGTCATCTGGCTCTGGGGCTTTGTTCTGTGGTAAGGGATGGATAACATCTGCAATCTCTTGTGGAGTGATAGGATTAGTAAGAAAAGCCTGTTGAGCAGGAGTCAGAGAGGGCAGGGGACATTTGCCAGATAGGACTTAATCTCTTCCCCTATGGGAACCCACTCAGGAGAACTTATACAGCTGATGATAGCAGAGTTCAAATTCTCGGGCAATCTCTCTGGGGTAGTAAATAGGGTACTATCAACCAAGTAAGAGAGGGCAGTCACTATCTTGGACCTCCTCCTACTTTGAATCGCAGTCCAAGAGTGCCATGCCCTGTCTCCCTGTTCTATATAATGGGCTTGGGTTTGAATAGGGCATTCTCAGCCTTTTCCTCAGACCCTCTGCATCGTGGTCCTGAAGGGCAAGTAATACTCATGTCTTTCTCAGGGGATTTTCCAGAACAGATGTCTCAAGTTGCTTGATATGCTTAAGTAGAGAATGAGACACAGCTTCTTGCTTGCATTTTAGTGGTAGATATGCTAATAAGTTCCTCTAAGCACACATTTGAGTGTACACTATATTTTATCTACTGACAGGATAGAGTCAGCATTATGTGTTATGAATTCAGAAATTATATTTCTAATCTACTGTAAGATGTTTTCATCATGGAGCAGTTGGGTGTATAATTCCAGGACCTGTCTTTTGGGCATTGGGGAGATTATTCCTCCATCCAGACTGGGAAGTGATCTGAGAGCACTCTTGGTGCAATGCCATAACCTAACAGGCCCGACAGTACTGCCTTATTAACCAGAAAATAATCAATACTAGAGAGGATTTATGGAAGGTGGAATCAAAAGTATACTCTTGAGTTTGGAGGTTTAGAAGTCGCCATGAGTCATTAAGGCCAAGGGATTCCATGAATTTGTGGCAGATCTCTGACTGGAAGATAGAGCCTTTCCACAATGAAAGGATTTATCTAAGGCTGGCGATGGCTAAGATTCTAGTCCCCTGCCAAAATAATAGGAAGCTGACTAAGGAAGCCATGGCAACGATAGTTCTGTGAAGAAATCTGAGGTGTCTTTATTAGGACCATAGATGGGTCCAATAAGAGTTCTGTATGATCCAGCATACCTCTCAAGAAGAGGTATCAGTCCTGCAGATCTGCTACAGATTGCAGCATTTGAAACTGGGCCCTTACTTATCAAAATTGCTACCCCTATTTGCTTCATTGAATTACCTGCTGCAGACACTCTACCTCAGAACATCTACAGAATAGGGCACCCTCAGACTCTAGCAGATGAGTCTTTTTGGCTGAATGCTACATGGCAATGCATTAAGTTGTTTTAAGATTTGGTATCTCTTGACCCTTGACTGGCACCTTTAATATTCCAAGACACATATCTCATAGGACAAAATCACGATTGTAAGTATACCTGTTGGATTACATACTGGCACATAACTCGGCAGAAGAGACATCACCAGTGGTTTCTCTAATAGCTCTCCTTCCTATCCCAAAATAAACCCATCCATATATAAAGGGTCCTTACCTCAGTAAGGGTATCTGATGCTTGATACAACACATATACAGGGTGACCGCTAGATGCTGCTAGTTCTGAAGATATTAAGGAACCCTCTTAGAAATAGCCATATTAATAGGTTACCCACTTCCCCCATCCCTTCTGAACAGTTAAACAAATAGTCACATAAATGTGTAATAGTAGGAATTGCCATCCTTCCCTCCCTCCCTCCTCCCTATCCCTACATTCACCTTCCCACATTCTGTCATTGATTCCTAACAGCAAAATATTCATCCCAGTCCATATGACTGATCTCCATCTATCACGCTTGGTTGCGATGACATATCAGGCTGCCCACAGCTCGAGCCCTCATCCACCCAAGAAAAACTAAACTAGTATAATTGCTCCATAAGTAGCCTATACTTAAGAGTAGTAAGATAATATTTAACAAGTTTTACAAATGATACTTGTAAATGTTCTATAGCCTTAGGAAATTAGTAGCTACAGACATTGCCAACTATTTCCAGACATTTCACGAGATTTCTAAAGAGTTTCTCTGCTGCCCCTACTGTAGAAATGGAGAAAGCATTAGATATATCTGGAAATATCACAGAAATTTCAGGAAATAGCTGGCGTGTCTGTGGTGCTACTGTAACAGACCCTGTTCACCCAAGAAAATGAAGAGGAAATGGTAACTATTTACATGCCAATTAACCAGGACATAATAGTTCTGACAGTTCTATATATTTATCTCCAGAAAGCCTCCTAGGGCTCATAGCTGAAACATTCATAGAGATAACACATGTCTGACCAGAACTTATGACTTGCACAGCTGCAACGAAGCGCATTACCAGGGCTCAATATGTGGATTTAACTCAAATACTGCAGAGTAGACCACAGTATAAAGGGATCAAGGTCTCTTAATCATAGAGCCTTGGTCTGACTAGATAGGTGATTAAGGAGTTTCACCTAAACTGATTATCCTTGTTTGAGTGTGGAGCTTTAGATCAAATTAAGAACATCCTCAGTCCATGACAAACTGCAGGGCTATCCAGAGTTGGAAAGGGAAGTTGAAGCAGAGAAGAGGGATCCGCATATTCCATCCGAGAGTATAAATCAGAGGAGCCCCATTGCCACGGTATGTACTATTCACTATTAAGCAGCAAACAGAGGGAAAATTTGAAATATTGTAGAACAGGTGTAACAAATTTCTTCTTAATGTTAGGAATAAGCCATATTATGAACGATCTGCTATGCAAAATCACTCACTTATAGAAATCTGAGAACTGTGTCTTATGCTCCCTAGTAGCAGCTTCAGGACAGTCAAAAGATAGCCACTTTCCTTCTTTATTAACTTGCAGTGTTGCAGGATAGCACACTCTAAAATAGATTCCAGCTGCTATTAGCTTAGTGATTAAAGGAAGTAATGCTGACCGTTGTTGGCACATTGTGTATGGGAAGTCCTGCACCTATACGATTTGCTTACCTTCACATTGAAGCTCTTTACTTCCTGAGCTGGTCCAAAATGTGTTGCTTGTCTAGGAAGTTAAGCAGATGGAAAATGAAGGGCCTCAGAGGAGAGCCTGGTGGAGGTGTAGGGTGCAGAGAGATGCTTTTTCCAGTATGTAGGAGGGACCATTAGGTGAGGGACTCACCAGCTTCTCATACATTTTTGCACAAATACTAAGGCAGCTAAACCTTTCTTTCCCTCCACGAGACCCAGGACTACCAAACTGTTGTGGTGGGACCGCCCTTCCAAGTACTCCAGCTGGTCTTCGGTTTTCGCCACTGCCTTAGCGAGATAATCTTGGAGTCTGTAGGGTTCCATCAGTCATCTATGGAGGAAATGGGCCTCATTATCAGTGGGGCAAAATAGTTAATTGTTCAGTGGGCTCGCGTTCCTCTAAGATCAGCAACAACTAGGAGTTGTAAGTTCCTTCATTGGTGCTAGCTCTTCCATGAAGTTAGCTTCAGTTAGGACAACAGAGGGGAAGGTTGATGGCGATCCCATGTCCTGTGCTTTGGCTCATTTTGTGGCCTTGTTTCTTACCAGTGTTGGCAGCAGGGTATGTTTGATGGCGCCTGTTTCATGTCCATGTCCATGATACGGATGATTAGTAGTCGAAAACAATGTTAGCACTTGCCGAGGGTTCAATACAACTTTCCGATACTGCACTGGGAGGAACAGAGGTCTGCAGGCAAGAAAGAGTAGAGGGGCTGAGGATCAGTGACAGGCATGTCTCAGCAGGCAGCCATCACACTGGAAGTCCAGAACTGCCTTCACTTGGAATGGCCTGGTGTCCACCGCTTCCCAGCTTTCCTCTCTCTCTGATTTGTCCTCATTCCTCCCTCCCCCTCCACCATGAACACAGAGCAAAAGTGGCTGTTTAGGATGTTTGCCATCTCCTGGTCCGCCTCCACTGTCTCTCCTCCTTATCACTCAGTCTAACTATTCCCTTTGTCCTCCTTTTCTCACATACCGTAAAAGGTTTTTCCTTCCTTAACTGATTGAGCTATTCTCTCTTCAGTGTCTGCCTTGCTCTCCTGACCTCCCTTCCGCTTTCTTTTACTTTACTGGTACTTCACTATCTTGCCCCACTGCATCTGCTTGTATTTCCAGAACATTGCCCTTTTTGCTTGACCTTTCTGCCACTTCCTGGATGAACTATAGAGCTTTTCCTTTTTTCCTGTTCTTGTTGACCTTTCTGACACAGATTTGTGGCTTCTATGGCCTCCCTAATGTTTTTCCATTTTCTTCCACCCTTCCAGATCCCCCACCACACAAGAGTTTCCATGAGGTGGTGGCCCATATGTTGAAGTCAGCCCACCGAAAATCTAGGACCTTTACCTTGAATGTTTCCCCTGTCATTGTCCTTAGTGTGAACCAAACGTATTATGGTTACTTGTGCCTATGCTTTTCCTCATTGATACTCCTACTCTGTCACCATTCATTGAGAAGGTCTAGTACTGCCCCTTCCCTAGTAGGCTTACTGACTAGCTGTCACAAGAGTATCCCATGTAGGAACGTATGATATCTCTGTTCTTGCAGATGCTGTCACTGGGCACTCCACCCACGCCTAGTAGGTTGAAACCCAGCAGCAGCACCTCCCTTTGTTTGCCATCGCCTGTATTTCCTCCATCATAATTTATATACATCCCTCCTGTGTTGGGGGCCTATACCACTGCTATGTAAATGATCTCCCTTTCCTTATCTCTAGGGTGATCCATGAAAGCCTCTGCCCCCACCACTGCCCAGCACCTCAGTAGATTGTATGTCTTCTTTCACATAGTGCTACTCCCCCAATCCTCCCTGCCTTTGTAAAAAGCATATCCTGCACAGTTGTGTCCTAGTCCTGGTCCTCATTGCCCCACGCCTCTGTTATAGCTACAATGTCTAGGTCAGCTTCTACCATAACTGCAGCCAAGTCAGGAATTTTGTTTCTCAGACTTCTAGCATTGGTGGTCATGACCCTCCTTCCTGGATCCACCCATGTCCCTCCTCTGTACTGGCTGCCACCTCCCTTTCTTTTGGAATGGCTCTGTATTATCCTCTTTCTCTGTTGACCCTATACTTCCCATTTATCTACTTCCCATCCTTGTACTTTACTGCCACACGGGTTCTTTTTTGGATCCTTCCTTTGATTTGTTGGTATCCTTCCCACTTTTCCTTCCTCTTGTTGTCCATCTGCCTGTGCTTGTCATCTTATGGCTAATGTAAATGTCAAACTTTGTGATAATGCATTAACCCTCCTGTGTCAGGTGGAGACCATCACCCTTACAAAAGCCTCATTTCAGAATTCTCCCTAGTTTCTGATGAAGTGATACCCCTTGATGGGCACCATTCCTTCATCCACTCATTTAGTTCTGCTTTCTCATCCTGCCTGATTTTGTACCCCTTCCTTCCCTACCACCATTCCAGCAGTGCTCTGAGATGGCCAAGGAGGTTACTCTAGCCTCCAGCCTTCTGCTAGCTTTGCAAGACTATGCTTGACCTCCACCCCTGATTGGTGAGCTAGGTCATTTGTGCCTAAGTGATTACCACCGCCAGTCCCTCCCTGCATTGTCACTCATTTTTCCTATCTTTACTATATCCCTTTTAGCAGATGCTCCCAGGATACAATTAACTAATGCCTCTAATTGACTTCCCAATCCATTTGTTCTCCATCCCCTAACCATAGAGTCCCCAACCACCAATATTTTATTCTTCCTCCTTTGCCATTTACCTTCTCTTGGTGGTTACTGATTTTTTGCTTCTCTGATCTTGTTGATTGGTCCATGATCCTCCTCTTGAGGCAGTTAACTGTTCCACTGCCAGAGGTTCATAGCAATTCTGCACCAAGGTGTTGGTGACTTGAACTGTGTTGCCACAACCAGCCCTATTTCTCCTCCCTCCTTACCCACCATCCTCCACCTCCCTGAGCTGATGGGGCTCCATGGTGTGGAAGTTGTGGTGGACAGCCTCAGTTACAGGTGCCGCAGCCTGGAAATTTCCCACCAGGCTGCTTCCAGCTGACCCCTAAGCTCATCCATATTTGACATACTGAGCTGCAGCTCACTCTCCAGAGGATCTCCTGGAGATGAGGGCCCCACACCTATTACAGTTTACAAATCCCATTCTTTATGTGGACTCCTGGAAGTACCCTATAACTAATTTCTGCTGGTATTTATGATTTCTATATTCAGCAAGATGAAAAATATCAGTAGTAATCGTGCCATTATCCATAAGCAGCTCTGAAACAGACATCTGACTACAAGCTGTTTTGCTGATCAAGTAATGTTGCTACCTAACTACAAGCGGTTTTGTCAATCAAGTAAAGTTGCTGCCACATGGGTGGTTACAGGATACTGAATCCAGCCAGTGGAACACTAATCCAGCTATTGCACAAATGCCTAAAACACTTGATCAACTGATCAGCAGACTAAACAGTTGACAAGAGCTGCGCCAGCATGTGGTCTAAAAAGCAAAACAAAATGGTCATATTAGCGACATCGCTGAAATAGATAGAGTTGTGGGATCACGTTGATTTGCTTTCAGGAAATATCTAAAAGGCTCTACACTAACTTGTTTTTTTTTCTTTAGATATTTCCTAAGAAGACCTAAGGCCTAAAATGTAGATTTTAACTCATTTTCTATTTCAGCGGCATTTAATATATAACCATTTTGTTTTGCTTTTAGACTAAACAGTTACTATGTCCATTAGCAGTTAATCAGCTAAACATTTCTCATTACAATTGTACTTTTCCTGAGCTACTAAATAGCCAAAACCTCCAATAAAAACAGTGAAGCCAAGCTGATCAGCTAACCAAATTACCTTTGTCCAATGCCCCCCATTGTGATTGTTTTTGCACCTATACAGTGACAGATTCAAATCTGTGACCTAGATTGTTGATGAACACTATTTATTTATCCTTGTTTTTGAGTGATTATATTGTCTTAAATCAATTGGTGACACCACTGCATTGATGCACACTCTCCTAAATACTCTTCAGTTTTGGCTACTGCCCACTTTGCCCTTGTTAACTCATAATCAGAAAACCTTGGCAATTTTAGTTTTAACTCCCTGTGCCCTTAGTACACTCCCATTATTCCCTTGTGCCACTGCCCACTTGGAATGGATGTACTACAACACTCCCCCATTTTCTGCCTTCTCCGACTTGAGTATTTAATAAGAGATGGGGTGGGGCTGGTGGGGGCAAAATATCTAAAATTACAGGGCACAGCAAAATCCAACTACATAATCTCTGAGCTCTGTGCTGAGCTCTCACTTTCTGTCTGAAATTGTCCATTTTTTTCCTTGGATTTATAAATTTGACAGTTTCATTGCTAGTGGAAGGCTATAAAACACCCAGCTGTCCTGACCCCTGATCCAGCTACTCTCCTCCCAAGTAATTGATCTACTAAAAGACTGGGCTACTGGATTTAACAGATGAGCCCCAATTTAAATTTGGCACCTTTTATAAGTACTAGTTCACTGGCTCGATGTAAAAAAATCCAAAATTACAGGGGCACAGCAAAATCTTAGTACATATACTCTGAGCTCTCCGGTTGAGCTCTCACTTTCTGTCTGAAACTGTCCCTTTTTTCCCTTGGAATTATAAATTCATTAGGTCCATTGCTGGGGAAGGCTGTAAAACACTCCAGCTGTCCGTCCAACCCCTGATCAAGCTGCTCTCCTCCCAAGTGGCAACTGAAGATGGGTTGCTGGATTTAACAGATGGTGAGCCCCAATTTAAATTTGATGCCTTTTGCAAGTGCTTGTTCACTGGATCCAATGGAAAAAAATCCAAAATCACAGGGGCACAGCAAAATCCAACTACATAAACTCTGAGCTCTCACTTTCTTTCAGAAATTGTCTGTTTTTTCTTGATTTATAAATTCGCAGCTCTGTTGCTTGGGAAGGCTGTAAAATACCCCAAATGCTCATCCAACATGTGATCCAGCTGTTCTCCTCCCAAGTGACAACTGATATATGCATGTAATTGTTAAGAAACCTCCATCACCTCATATTGAGGCATGTTTATCCTGTGCTCTTGTTTGTACTGTTTTCTTTTTTGTTTGACTCATGTTATTGCCACCTTGTGGTCCAGGTCGTGACTGAAATGGTCCTTTGGATCAGCTCACTTACCGGTTATCAAAGACATAAATAAATCAATAAATAAATGTAATAAAAACTTTGTGTAGTGCCAATCTTGATCCCAAGTGGTGTGCTTTGTGATCCTGTGCCAGTTTGCTGAGTTCAGGGCCAGTTCATTGATCCAGCTGGATAAGGTGAGATTGGGGCTGGAGATGTATTGTGACACCACTCCAGCTAGTGAATGAAAGCTGCAGGGTTGTCCACATAGGCCTGAGTACCATATAGTGAAGACAACTGTCCTCTTGGCTGAGCGCCCTTCATCTCTGCACCAATGGGTTGCAGAGGGGCCTTGTCCATTGGCTGACAGATGAACTCTTTTGCCCTGTGCATCTTTAGCTTCGGCTGCATGGAAGCACAGGGACCAGAGTGCCCTGTGCTTCTGAAGTCCACCAGACAGCCTCATTCATTTTGACATCTGTTGCTGCATGGAAATGCAGGGCCCTTCTAGTTGGATGGAGTTTTCCCTTGGTACAGGGTCAAAAAGGTTCTTCACATCTGCATCTGTTCATGGTCCCTTTGGGACCTGCATGAAAGAGCTAATTCGACTATCTCAAAAAGAAAAATAAATTCTTGTAAAAAAACTCATTAATACATCAGTTAGGTTCAGTTTATGCCAACAGTAGGGAAATGTGGCATTAAGGTTTCCAACCCTAACTCTGCAACCCCACCACAGGCAACAAAAGGAAACAATTAGGCTTTTTGGTCTCCAGAGTCTTGGGTGAATCAGTGATGGGTTCTTCCATGGTTTTGCCAACCCTAATGCCCACCCCATTCTTGAGCAAACAATACCAGATGTGATCTTCTTTTGTCTTTTGGCCCTGTGTGAAACAAGCAACAACAGATTGCGGCCGGCATCGTGCTGAGACATACTTTTCTACCTTTGAATAGTGTATCACTATGAGGCACTGGCTTGGAGCTGTACCTTGTGCTTTGAACAGGAGGCTATGGGCTGGGGAGGGTAAGCATTAGGGTTGACAACCCCAAGAAAGGCCCCACCACTGATTCCCAAGACTCCAGTGACCCAAAACCCCAATGATTTTTCATTTTGCTGCTTGGGGTGGGGTTAGAGTAAGGGTTGGAAACTCTAACATCACAGTCCCTACTTTTGTGGCATTAGTCGAACCCTAACTGGTACATTGACAATGTTTTTAAAGAATACATCAATATACAGTACAACACATTTAACCATGACATTATGGTTACTCATCTATTAATGTATATTGACATCTAGTGATGCATGTAGCTTACAGTTAATCCTGTAACTATGCCACAACATACATTTCATGATCCTTGCTATAACTGGACAAATAACAATTTCTTAAATAGCTGTACTCAAGAATTTTGAAGATTCCAGTGTCATTCTGTCGTACAGAACTACATCCTTTTTCTAGTTATATTTTATACTTATACTTGAAACTTAGAAACAGCAAGAGACCATGGCTCCCCATTCAGAGCTGTCCAAGTGAGCTGTGCACCCTTCAGCTCAGTTCATCAGAGTGCAATAACTGCCTGAATATTGGCTGTGACTGTGCAGCACATAGTAATTATGTACAGTGTAGGGATGGGCAGACCAGTCCACTCAAAATCAGAACACCCACGGATCTAGTACAGTCCAATGAACCAGGGTAGATAAGGACTCTTCAGCTGAAGTCTTGTACCTCGGTTCATTTTATTTTTCCAGCCATTTCAGTGCAGAAAAAAAATTCCCATTCCCATCTTCCTAGGAACACTGCTCTGATCTACAGAGAATGCCTCTATGTGTTTAAGTTTTATTTAGGCAAGCATGCTGCTACTATGAACTGATATTCCTTCCACTCTATCCCAGCTACATGAGGAAACATTCAGCAGAGCAAACAGGAACTTGGAGGCTGGCAGAAATGTGCTTAGTGTGCTGGTGTTTGTGTGTGTACTAAGGGTGGCAGACAGTAGAGAAAGAGTGTGGACAGATCAAGGTGGTTGTCAAATGATGGTGCCAGCAGAGTGATCAAGCTGAAGTCCGGGGCAATGGCCATTTGGCAAACTCTGTGTATCTACAGAGATGGACATGTTGCCCTGAAGTTGTCAGGTACAACAAAGAAAATTGATTAAGTAAGCTAGCAGTTGGGTGGGCAGTCGAGTGCATGGGAGAGGACAGAGAGCAACAGGATTGTGACTTGTTTTTAAGTGCAAGACACATGTGGATTTCTGAGAGGGAAAGGGTGACAGATACTGTTTCACAGAACTGGTCTGTTGTACAGAACTTGTTACCCATAAACAGGAAGATACTGTCTTAGAATGTAATCTCAAGCTTTAAAAGCAGTGTTGTTAAATTTGTATGATGCTAGCACAAAAATTAGACACTGGCTGCCCAAATGAAGGCACTCGCTTCCAGTGTTTTTAATGCATGGACATATTTGATGATTGTCCCACATAATGAGGGTGCTGATCTCTTTGATTTAAGGCATGAGATTTAAAAAGAAATGAGAGAATGATACATAGCCTAGATCTATCTGAACTGCATTGCTACTGCTAAAAAATGAGACACAGACTGGACCCATTGAACAGTGTTGCTAATCTTTCCATTTCATTAGTGAGACATGGGACAGCTAAATGAAGACTTTATCACTGCAGGGGACTTGGCAGAAATTGGGTTGGTGGGCAGGGTTGTATAGGGCAGGGCATTTTAGCAGATGAGAAAAGGTTATGGATGTGTATTCTGGGACAGTACATGGGAGAAGAGTGTAGAACAAGTGGGAGTCTATTGCAGAATAAAATAGGATACAGAGAAGGAGAATCCCCAGAATGGAGTCAAAACACAGACCAATTACCTCTGGTTGGAATATACTTTAATTTCTGTCTTTAGTGCATTTAGTGATTGTTTTTAGGTATGAATGTTATTCCTTCCTAAAGGTTCTGATTTAAATCAGAATCAATCAGAACTAATCAGGACTCTGACCTGGGTCCTGGTCCTTATAAGGGTCAGGACCTTTAGGTCCACCCATCCTTAGTACTGTGCTGACAAAGCCTCATGCTGAAATATGGCCCACAGGTGCCAAATGGAGATAGTGTGTTCAAACAAGATAGTACCAGTACTCCTGCAAATCATAGTCATCTCTGCCATGCTAATGCACATATAAGCCCACAGTTGCTAAGGGCTTTTTGTATGCCCATTATGAGCTCATTGACATGCACACCATGCCACTACATACTACTGTGCAGTGGCTTGTGTGGTGCTGTGCAGCCCCTCAACCACCAATCATCTTAGGTATCAGCAGGCATTTACTGGCAACAGCAGGTACACAGAGAACTATCTGTTTACTTTTTGTTGCCTGTGTAAGGGAGTACTGTATGTAAATGAAAAGAGAAAGACCACAGGAGGGACTGTGAGACTTAAAAAGAGAGGGGGGAATAAGTGGAGGGGGACCAAGAAAAGGCAGACATCTTGAACAAATACTTTTGTTTGGTGTTCACAGAAGGAAGGAGAAGGGCCACAGAAAAGTGGCAGGGACATGGAAGGAAGGGAGGAGGGAGGAGGGACACTAGTCTGTTTACAGAGGAGAGAGTCCTGAAGAGACTTGCAAATCTGAAAGTGGATAAGGCAATGAGGCCAGACGGGATCCATCCAAGGAAACTAAGTGAACTCAGGGAGGTGCTGGCTGCCCTCTGATAGTCCTGTTTAACCTCTCACTGGAGATGGAGGTAGTTCTGGGGGGACTGGAGGAGGGCAGATGTAGTCCAGCTTCATGGAAGTGGGAGTAGGAGGCTGGCAACTATAGGCCAGTCAGCTTGACTTTGGTGGTGGAGAAATTACTGGAATCACTACTGAAGCAAAGGATAGTGGGATACCTTGAATCATGTGCTAACAGGACCCAATTCACCATTGGATTCACAGGGGAAGATCTTGTCAAACAAATGTAACTAAATTCTTTGACTGGGTGTCCAGGGAATTGGATCAGGAGGAGAGGTGGATGTGGCCTACCTAGATTTCAGCAAGGCCTTCAACATCTTTCCAGATAGGAGATTAGTAGGCAAGCTAGTTAGCCTAGGAGTGGGATGAAGGTGGTAAGCTGGGTAAGAAAGCTGGCAAGGGATGAGGAGTCAGAGGGTGGTAGTAAACAGAGTTCACTCTGAGGAAGGGAGGGTGACCACCAGTGGGTACCACAGGATTTGTACTAGGACCAGTCTTTAATGTCTTTATTAGTAATATTGCAGAGGGACTTGAAGGAAATGTTTGCCTCTTTGTGGATGACACTAAAATCTGCAACAGGATGGGGAGATGGAAAAATGAGAGTGGATCTGAAAAAGTTAGAGTGGGCAAGGGTTTGGAAACTGGACTTCAATGCAAAAAGTGCAAAATTGTGCACTTGAAGCCAGAAACCCAGGGTGAGGTACAAATTGGGAAGAGAGGTATTGTCAACCACCAGTCAGGAAAGAGACCTGTGGGTTGTCAAATCTGATGACCTAAAGGTGGCTAGCCAGTGTGACAAGGCAGTCAGAAGAGCTAGTGGGATGCTGGGGTGCATAGGGAGTGGTATCACCAGCAGAAAGAGGGTCTTGGTGTTATCCTGTATAGCTCAATGGTGAGACCTCACCTAGAAATCTGTGTCCAGTTCTGGAGACCTCATCTCTGGAAGGACAGAGAATGCAGGTGGTACAGAGGAGGGCAGCCAAATGGTACAGGGTCTGCATCAAAAGCCCCATGAAGAAAGACTGAATTACCTTAATATGTACAGCCTGGAGGAATGGGGGTATGATAAAACTTTTGAAATACCTCACAGGCATAAATAAGGTTCAAGATGGAAGCATTTTTGGAAGAAAAGATGCTCAAGGACAATAGGTCATGCTATGAAACTGGAGGAGAGTAGATTCAGGGGAGATGTGAGGAAGTACTTCTGCATTGAGAGGGTGGTTGATGCTGGAATAGCCTCCCAGCAGAAATGGTGGGGGCAAAACTGTAGTGGGTTCAAGAAAGCATGGATAGGCATAAGGAACTTTACTGATAAGACAAGGGAAATGAGCCAGAGATCAGGTAGGGTTTGCCATGATACAGTATGTAGGGAAAATCGAGCAGACTGGTGGGCCAAGTGGTCCTTATCTGCCATCAAATTCTATGTTTCCATGTTTTGGTAAGAAGATATGGGGAAACTACTGTTGTATGGGAAGGAGGAAATGCCGACAAAGCATATGTTGAAAGGAAAACAAATATCACCTGTGGTGTGGGAATAGAGGTGTTACCCTATCTAGTGTAAAGCTAATTGAGGGTATAAGAAGTCAAACTAGAATAACTTAAACGACCTATCTAGGATCAAGTTACAAAGGGGTAAAACAAATGGGGACTAGTAGAAAACCCTATCTAGGTTGAGGACATGGAAACAATAAAGGGATACAGTAGGTTAAATAAAGAAGGAAGGGAAAAGTGTAGTTAAGTCAAGAGGGTATATACATAGGAAAGGTATAATGGACAAGGGAAAGGTAGACAAGCAGGTAGTAAATAGGAAAACAGTCATCAGACATGGGAATGGTGCAGTGTAATGGTGGGGAACCGCAATTTAAGAGACGGTTCTGAGACTGAGGTGTTATCCCATTTGCAGGCACCTCTCTGGGCTAAGAGCAGAGGTCACTGGAGTCAGGGCCTAACAGGCACAAGTACAGGGTACTGTCTGTCTCACTCAAGGTTCACCAAGATTGCTGCTGCTCCTTCAAAGGAAGCCAGAAAAGAAGCAAAGCAGCTAGACCTTGGTGGGCTCTGGGACAGTGGGTATGAGGAAGGAGAGCATGCCTCAGAAATTACTGTTACATAATCCCTTTGCCATTCTGGTGAGATAAGGAAGCCAGGAGGAGGCACCCAAGGCAGTGGGAAGGAGGAAGTGGGGGTCCTTAAGGGAGAAGGCCCCAAGGGGAAGGAGAGGTCCCCAGCCAAGGAAAAGGGCAGATGCTAGTGGGTGACTCCACAGACAGGGGGATACTCTTGGGAACAGGGCAAGGGAGGGACAGGTCAGCAAAGTGCCTATCAGGGTGCTTCAGAGGACTACTGAAGGGCAGATCATAGAAATCACCATGAAAGAGGGTGTAGGGAGGGAGCTGGATGTTATTGTCCATCTGGGGACTAAAGACCTGGCAAGGAACATAGCAGGGTGGTGCAAGATAGGTCTAGGGAGCTGGGAGGGACCTGAAGCAGGTAGCTCACCCAGTGACCTTCACAGAGGAGCTACCTAAATATAGCCAGGGGAAGACTAGGAACACTGTACCAGGCCTTCAACAAGAGTTTGAAGGCATGGTGCAGGGAGGAGGGTTTGACTTCATCAAGGACTGCAGTCCTACCTGGGGGAATAGGGAGGTCTGTACATAAAGATGGCCTTCATCCATCCAGGAGGGGAATGGTAGGCCTGTGTGGGGGTGGGGGTTTAGACATTACTTTAATGGGCATTTAAGCTAGCCAAGTGGGAGGCAGAAAACTGAGGGAGGCAGAGCTTGCTCCTCCCAGAAAATGGAGCAGCAAAGGGATATACCAGGGAAACTATATCCCCAGGGAGAGGGATGTAACAACAAGGGGAGGGAAGGACAGGCAGCTCAGGAAGAGGAACTAAAACTTTAAGAGGAAGTAAGAAGAGTAGACAGAGGATTAGTGAAAATGGGAGTACAGTACCAAGGAAAAGGGAATGGCAAAGGATGGAAACAGAAAAAAGGTGGAATAGGGGTGAGAGGACAAAAGGAGTGGAGAGCAATGTGTGCAAATGCAAGGAGACCAAGAAATAAAATTCTGGACCATGAAGCAATTATTGCAGAGGCAGACCTGATCTTTTGGCCATAACGGAGTTGTGGTACACAAACAACTACATTTGGGAAGTAACCATAACAGGCTACACCATGTTCCAGAAGGACAAGACAGGGAGAAAGGTGGGGTGTGGGGATTGTTCTATAAATCAGGGATGGTATTAAGGCCACAGAGATACAGGGACATCAGGGAGATAAGGAAGGGCTGGAGGTACCATGGTTCAGTTTAGAGACAGGGTCCTGGGCCTTATCCACATGGTGACAGGTTGAATAAGATCATGTCCCATTTGTTACACAGAAAGAGTTAAAATGCAAGGATCTGTTCTGTTCTCTCCTTTTCTGTCTCTTGTCTGTTTGGCCAACCAAATGTTCTCGTAAGATCTAAGAACTGATCACTCTGATGATTCTCCACCGCTTGCTGTCTCTCTGCCTTCACTTGCCATTTGTCTTTTTCTTTCCTTTTCCATATTTGCATTTAAAAATATGTGTGAATTTTGTGTGAAACTGTACGTGATATTGGGATCCCTTAGTTTGAAACTGTACAGTATATAGTTATACTATTGAAATGATTGCAAAAGCTATTTGAAATTTAGGGGTTCACCTTGACATGCAACACAAGCTCTTTGCAGAGTTGTCCACAAGAGGCCAGTTCTGGGACATCATGTTCTATTTTGTTGCACGCAAGGAAAGAAACTTACAAAGTTATGGTCTCTTAACGAGCTCAGGAGGCAGGAATAAGAACAGCAATGCTTTTGCTAGAGAGAGAGAGAGACTGAGAAACCGAAACTTGAATTAGAGATTCCTTCAGATGAAGGACTTTGTTTTCTGTGTTTGTACTGTCTTGTAAATAGTTATATTGAATCATTTTATTTTTACTGTTATTGGAAAAGAATAAAATGCTACTTGCAAATTTTATACCTGTTCCTGGTCTTCCTATGCTTACAGATCTGTGCCTCTGAATGACACATAATGTGACCACAAACATAGTGGAAGAAGTTAGCTTGGTTTTGGAGGAAGCCATTGGCAGAATCGGCGCTAAAGGGAATCTTTGTTGAGGGACCGTAATCTACTGGATTCGAGACTGAAGCATTCTGGATGCAGCTATAACAAGAATCAGGGTCTTCCTGACTGCATACAGGAGGCATTTCTCAGGCAGTCAGTTTACAGAACCCACTAGAGATGGGGCAGTATTGGACCTAGTATTTACTAACAGGACAGCATTGCAGATGTCCCAGTTAGTGCTCCCTGGGTACAAGCTATAACCGTAATGTGGGTTTGGCATATGGATTGGGCAACAGAAAAACACTAAGACAAGGTCCTGGACTTTAGGAGGGCAGATTTTAAAGAAATGGGGACTGCCTCAGTAAATACCTTGAAGGGAAGATGGTGGGGGAGTGAGACCCAATGTAAAATGATCAAGGAGGGGTAGCTAAGGCAACAGCATGCTGTTTGATTGACGTAGGCAAGGGAAGGAGGAGGAAGAGGCTATAATAATTATCAAAGGAGGTGGCTAAGGCAGTGATGGAGAGAAAACAACATTTAAGAAGTACAAGGAGACCCAGGTGGAGGTGGATAGGGTGGTATATTTGGAAAAGCAAAGGGAAGTAGAAAGGAGGATAGGGCAGCTAAGGTAGAAACAGAGGAGAGGCGGGCCAGGGAGGTCAAAAAGGAGATAAGACTATCTTCAGATCTGTGAATGAAAAGAGGAAAGTAAGAGGTGGGATAGTGAGAATCAGGAGGGTGGGGTGAGAGACTGTGCAGAAGAAGATCAAGAAAAGCTAAAATTGTATTGAATACTTGCTCTGTCTTCACAGTAGAGGGAGAGGGGACAGACCAATATGTATTAGCAGGCAATGAGGAAAGTGGACACAAGTCCATTTTGAAGAGACAGTCCATAAGGGATTGGAAGCCCTAATGGAGAAAAAGGTGATTGGACTGGATGGTAGTCACCAAGGGTTCTAAAGAACTGAGCACAGTACCAGCTACCCTCTGGCAACACTATTCAGCACCTCATTGGAAATTGGGTAGTTACTGTGGACTGGAGGAAGACCAATGTGGTCCCCTGCAT
This sequence comes from Neoceratodus forsteri, assembly GCA_016271365.2. Lineage (NCBI taxonomy): Eukaryota > Metazoa > Chordata > Ceratodontiformes > Ceratodontidae > Neoceratodus > Neoceratodus forsteri. The sequence goes on along the minus strand of CM028131.1, from coordinate 902,839,939 downwards.
GAGAGCGACAGGGAGAGGAGGCTAGCAACTACAGGCCAGTCAGTCTGACATCAATGGTTTGGAATTATAGAGACCCTACTGAAGGAGAGAGAGCTGCTGCAGTACCTGGAGGCATGGGCTGCAGGACCATTGGCAAGATTTCGCAGAGGGAGGTCATGCCAAACAAATCTCAGATTTCTTTGCCTGCTATTAGGCAGGGATCACAGGAGGGCAGTAGATGTAGCATATCTGGACTTCAGTAAGGCCTTTGACACTGTGCCACACAGGAGGCTAGTTAAGAAACTAAGCAGCCTGGGGGTTGGGGAGAAGTGGTAGATGGGTATCAAACTGGTTGAAGGATAGTATGGTGAGGGTGGTGGAAATAATACATACTCTGAAGACAAGAGATTGACTTGCGGGTGCCTCAAGGATCAGTACCTGAACCAGGCCTCCTAACCCATCAGCACATGTGCAAAAGATGGGCCGTCAGAAATTTTAAATCCTTCTATGGTCAGGCTATCTCATATCCGACCAGGCAGAGAATTCCACAGGGTAGGATCCATAAAGCAAAGGATCTATCTCCAGATGTTTCAGACATATCCTGGGAATCTGTAGCAATCCCTCATTGGAGGATCGGAACGAATGGGAAGGGCAGTAGGAAACAGCAGATCTTGCAGAAACTGAGGTCCCTGGTCATGTAGGGCTTTATAGGTCAGCAGCACGACCTTGATGGTGATCCACCATTGTAAACATAGAAACATAAATTTGATGGCAGATAAGGACCGCTTGGCCCACCTAGTCTGCCCATTTTCCTACCTAACAGATAAGCTGCAGATCCTAGTTAACCAACAGCTTACTTCCTCCTACCCCCCACTAGGACTGCCTTATGTCTGTCCCATGCATTCTTGAACTCCCCCACTGTTCTTGACTCCACAACCTCCTCAGGGAGGCTGTTCCATGCATCCACAACCCTCTCTGTGAAAAAATACTTCCTCACATTACCTCTGAGCTGTCCCCCCTCTATCTTCAAATTGTGCCCCCTTGTTCTTGCCCATCTCTTTTTCTGAAAGATGCTACCCTCTTGGACTTTGTTGATTCCCTTGAGGTACTTGAAAGTTTCTATCATGTCCCCTCTCTCCCTTCTTTCCTCAAGGGTATACATATTAAGCTCCTTTAGTCTTTCTTCGTATGTCTTCTGCTGCAGACCCTGCACCATTTTGGTTGCCCTCCTCTGGACAGCCTCCACTCTGTCTATGTCTTTGCGGAGATGGGGCCTCAGAACTGCACACAGTACTCCAGATGGGGTCTCACCAACTGTCTGTACAGAGGGATAACAACTTCCTGTTTTCTACTATTGATGCCTCTTCCTATGCATCCCAGTATCCCCCCAGCCTTCCTTACTGCCTTCTCACATTGCTTGCCCACCTTTAGGTCATCTGATATAATTACCCCCAGGTCCCTTTCCATTTTTACTGTTGTCAGTATCTCACCCCCCATTGTGTACTCTTCCCCTGGGTTTTTGTTTCCCATGTGCATTACCTTGCACTTCTTTGCATTGAATCTGAGCTGCCATACATTTGACCATTCTTCCAACCTTGCCAAGTCCTTCTCATCCTTTCCACTCCATCTTGTGTATCAACCCTGTTGCAGATCTTTGTGTCATCTGCAAAGAGACACACTTTTCCTTCAGTTCCTCTGCAATGTCACTTATAAAGACATTAAAAGGACCGGTCCAGTACTGAACCCTGCGGTACCCGCTAGTAACCCTCCTTTCTTCACTGTGTACTCCATTTACTACTACCCTTTGCGTCCTGTTGTCTAGCCATTTTTTATCCAGGCTACCACCTTGGGCCCACTCAAGGCTGGTTAACTAATGTATTAATCTTTTGTGTGGGACTGTATCAAATGCCTTGCTAAAATCTATGTAGGCCATGTCACAGCCCCTCCCTGGTCTACTACTTTGGTCACCCAGTCAAAGAAATCTATTAGATTCGTCCGACACGACCTTCCCATTGTGAATCCATGCTGCCTTGGGTGCTGTGCTCCACTGGTCTCTAGGTACTCAACAATTCTTTCCTTCGAAGTGATTCCATAATTTTCCCTACCACTGAGGTCAAACTAACTGGTCTGTAGTTTTTGCCTCTGTCCTGCTCCCACTTTTGTGAAGAGGAATCACATCTGCCCTCCTCCAATCCTCAGGTACCATCCCATCCTCCCATGATTTGTTAAAGAGAGTAGTCCGCGGTGTCACTAGTTCTGCCCTTAGTTCTTTTAGAATTCTTGGGTGAATCCCATCAGCCCCATTGCTTTGTCCACCTTCAATTTTATTAGCTCTTTCAGAACCCTTTCTTCTGTAAATGGACTGGTATCGACCTCCGTCTTCAGAGTGTTTCTCTTGTTTGGTTTAGTTGCCTCCCCTCCTCTTCCCTTTGTGAATACTGAGCAGAAATATTAGTTCAGCATCCTTGCTTTTCACTGTCCCCTCTACCCACATTCCTCCCTTTATTAAGCATCAGTATCCCTCCTTTGGTCTTTCTTCGCTCCTAATGTACCTATAAAGGTCTTATCCCCTTCTTAACAGAATTGGCTAGCCTTTCCTCGGTTTGGGCCTTTCTATTCCTGACTGCCTTCCAACCTTTTCTGCTTTAACTGATAAAGTTCTCTGTCCTGCTTCTTCTGTGTTTCCTTATATTTCCTGAATGCTATCCTCTTCTCCTTAATCTTCCCTGCCACCTCTTTTGAGAACCATAGCATTTTTTTCCTTCGTTGTGTTTTATTGATTTGCTTTACACAAAGGCTTGTTGCCTCTGTGATGGCTGTTTTGATTACTCCCCATTGTTCCTCCACCCCTCCTTCTTGCCTGTTCGCTAGTGCTTTTCTAAGGCACTCTCTCATTTTCCCAAAGTCAGCCTTCTAAAGTCCAATACTCTTGCTTTGTATGGCTTGATTGTATGGCTGTGTTTATCGTGAACCATACTGTTTGGTGGTCGCTTGTTCCCAGATGGCTACCCACCTCTAAATCTGAGATTCTTTCTCCGTCCCCATTTGAGAGTATCAGGTCTAAGATTGCTCCCTCCAGTGGGTTCCAATACTAGCTGTCTGAGGCATGCCCCTGTAGGGCATCAAGAATGATCCTGCTCTTGGATGTGCCTGCAGCAAAGGTGCTCCAGTTAACATCTGGCATATTCAGGTCCCCATCAACAATATCTCCCTTTTCTGCCATTCTAAGGAAGCCTTCTATATTTCCTTGTCCATTCCCTCCCCTGAGATGGGGTCTGTATACAACCCTGTGCGGATTGTGGTGCCATTTCCTGTCTCCAGGGTGACCCAGAGTGCCTCATCTGCTCCCTGTTTACTCTTTAGTTCTGTTGCTTGATCCCTTCCTTTACAGAGAGCTACTCCTCCTCCTCCTCTTTACCTTCCCTGTCCCTCCCTAGATTGTGTATCCTGGTATGTTGACATCCCAGCCATGGTTCTCTGTGTACCATGTTTCTGTGACTGCCACAATATCCAGGCAACCCTCTTCCATCAAGGCCACTAGTTCAGGGAGCTTGTTACACAGACTACGGGCATTGGTACTCATCACCCTCCACTTTTTGATAGTCTTACCCCTTTTAGCCCCATTCCTGTCCTTACTGCCTTTGCCTTTTTTTACATTTACCTCTGTCCTGCTCCCCAATAACTTCTCTACCTTGGTGTTTACCTCACTAATTACCATGTTTTGTTGGGGGGGCTGGGATTTCCCTGCTCCTTTTCAGTGCTTCTCCCCTTGGCTAGTTTAAATGCTTGCCAATGAAGCATTTAAACCTCTCACCTAGGATCCTGGTTCTCTCCCTGGACAGATGCAGACCATTGCACCAGTACAGGTCTGCATCCCTTCAGGTGGCTCCCCAGTCCCAAATGAAGCCAAAATCCTGAGCTCCACACCAGTTTTTCAACCACTCATTGAATTCCCTGGTGAGGAGTGCCCTAGCATCACCCTTGCCATAGATAGGCAGCACCTCCGAGAAGGTTACCGTATGCGCTACTTGTCTAAGGCCCCTCCCCAACTCTACAAACTCCTCTTGCACTGCTCTGATCCCATTCCTAGCCAGGTCATTTGTCCCTAGGTGGACAATGACATCCAGCTCCCTCCTTGTGCAGCTCCTCTCACGATCCTGAGGATTCGCTTCCTGTCCCTCTAAGCCGTGGCCAGAGGCACCTGTATCTCCCTCTCCCTTCCTCCCCCCATTTCTACCCCCTAATGATTGAGTCCCCCACCAGGAGTTGTTTCCTTCCCCTGTGGGGTCCCATGCCACCCTCCTGTGGGTCTCCTTTGTGAAGGTTCCCAGCATCCTCCTTGGTCTCCACTGCAGGTGCCTCCATAGATGAACCACTATCCACCAGAAGAGCGAATGAATTGTGGCGAGGTACAGCTGGAGGGATGCAACTCTGTTCCACCACCCTCTCCCTCCCTGAGCCCACCCTGGTCCAGCCTCTCCTCTTTCTTGGCAACCTCTGAGGTAGTGGCAGTGGCCCTGGTGGTCCTTGGGTGGGGAGGAGGTTTCCTGAATCTAGCCAGGTCAGCCTGAAACGGGCAACCTCCTCTCTCAGACCAAGAGGTGCCTGCAAATAGGGCAGCATCACAGCCTCCATAATGTCTCCCGGAACACTGCCGCCCCACAGCCATTGCACTGCACCACTCCTATCATGTCTTATTTTGTGTCCCCTCTCCTGTTTCTCTGTATGCTTACTCTCTCCTCTCCTTACAACTCTCACCCTTCCTGTTCTGGTACAGCAACTTCCTATCTTCTTTAGTAGCCTCCTTCTTCCTTGCTCAATGTCAGACCACCAGCAGCTGGGGGAGGAGAGTGAGCTACTTTTTTCCTTTAGGGTTGACAAAACCAATGTTTCTCTATGATCCTTCCCTTCCTACTGCCAAACAGGAAGTTCCTGTTGACAGTCAGATCCAGTGGCTATAAAAGTAGAACTGGCTTAGGGTGGGATGGAGGGCAATTAGTAAGAAAAAAGGCTAGCAACAGGAAGTTGTAATTTGAGTCACCTGCTTTTATAGTGTCTAAGCCACACCCCAATTAAGCTCTCTCTCTCCTCCTACTGGTTTAGCAAAGTCAGCTGATACAATACCTTCCCAGCACAGAACACACTGACTTTCTTTCTTTTCTTTCTTTTTAACCTAAATAAGACCCTTCTACTTCTAATAAAGTATCTGTCTACTTAATCTCAACAGATACTGACTCCTGCTGAGATAAGTTTTAAATTAATAAGAAAATGTAGCTTTTTTAGTTAGCTGCTTTCTGCTCTACAAGCAAGGCTAGCAACAGGAAGTTGTAATTTGAGTCACCTGCTTTTATAGTGTCTAAGCCACACCCCCACTTAAGCTCTCTCCCCCCCCCCACTGGTTTAGCAAAGTCAGCTGATACAGTACCCTTCCCAGCACAGAACACACACTGACTTTCTTTCTTTTCTTTCTTTTTTAACCCTAAATAAGATCCCTTCTACTTCTAATAAAGTATCTGTCTACTTAATCTCAACAGACACTGACTCTTGCTGAGATAAGTTTTAAATTAATAAGAAAATGTAGCTTTTAGTTAGCTGCTTTCTGCTCTACAAGCAAGGCTAGCAACAGGAAGTTGTAATTTGAGTCACCTGCTTTTATAGTGTCTAAACAACACCCCAATTAAGTTCTCTCTCCTCCTACTGGTTTAGCAAAGTCAGCTGATACAATACTCTTCCCAGCACAGAACACACTGACTTTCTTTCTCTTCTTTCTTTTTTTAGCGCTAAATAAGACCCTTCTACTTCTAATAAAATTATATATTGTACTGGCAGTGCAGTTCACACAACACCGGATGTTATATGGCTGGACCTGGACGTCCAGTTAACAACCTTACCGTCACATTCTGACAAGTTGAAGCTGGCGGATATCCACCTAGTAGCCCTAGGTAGGCGCATTGCAGTAATCAAGACAAGTGGTGACAAGGCGTGGACCAAAGTAGGTAGATCTTCCAGATGGAACCAGGTGCTTTACCGTGGTGATATTCCTTAGATGGTAAAAGAAAGACTTGACTACAGCCGACACCTGAGCTTTCAGGGTCAAGCCTTCATCGAATATCACCCCTAGGTTCTGCACCTGGCCTGAGGCATTGAGCAGGGCCCCTCCAAGATATAAACTGGAGGGTCCCCCCCATGTCCTGGTCATTCTCAGATCAGGGTCCACAACCAGTACTTCAGTTTTTCCTGGATTCAGTCTCAGCCAGCTCACACTCATCCAGTCCTATATCTCATGTAGGCAGTTATTAAACACCGAGATAGTGTCAAATTCCTTGTCTGGTACAAAAGACATGTAGACTTGAGAGCCATCTGCATAGCAGTGGAAACGCAAGCCATACTGTTTTATAATGTCTCCCAATGGCAGCATGTACACTGCAAACAACATGGGGGACAGCACCAAGCCCTGTGGAACCAAGCAGGGCAGGTTCTGAGGGGTCAAAGAATACACCCTAGACACAGCCCTCTGGGACCTGCTCTCAAGGAATGATCAAAACCAACTGAGGACTGACCCCCCCCAGCCCACAGAAAACTACAGGTGCTTGAGCAGCACCTCATGGTCCACAGTGTCAAAGGCTGCTGAGAGATGTAGGAGAACCAAGCTGGAATGAGCTCTCTGATCTCTAGCCAGTAGGAGATCATTAAGCAATACCAGGGTGGTCTCGGTGCTATACCTTTTCCGGAAGCCTCACTGGAGAGGGTCATAGATATTGTGGATGGTAAAATGATTCTCCAGCTGCAGTACGACTACCTTCTCAATAACTTTACCTATAAAAGGCAAGTTAGAGACAGGTCTGTAGTTAGCTGGGCAGTCAGGGTCAAGGGAGTGCTTTTTCAGGAGGACACACCACCACCTCCTTTAAAGGGTCTGGAAGACCCTCTCTCCAATGAACCCTCACTATCCCAGCAAGGTCCGGGCCAATGACCTCAACACGCTACAGCAGGTAGGTCACAGAGTCTGGATGATCCTCACTATATCCATGACGGCCAGCTGGCTAAAGGTAAACCAGGTCACCTGGGTACTTGTACCACCTGGTTGATCAGTGCAAGGTCCAATGGGAGGCACTGGCTGATCTCTGTCCTGATGGAGGACACCTTATCAGCAAAGAACTGCACAAACTCCTCACACTTTCCTTGTGATAATGCTCGACCAGATCGCAGACAGACTGGATTACACAGTCTGTTCACAGTCCAGAAGAGCTGAGCTGACCTGTTCTTTGCTGCAGCAATTTTCCTGGACAGGAACTCTGTCTTCTTATAAGAAATTGCTGATTGATAAACCTCATAATGGTCTAACAATCTAAATCTATCCTCCTCTAGGTGAGTTTTCCACCAGTGTCTCCACCCTTCGCCCCTACCTCTTCAACTTCCTGAACGCCCCATCAAACCATGGGGCACCCAGGTAAAGAGTAAAAGGATAAACATGAACCAGGGCAATGATATCTAGGGCCCAGGTCACTTCCCTATTACAGGCAAGTACAAGGCTCCTGGGTCAGTACTATCAGTCACGAAAACCTGAAAGGTCCAGAACTGTCATCAGACCTTCAGAGGTAACACCTCATAAAGGATGGTATTGTACCATTTCCTTAGTGGCAGGCCTATTATGGGAGTTACAAAACTGAACCTCAGGCGTGATGGTCAGACCAACCAATAGGATCCACCTCCATATTGGAGATTTCCATCCCTAGGTGGAGCACCAAGTCAGTGAGTCCCCCCCCACCTTGTGTGGCGTTAATAACCCATGTCAGGCCCAATTAATCCATCAATCAGAGGAGGTCTTGACCAAAGAGCAATAGTTCATTGTCGACCCAGGCATTGAAGTCCCCAGAATCAGCTGTCTGGGGGTCTCAATACCAGGCCGGTGATGAAGTCCGCTACCTCCTTAGGAACACCCTTTCATCACCTGGTGGATGGTTGATGAGAAGGATCCTGAAACCTGCACCTGTACCTACTATGCACTCAAAGGAGTTGGTTGGCCCCACTGGTAACTCCCTGATGTCCAGTTACTGTCTAAAATAGACAGTGACTCCCCCGTCCCTATGGTCCACTCTTGGACGGTGTATCACTGAGAACCCGGCTGGAACTGCAGAAGCCAAGATAGGGCCCGTATTTTCATCCAGCCAGGTCTTGGTGATGCGGGCCAGGTCTGCAGAGGCAACAAGATCTGCCACCACTGCAGTCTTATTTTTGATAGACCTGGAATTGCATAACACCACCCAGGAGGATGAGAATCCGAGGATGACCCCACCTGCCTGTCCAAAACAGAGCCCTTGGGTATAGGTACAAGACAAGGAGGACCTCGATCCTGTGTCCATTTTGCTCCAGGGCATCTGCTGGTCCCCACTGTCTCTATCAGTTCACCTCTTTCCCATCCCCCTCGAGATCTTTGGAGCCCCCCACCCCTCTGCTTCCTCACAATGCCTAAATCCCGGCAACGATTATAAACTTCTGGAGAAAGTGACGGATAGTCAAAAGGACACAAACCCCTTAATCTTGAGGTGGAGTACTGCCTGACTGTAGCCTCTATCCCCTGACACATTACCCCAATTACCAAAACACTTACTCACTCACACACCACAATCAAGACTCACACTTATCAAACACCCTTCTTACACCAATATAATATATTGACTCCCCCTTACATCAATCACCCCTCACTAATTCAAGAATTTTTCAAACGAATCCTAGCCCAAGCCAAATCTTAGCATCACTTTAAAATTTCCAGTAGTGATATTTAAATACAACCATGTATCAGTTTAAACCCCTACAGTGCTCCCACCACTGAGGGGAATATGTCCAATAGAGATTTCACAAGGTCGACTCACACCCATCTCTGTTAAACTCCTTCCAGATCTAATCACTGAGTAAGTCAGTTCCACTTTAACCATCAGCCAAAGTTCATCAAAGTTAATAGTAAAATAAAGCAGCGTTCTCACCCTGGGAAGACAATCAGTCTTCCAATACAGATGTCCTCAGCTATCTGAGAGTTATTTCTTCAGGTCCTTTAGTACCTTCCAGGACTACTTCTAATCCTTCATATTTCTGGCCCAATAATCCAGCTGGTTTCTTCTACCTTAGCAAGGGCTTCCCACCCTTGGGCTGCCTTGACTCCCAGGCCCAAACCTACAGCCAGTCTGGGCAGCATCCCTCCGGGCGTACCCCCAGGCTCCTTAGCCAGGATAACACTCCCTCCTGCCCTTCGACAGATCAGAGGCCAGCCCCGTCGGTCAGGTCTAGTGTCCAGGCAGCACATTACTTGCACTCAGGTCGGCCCAATTATTCCACAGGTCACCGCACATGTTTGTCTCACTTCTTAATCTAGCCAAAATGGGCCAGTCTCCGGATGGAATTTAATAAAGAAGGAGGCAAATGGAGAGGGGGAGGGTCATCTGTTGAACTTTCACTCCATCGCTTAGCCACCCTCAAATCCCTTGATTGTCAGGAGCCAGACACTCTCTCACCACATCGTTCTCCTAGACAGGGAGATCTTCAACCACATCCTCTTACCGGCACTCGGACCACTCTCCTTACTCTCCCGCTCAACTCGGAACAGCCAAGCGACTGCCAGATTTCCACCCACAGACAGGAACCTGCAGGTAGGCAGTTCACCAGACCAACGTCCGCTCTCAGCCTTGGAGGTGGGACTCAGAAGACACTCCAGTAAGATGGTAGGAGAAAATGCTAAAGTTCAGAAATAATATAAGATAGATGCTGCCTATTTGGCCCAAGCAGTAACCACTCATTTAACACAGGCGAAAAAAATATAAAATGCCACATTTAGACCACTTAGCGTTAGGTTCTAAGATGCAAATGCCAGTACTAATGCCAGAACTAACTCCTCGAAAAAAAGCGCAAGGCCTTCTACCTTACTCACTTCATGAGCCCTAACTAAAAACTCAAGCTATAACTTCAACTAAAACTAAAAAGTGCAAATATACACAAAAAAGCAAAAACAAAAAGGGCTCTTAAGTTGAGAGCTCAGGCAGCTCACACACCGCTGCCATATTGCATCCCAATATATATCAATATAGATTTAATCTTTGAATATACTAGGTTATTTATACACTGTAGATCTGAGATTTATTATTAGCACTATGCCAGTTTGTAGTGATTTTTAGACAATCTCTGAATGTGACAGGTTATATGTTTTATGTCAAGTGATTTGTAAAATTAATGTTCTGTGTGTTTTGCCATGGCATTTGGCTTGTGCAATAAAGATTACTATTACAACTACTACATCTGAGCTCTAACCTTCTCAGGAACCCTGAGTCACCATGGCTGGAAATTTGAGCCTATCTCTAGGTCACAACCCTTCCAACTTCAAATGCATCATTTCTGGTGCCACCTGATGACCGAGCCGCAGCTTGTTGCTCAGCGACCTAGTTTATGAACTAAACTTGAGGGCTGGCCTGGGGGTGACAGGGGAAGAGCACTGCCCATGGCAGTGTGTCTTAGCCTGTGGAGGGCTAGTGGCATGTTTTGGGGCTACAGGATCCCTACTGGTGGTCCAAGGGGCTTGCTCCTTCCAATATGGGATGTCTGTATGCATGTGAGCCAGTCTTTGGATCTGTACGCCACTGTGGGGTGGTTGGTGGGCAGAAAGGGTGGGAAGAAACTGCTGAAGGAAAATGGTGTCCACAGAGGATGACAATGGTGGCATACATGAACCCCATAGCACCTTCTGAGCTCCCACGCCAGACCCTGTCCCAGGAAATGAGGAAACCTCTCTGCCGGCCTGTCATGGGATTATGCCATAGAGGTTCATAGGTCCACTAGGGTAAATTGATGGGGCCCAATGGCTGCTGAATGTAGAAAGGAGGTATATGGCTGGAGGATAAACACCTATATGAAGAAAGTCTCAGTTTCGTATTAACTCTATGTCTGAGATCTATTACATGTGCCCTTAAAGACCATGATCCACAAAGGCTCTGGGAGACTTATGTGGCTGTATAATGGTAGTGTGTGACACTTCTGAGCCAAAGTCAGATATGTTAGCTGATGCCCATGCACACTAGGCGCTGTGAAGAAATTGACTGTGGACACATCGGCACTTTGTGGTTATGTGTGTCTGCATTTGAAAGTTACTGGAAACAGACATGATTCATGCATGTGGACACCATTCCATAGCACGAGATAGGTGCCTGCATGGGTGGATCATAGACCTTAAATATATGCAGCCAGGAAGGGCAGTGTTAACACTGCCACATTACCTTCACAAATGTGAACAGCACAAATAATACCACAGTGAGCACCATGCACACACGGGTCACCATTCCACACTCCACACATGCTCTACAATCCAAGTGGGAGAAAAGTACTGGATCTCTAGGTCATGCCCAGTGTTGTTGCAAGAGTTCCACAATCTGACAATGCACACTGCATAGTCACCAATAAAACCATGGACAAGCACATGTAGTATACATATTTTAATATATAAATGTACACATATAGAGCAAGGTCGGCTATACCATGGACTTGTAGATGTACAGGGGTCCAAATGGCCATCATATATGGAGTCCTGCCCCCATAGCCCATGTATCATCATTGGTAAAAAAAAAAAAATAGAATGGTAGTCCCAACAAGCACTACCTCAACCCAAATGGCAACTGCCCACATGGCCAGAAGCCATCAACAGAGTGAACAACTACATGCTCCCCAAAGCATCAATAAATCCCTCCCACAGATGATGACGATACATTACCCCTGTTGTATCCATGCTGGATAGCTGCTGTTGCTCCTCTATGATAATGTGTGCCCAGAAGATGTTCAGAGCAGAACACTGTCAGGAGTACATGGGAAGTTAGTCAGGTGGTGGACTTCACACCTGCAGATGAGCACCCCTGCATAAGGTCTCGATATCACTGTGAACAGGAAACAGCAGTAATAGTACAGTATAATATACAAAGTAAGACATACAGCAGCCCCTCCACCAAGCGCCATGGCCCTCACCACCTGCAGTGACTCTACCCTGTACCACACTACGCCATTCTCATCCATGTATGTATTAACTGCAAACTCCATCACACAGAGGTGGTGCATCCTTCGCCAATCCACCTGGTCCTGTCCTGATAAACCATCCTGCAGCTCCAGGGCCATCACAGTGATATGCTGCAGATACACAAGTACTATAGCTGCTGCACTGTAATTATTAGTATAAGAAAGGTAGTATGGTAGTGTACTGGTAGTGCCAAAAGGCCAAAGTTGCCTGCATCAGCTGGCTCCATGACATTCCAAATATACCTGTTCCCATCTCTGTAATTGCCATATACAACCTCTGAAAGGCAGAACAGCAGAAATGGCTCCCTACATGTCCTAGATGTATCACCCACAGCACCATAGCCAGGACCATCCCACATACTGAGAACCTAGTGACCCGTGTTTTTTTGTTTTGTTATATATTGTACTTTTTCCACTCCTTGTCTCCCAAATGGCCCACTTCAGTCTGCTGCTCTGCCCAGCCTTGTCACACGCCATCTCTGGGACTTACCTGGCACTCCTTGATCCCCCATAGATAACCCCCCATGGGAAGGGCTGCTGGAGTGCACCCCTTACCTCCAGACAGAGGCTGAGGGTCTGTAAAGGGAGTGAGAGCCCCACTGGTGGTGCTGTATTTGCGGCAGGTGGCAGATAGCATACTGCGCGGTCAGATTTGTTTTTTACCTGCTTGTATTTCCCCATCCCATGGGCATCATGGAGGTTGCATCTGATGCAGGATGCATCAGAACTGTCCCCCACCCTTAATGCTGGCTCCAGCCAGCATTTGCCTTCTGTGGTCACCCGGAGACTGTACATGATGGGGACTAGGGCCCTCCCTCTCTCCCCAAGGGCAAGCATCTGCTGGGTTGCTCAATCCTACTCCCCGGCCAGCCTTCCAATGACCCAGGCTCATTTCTGAACCCAGGTCGCAGGCGTTGCGAGCAGTAGCTCTACCGCTGCACTGACGGGTTGGCCCTAGTCTCCATGTTATCACGCACACAGAACTGTACAGACTATAGAAATGGGTGTTATGAACCAGAGCGAGCAGTGACCTTTCACACCTAGTTTTCAAGAAACAGCATACAGTATGTGCTGTGATGCCATTCCCATTGTGGATATACAGTATGGCTGAGAAGTGCCAGCAGCCCAGTTCTAGGACAATGGCCAAAGCTGTATGTGGCAGACTAGCTCTCCTTGAAAATTTCACTCTGAGCCATTACAGGCCACATATGTGTATACATGTCAGATATCCACATAGTGGCATGCCGTGTTTTACTCTTTGAGTATATTTATTGTTGGTTTATTTATTTATTTAATTTTGATGACTGGGTAGGCCCACTGAGCCCCGAAGGTCCCTTCTTCAGGGGCGATCTGGGAGACAGAAACAGTACAATACAGTCAGGTAGTACAGGGTGCAGAGAAAGTAGACATGAAATTCAAGGTTACAATAAAGGCAATATTTCAATATATTGAACAGAAGTGCAACAATTAAGGAGTTGAGGCATGTTTTCAGAGTCACTTTGGATGAGAAAAAGGAGAGGATTGGTGTAGGATGTGGGACCGGGGTGACTATCCAGTACCCTGACAATGGCACGAGCTTGCCCCAAGCAGGTGGGACTTGAGTCTTGTGTGAATGTTTAACAGCGATGGGGCTTCCTGTACTAAAGGTGGGAGAGCGTTCCACAGCTTAAGGGCAGTGTGAGCGAAGGATTTGCCTCCCATGTTAGTCTTGACTCTGGGGATTGTTAGTAGGGACCGACCAGTGGTCCTGAGTATACGAGGGTTAGACTTAGGAATGATTATTCTTGTAAGGCTAGGTGGGGCAGCTGGGTGCTGCAGTTTGTAAGCAAGGCAGAGCAGGGGGTACTGAAGACAAGACTCAAAGGAAGGCCATTGAAGCTGGGCCAGTGAGATGCAGGGGTGGCTTCTTGGGTGACTCAGTGTCGCAAACCTCGCCACTTTTATTGTACAGGACCTGAAGCCTGTAGGCCTCGTGCTTTGACATACCCTGAGTTACAGGGCAGCATGTTAATGTAGGAAGGAGGACACTGGAGGCAATTGCTCTCCTTGCCTCCGGGATAAGTTGTTTTTTTAGCCGGTACAAGGTGCTAAGTATGCCGTGGATAGACCTAGTTACCTGGTCTAAGTGGAACTTAAAGGTGAGACCTTGGTCGATAGTTAGCCCAAGGTATTTTATGTTGTCTACAATGTCTATACTCTTTCCAGCAAGGGAAGTTAGTTGTAAGGAGTTGGTCCTGTCCTGGCCGAGGGATCTAAGGCCAAACAGCAAGGCTTTTGTTTTTGCTGCATTGAGGACCATTCTGTTAGATGTAAGCCAGGCTTCAAGTGTATTTAGGTCCCCTTGGAAGAGAGGGCCCAGGTCCTGGAGGGTAGACAAGGACCAGTAGATGACTGTATCATCAGCGTATTGAACAACTGAGCTATCCCTGCAGTGACGGTTGAGGTCATTTGTGAAGAGAGAGAACAGGAGGGGCCAGAATTGAGTGCTGAGGCACCCCCTCCTTGATGGGAAGAGGGTCAGATAGCTCTCCCTTCCAAATGACCCTCTGGGAGCAGCCTGATAGGTAGCTCTTGAACCAATTTAGGACCTTGGCATCAAGACCTATGCCGTGAAGCTTAGTTAGAAGAAGGTTGTGGTCCACAAGGTCAAACGCCTTGGACAGATCTATAAAGATTGCACCTGTCAACATGCCTATGTCCAATGCCCCGAATACATCCACTGTGAGATTGATGAGTGCCATATCTGTCCCATGGTTTGCCTGAAAGCCATGCTGTGAGGGGGCTAGGAGTTGGTGGAGCTCAAGGTAGTCTCTTGGTTGCCCGTACACTAGCCTTTCTTGCAGTTTAGCAAGGGTACATAGCAGGGAGATGGGCCTATAATTGCCAATTTGTTTGCGCGAGCCACCCTTGTGAATGGGGATCACACTGGCCACCTTCCACTGGTGTGGAATGTAACCTTCAATTAGAGATCTGTTGATGATCCAGGTCAGAGGTTTGGCAAGGGACTGGGCACCTTCCTTGAGTAACTTTGGGCTAATTCCATCAGGGCCTCCAGAGCCTTTGTTTTTGAGGGCTTTAAGTAGCTTAGGACCTCACTCACCTTGACTAATCTTAGGTGAAATTGAGGTCTTACTGTCTCATAATTATGTAAAGTACAGACATCACTGTGTGAGCGATGAACCAAGATCAACTCACTCACTTTGTATGTGGTTTCTGGTGGAATAGCAAGGACTCATGATGCCCCTAAAGAACATGGACATGGGAGGCTAGCCCATGCCTGGAAACCACAACCTTGTCCTTGACGATGCTGTACCCTTCCTGCCCTTCCATTCCCTGAAGCTTGGGAAACATATTTGAATGCATTGCACAGAATCTGGCCCATTGTTGGCTATTGTATAAGTTAACTTCTCAGTGCTATTGCATGATTTATGTATACTACTAGGACATATGTTTGGTATCATAGGTACATTCATTTATTCATTTCTATTTTCTAGAGCAACAGTATTGAGCCCAATGTAGGGACCCTGAGCCTCCTGCCAGAGGAGTGTGACAACATCAGTGGCATATATTGTTTCCTTGTTTACTGCTCCTCCTCACTTTACAGAACCATGTTCATTTAATGCAGGTGTATATTTTACAATATACGTATGTCATCTGTTCTTGTGTCCTGTCCCTCAGACTGTGTACTGTATAATACAATCAATGAATACTGATTGTCTGTGTATGGGTATTGTGGTGTGTCCTGTGGTGTCTTATGGAAGCCAATATGCAGTGGATTGTCTCTGGTCTGTGCTTGTTCACACCCTCACTAGTTGTCACTTGGGCCTGGTGATGGAGGTCACCTTTCCTGCACAATGTCATGGAGGTCTTGCCTTTTGTGATTGGTTGCATTAAGGATACAATTATTACCAGCTGAGTCACAACACACTGTTTCTCTTGCACACCTACCCAATTCTGTGCAGGTGTCCCTTTCTCAGCACTGGTCCTATACGGGGTTCAGTACTGATGATGCACCTCAAGGTAATGATTACCATATCCCCAACAGTGGAGTTTTGTGTCTGGGAACATTGCCAAGTCTGATACCCACATCAGACCCCTCACCTCTACCCCTGCTGTTGTGGGACTGTTGGCAGTGATGGGATTAGAGGCCTCATCTGGTCCCTGATTGTTGATGCTCCCACACTATCCTCAGATGACATTTCCACATAGCTCCATATGGGAAGTTCCATCTCCTTATTTGGTGGGGTCAAGGGGTATTCTGTAGGAGTATCCTTCAATCTGGTTCTACTTACACTGTGCTTCTCTGTACCCACTTATGCACCTGTTGATTCAAATCATAACCTTTGTGTATTGTGTACTATGCATATGAGTTGTGTGGGGGTGGAGCTAAATGGCTTTTCACTTATTTCCAGGTTTTTCTATGCTGGGCATTAAGGATGTTTCCCTTTGTGCATGTTTACAGTTCAATCCCTTCTCACTGAGAGGGCAAAGGCTTCTCTCCACTCTCCAATGAATTGTGGATTTGTTCCCTCATGTCTCCAAGCACTTCCCTGGGAAGGTAAATGACTGTCTCCCCATAGCCCTTCCACTATGCAAACTCCTTTAGTAATCCTCTTCTCACATTCCAATTCTGTATAGGGCAAGTGACAACTTTGTGACTCCCTTAAACAATTATTCTGTGATACATGCTGTGCCCTTTTATATATTTTAATATATACCCTTGTATAGGTCCTAAGCATTTTGCCATGAGCGCTTTGGCTCTTATTCACTGAGGACTCCAAAGATCCTATATCTCTGACTGACTGACCCAGTCATAAAAAAGCCATTTTCATCTCTGAGAATTAGACCTTGTTATTTAAAATATATGTTGTGGCACTACTGCCACTTAGGTGTGGCACACTGCCTTGTCTATGCTGCATCATGGCTTATGACAGGGTGGGGAAATAAGTGTTAATTTCTTGCCTCCTTCCACAGCATGAGCCTCTCATTGCAAAACCATCTGGGACATCCCAGACGAGTCTGCCTGCTAGAAGAGGTGGTGGGGGTGAACACAGTAGGGAGCTTCGAGCATGCCTAGGATAAGTACATAGGCATAATAGGTAGAGGAAAGAGAGGAGGGAGGGTCACCTGTGACCAAATGGGGTCCAGGGTGTTGTAAAAGGCAGGGAAAATAGGTCAGAATATATGGACCTACCAGTTCTTTTCTGCTGACACATTCTATGTTTCTATCCATTAACATCAGTGAAGTTATTAAGTTTAACTCTATGGGGCTATGGGTTCCACAGTGACCCCTCTCCCATTATTTCAGCCTTCTTTCTTCTCATCTCATTCATTCCCATTTCCTTGGGTCAGTCAACCCCGACAACCATTCTTTTGATGTTTCTTGTAAGTTTTTTTCTGTGTGAATTTAGTGCTCAGGAAAGGCACAGGGTTGACAGTGCTGGAACCTGAAGTCCTGTGTTTATCCATATGACAGATACAACATGGGTGATCACAGTGCAAGCTCCCCACAATGCCCTACCAATGTTCCTCAACCCTGCCCTGGAGGTCCACCATGTAGATCAGAGGGTAGTTTAGACTCCGTGCTCACTCAGTTCTTGGCCTCTCATGTGAGTCTGCCAATAAGGGTGCCAATTAGTGCCACTTATGTTGGTGGTTTGTGATGTGGACACCTGCCGATTGAAACTGGACTGAGACCATCACAACTCATTTCACACTGGCCACTGAACAGCCCTCAGATAATAATGCTTTCATCTACTACCAACCTGTGCTGGGATCTGAACCCATGACTTAGAGACAAAAGGCTCCTTAACCCACTAACAACCCACTGAGCCATCCAGTTCCCCCATTCTTTTCATTTTTGAATCAAGCCTCCTACTAATTTATCATTGAACTTTAGGTCACCTTAAGTTCACGGTTCTCATACCCTATGAATGCAACCACTCATAACTGGAAGAGCAGTCTCGGCAGTGGTATTAATGTACAAATCAAGCCTTCTACTAATTTGTCATTGACCCCTAGATCAGTGGTTTTGTCTTGCAGATCCTGACCCACATCTTTTCAGGAAACCTTCGGAATCTCGCAGGTAGACCCAGATTGTAAAAACATTTAGGGTCTACAGATAACAGGGAAACCTGTGCATGTTATGACGGAACTCAAGAATTGTCAGCATTACTCATAAGTCAGTATCTCTACCAAAGAAAATATATGTTTTTAAAAGCATAGTAAAAAACATAATATCACAAGTGAGCCAAGTCAAACAAGTCAACAACATAGCTTTACTCTCCTAGTCCTCCCTTTGTACCCAGTGTAGTGTGTATCTACACTCTTCTGAAATCTGGCCATGGATAACAACAAGGCCCTGCCACATGTTTCCTTTATTTGGCGTCACACCTAACTCGGATATTCACCATCATCTTGATATTGTGAAGGGAAGTCAAAGCATCAGCATCAGCTGGGATAGTCAACACGGGCCATAAATATTGTTGTTAGAGGAGAAATTCATGGTCAAGTTAAATTGATTTTTTTTTTTGTGATTAAAAACTGAATTCGTTTTTTTAAATATTGCATACATTATATCATCTCAAAGCATATAGCATACATTACATAGACAGAGTACAGCTTTTTTATTTTATTTATTTGTTTTTGGTAACTGGGTAAATGCACTAGACATAGAAAATGCCTATTTTCAGGCATGACCCAGGAGAGTACAAACAAAATACAGTTGCAGTCAAATACAAGGTAGTAAAAGAACATAAAATACAAAATCAATGAGTAGCTCAAGGAGAAAGAAACAACAATCATAATCTGCAAGGCACACCAGCCAATGTACAAATGTCTCAGAACTGTATATCACACAGTACAGTACAATAATCATTGAATACAAGGTACGATATTCAGTGATAGCAAATATATACATCAAATAATAAAAATAAAATAAAATGCAATACCCTAGGTCAAACCTATGGAGATTAAGTGCAGGGCAGTTGGCTAATGAGCCCCCTAGCAAGAAGAGGAGTACAGGTAGCACTTGAGGGAGGGGGAGAGGGGTATAGTTATGACTATGAAAATAAGAATAAGAATAGGTAGAGATCAATACAAGGCAGTGGGCAGTAAGTGCAAGGGGTGGGATTTTGCCTTACATGGTTCATGCAAGGCCCAGAAAGAAATCAATCATGTCAGAACAGGGGTCAGTAGAGTTTAAGGTGGCTGGAAGCTGGATCAACAGTCTTCAAGCAGCAGGTGACTTTTTATGAGGTGTTTAAAGCAAGTGTGAGTTGAGGAGAGGTGTAAACTTGAGGGTAAAGAGTTCCAATAAACAGGTGCAAAGTGATAGAAAGCTTGGCACCTATGGCTGTTTTGCATCTGGTCACTAAAGGAGCATTTGCTCTCCAGAGTGAAGATCATAGTGTGGGCTTTGAGGGATGAGCATTTGGGCTAAAGAAGAGGGAACACCAGATCGAGAGATGATATCAGTCAGGACACCGAGAGAGTAATGACAACGGGCCATGGGCGATAGCCATTAAAGACAGTTGTATAGATGACAGTGATGAGTGCGATGATGTAAAGCCAGTACAAAGTGGCATAAGTTATTATATGAGGTATTCCATTTAAGCAGACTAGATTTAGATGCACCAGCATAAGTAACAGAGCTATAGGCAAGGGCTGGCAGAAGTATGCCTTGGGCTATAGCTACACGTGCAAAGGGGGTGAGGGCATATCTAGTTCAGTAGGCCAGTCCAGTCTTAGAGTTTACAGCTTTACAGATGAGGGAGATGAGAAGGTTGAAGTCCATGAAAGGGTCAAGGGTGATACCCAGATATTTGAAAGACTGCACTCTATTTAGAATAGAGCCATCAAGCGGAACCTGATAGCTGGCTATGCCATTTCTTTAGTCTGGGCAGACCCAAAAAGCATGGCTTGGGTTTTACTAGTATTTAGAACGAGCTTTTTTCCTGGAAAGCCAGCCTTGAATACGGCAAAAGTCAGAAGATAGAATAGAATTGAGGTTAGGGACATCCTTGGCACTATAGTAGAGGGCGAGGTCATCAGTATAAAGAAGGGATGAAGAGTGGGAGGCATTAAGAGAGATGTCATTAATGAAGATAAAGTAGAGAGCCAAGGATGGAGCCTTGGGGTACCCTGATGTTGATGGAGGTGAGTTCAGATGAGGCAGAGCAGTATTTAACATAGTGCTGTCTGTCCAAGAGGTAGCTATTATGCCAGGCAACTACCTCAGGGGAGAAGCCAAGAGAAATCATTTTGGCCTTAAGTAAGGTGTAGTCTACAAGGTCAAAAGCCTTGGTAAGGTCAATAAAGACTGCCCCAGTTAGAAGGCCAGAGTCCATAGCAATTTTGGCATTGTTCATGTACTTTACCAGGGTACAGGTTATTTCGTAGGGACAGGGTGACTGGGAAAGGAGGGGGGGTGGCACTATATGTGAAGGAAGGACTGAAGTGTGTAAAGGAGGAAGGGGAGGAGGGTAGTACAGAGTCACTTTGGGTGCAAATCAAGGATCCCAAGAATAGGAGTCTTAGAATAGGAGTGGTGTACAGGCCACCATCTCAGATGGAGGAGTTAGACAGGAACTAAGCGGGACAGATCAGGAGGACTTGAGAAGGGTAGTGTGGTGATTGTGGGGGACTTAACATGCCAGGAGTGGACTGGAGCACCCCAACAACCAGGAACAGAAGGGAGCAGGTACTGCTGGATGCCTTCCAGGACAGCTTCCTGCTGCAAATGGTCAGTGAACCAACCAGGTTAGGGAATACCCTTGACCTTGTGCTGGCAAATGGGGACTTTGTGAGAGAACTTACAGTGGAGGAACCGCTGTCAGGGAGTGACCACCAATCAGTATGGCTCACATTGGATATGGGCAAGGAAGGAGGAATCTGGCACAAGAGTGCTGGACTTCAGGAGGGCTGACTTTGGGAGGATGGGGAAGTGGTAAAAGGTACCTGGCCAGAATTCAATCTAGTATGGATACTAACCAGAGATGGGAGCTCTAAAGTTGGGGATAGTGGAGGCAACAAAACCTGCTGCAAAGCCCAGAGCAAGAAGGCTAGGGCTAAGAAACTGAGCTGGTTGAGCAAGGAGGTCATGGAAAAGGTAAGGAGGAAAAGAGCTGCCTTTAGAAATACAAGAAAACGGGGAGGGGAGGACAGAGGAGTGCCACGGAGAATCAAGGAGGTGACAGGGCAGTAAGGGGAGCCAAGACCACGGAACTCCAGGCTGGCACAAAGGCATTAAGAAGGGAGAAGGACTTTAAGTACATCAGGGAGAAAAGGAGCTGTAAGGACCACATAGTAAGGATTAGAAGGAGGTTGGGTGGAAGTAGGGTATCATAAGGCGGAAGCACTAAATGAGTACTTCTGCTCAGTATTTATCTAAAGACAAGGGGGGTGACACCCAAGATGGGAGAAATGGCAGACGAGGGGGGAAGTGGTGACAGATGGGGAAATCATGGAGGGCAGAGTTCGAGAGGGTTTGAAGGCACTGAGGGTGGACAAGGCACCAGGCCCAGATGGCATCCACCCCAGGGTACTAGAAGGAGTTGGCAGAGGTCCTTTCAGGACCTTTGAAGACCTATTTAATGCCTCACTACATTCAGGTGTGTGTACCTCAGGACTGGAGGATGGCTCATGTGGTGCCCCTCCACAAGAGTGGCCCCAAGGATGAACCGGGAAACTACAGACCAGTGAGCCTCACATCCATCGTGGGTAAGCTAATGGAGACTATCCCAGGAGAGGCTGGTGGCCCTCTTAGAGGCCAAAGGACTACAGGACAGCAGACAGCATGGCTTCACACGTGGCCGATCCTGCCAAACCAACCTGGTTGGGTTCTATGACTGGGTAACTAGGCAACTGGACAGGGACATGCAGTGGATGTCCTGTATCTGGACTTCAGTAAGGCATTCGACTCAGTGCCACATGGAAGGCTGGGAAGGAAGTTAGTAGGCACAGGGGCAGGTGCAATGCTGGTGAGATGGGTAGGAAACTGGCTGCAGGGAAGGCAACAGAGGGTGGTGGTGGGTGGGGAGCTCTCACACCCAAGGGCAGGACGAGCGGTGTCCCACAGGGCTCGTGTTGGGACCAGTGTTGTTTGGGATATTCATTGCAGACATATCATGGGACATCAAGAGCAAGATCAGTCTGTTTGCTGATGATACCAAGGTTGGCGCGGTGGTGGATGACCTAGGGATGGCAGGGTTGCAGGATGATCTGGCAAAGCTTGAAACCTGGTCAGACACCTGGCAACTGGGCTTTAATGCCAAAAGTGCAAGGTGATGCATTTTGGGATGAAGAACCAAGGAGGACTTACCAGATGGGGAGTGCAGCTAGCCCAGACAGAGGAGGAGAAGGATCTGGGTGTGCTCATCACAGGGTCAATGAACAACTCGGCACAGTGTAGGAAGGCAGCTGCAAAGGCCAACAAAATGCTGGGTTGTATTGCAAGGTATATCCTCGAGGAGGAGGAGGTGATTCTGCCACTGTATAGGTCATTAGTTAGACCACACCTGGAGTACTGCGTGCAGTTCTGGGCGTCCGTATCTGAAGAGGGACATTAAGTTACTGGAGGGAGTGCAGCGCAGGGCGACAAAGATGATCAAGGGTCTGGGGGACTTATCATATGAAAGGAGGTTGAAGGAGTTGAACATGTACTCACTGGAGGAGAGGAGAGACAGGGGGGACATGACTGAAACCTTTAAATACATGAAAGGAATAAACAAGACAGGTACAGAGGGGCTGTTCAAAGTAAGGGAGGGGAGGGCCACCAGGGGCCATGATATGAGACTGGAGCGAGGAAGGTTCAGGAGGGAGATGAGGAGACACTTTTTACAGAGAGGGTGGTGGCTGGGTGGAATGCGTTACCTGCAGAAGTGGTATGCAGTAGAACAGTGGACTGCTTCAAACGAGGATGGGACAGGACAAGGGGGAGGGTTAATGAAGGGGAAGGGTGGAAGGGAGGGGCAGCTGCAGAATAAGGGGTGCTAGCTGCACATTTGAGCAGACTTGATAGACCTCTAGGCCTTTATCTGCTGGCAAATTTCATATGTTCATATGTTCATATGTTAAGAAGAGCAGTAGTTGTGCTACTGTATTGGCCTTTCTGAAGCCATGACGAGACTCAGAAAGAAGATTATGATCATGAAGAAATGCAGTGGTTTGGAGGGAGACAGATTTTTCTAATAGTTTACTTAAAACAGGAAGTATAGCAATAGGTCGATAGTTGAGGATGGATTTTGGGTCTCCTTTCTTCAAGACAGGGACTGTCCTGGCAGTCTTCCAGATGGGGGGAACAATGCAGTGATAAACTGAAAATTTTAGCCAGAGAAGTGCAATAAGAGGAGCAGCTAACTTTAGAAGTTGAGACTCAAGGCCATCCGCGCCAGCACTGCAACTATCAGAGATAGATCTGAGGAGATCACAGACTCCTTTATAAGCTACAACCTGAAAGTGAAAGCGATGGGAGGTGCAGGCGGGAGGGTAAACAGGGTCAGGGGTAGAAGCATCAGGGGTAGGAAATGAGCTAGCATAGCTTGATAATTCTGTGAAGTGTTGATTAAAGGAGCTTGCAATTGTAACAGGATTGTTACAATGCAGGCCACTGAGCACCATGTCATTGGTAGACTGAAGTTGCTTGGTCCCCATAAAATTCCTAGCATGTGCCCAAAACTTCTTAGGGTCTCCCACAAAATTTACTAGTAGGCTTTTGCAGTAAGCACTCTTGGCAAGGTGAACAGCTCTTTTAGAGTAGTTTCTCTAGTGCAATATTCCTGCAGATCTGTGAGATGGCCAGTGGATATAAACCTGGACCAGCACTTATCTCGGGATTTTAGTTGGGCCAGTAAATCCTCATAGCAGAATAGAGATGGTTTCCAATTCACATTTCTATTTTGATGCTTATTCTAAAGCACGTAGGATATTCAGTTAGAATAAAACCAAATCTACCAGTTATCAAGACATACAGTAGCAGCAAAAGAACAACACACAAAAAAGACAACAACAAAAAAAAGTTCCTTCGTGTAGAATTTTCTTCTACGTTCTGGAAATGAAACCTCAACTAAACAAGATAAACAGGCAAGACATTAATGTGTACACAGCCTAGATCTAATAGATGACAATCACAAGATGTTATGAAGATAAATCTGAAGTCGAGTACTGCAAACATTAGTCACTCAGCAGATTAAATTATTTTTCCCCATGGCTCTATGTACAGCAAGGGCCAGGAAAGAGGAGAGAGAAGTAAGCCTTGAGAGCCTCTGCTGGGAACCAGAAGTCATAGATACCATTTTGTTGGCACTGAAGGACAGTTGGTAGGCCTGGAACCAGCAATGGGTGCTGTCAAAGTCCAGCTAGAGTTTGAACAATTATTGAATGAAGGTGTATTACTACATTGCAATAATAAGTTTCAAGAAAAAATAAATACTTGAAATTAAGAAAATCACTGAGGGACATATACAGTTCTGTCACAACTAAAGGTGAAGACATCTCCGGGTACTGATGAAGTACAACTTAGAGTGCTGAAAGAGTTGAGCACTATATTAGCTTCTCTCCTGGCAGACCTCTTCACAGAATCACTATGAATGACTTTGTGAGTGGAGCCCAAAGACAGGAGAATAGCAAATATGCTGTTCCTAAATAAAGGTGGAGAGAAAGACAGTCCTGACAACTATTGCCGTGAGCTAATGTCCAAAATGGATAGACATTTGGAAACAATTATCAATGAGGCTATTGTGACCTTTATTGAGGAGAAGGGCTCAATGATGTCAACCAGCACAGGTTCTCAAAGTGCGGATCATGTCAGACTAGCTTGATAAACTACTTTGGGACAGCTACCTGGATGGTGGATATGAATCAGGCAATAGACATTTTGTATGTAGATTTTCGTCTGGCCTCACAGCAAAAACGCCATTCATGTCAAAACACTCACATGAATGAACACTACAGAAACATAGAAAATGTTGACGGGGGAAAAAAACATTGTTTCTTCCAGTCTGCCCAGTTTTACCTTATTCTAACACTGGGCTGAACATTCAATCAGGGTTATTGTCCTCATTGCCCCATACCCCTGCCCCACTGCTTTCCCCCCTATGTAACTACCATGCCCTTCACTCTGTCCCAGCTGCACTTGAAACCATCAATGCTTCCTCAGCCCAGCACCTTTGCTGGTAGGCTATTCCAAAGCTCAACCACACTCTCTGTAAAATAAAACTTTCTCCCATCCCTCCTATATCTCTCCCCCGCCAGCTTCCACTCAAGTCTCTGTGCTCTTAATTTGCCAGTCCTGCTGAATATTTTCTCACAATCTACTTTGTTCATTCTTAACAGGAACTGAAGGTCTCTATCATATTTATTTATTTATTGAATTTTGTTTTGCCCTCTCCTTTCTGGCCTCCAGAGAGTACATATGTTCAGGTCTTAAGCCAGTCCTCGTAGGATCTGCCCTGCTGGCCCTGAATCATTTTGGTTACTCTACACTGCACCACCTCTAGCCTGTCTTTCTTTCCTTAGGTGGGGCTACAGAACTGGGCACAGTATTCCACTTGTGTCCTCACCAGTGATGTACAGAGAGGCAGTATTACCTTCTTCTTGACGTCAACCCCCTTCCCTATGCAGCCCAACATCCTGTTTACCTTGCTGTAGGCCATGTCACAATGGCTGGATTGTTTTAAGGAGACACTTATGATGATTTCCAGGTCCCTTTTCTCAGTGGTAGTGTCCAACTTACCCCCCATTCAATATTTTATCCTGGAGTTCTTGTTCCTATGTGCATCACTTTGCACTACTTGGCATTAATTTTCAACTACCAAACTTTGGATCACCCTGTAATTTTTAGGACACTTCAGCTCCCTAACCCTGGGGGTAGTCATAACAGATGATCTAAAAGTAGCCAAACAATCTGAGAAGGCAGTGAGAAAAGCCAATGGAATGCTGGGGTGCATAGGGAGAGGTATCACCTGTAGAAAACAGAGTGGTGATGCCGCTGTACAGGCAGTTGGTGACACCTCATCTAGAGTACTGCGTGCAGTTCTGGAGACTTCACCTCTGAAAGGACATTGACAGGGTGGAGGCAGTCCAGAGAAGGGGAAGGAAAATGGTGCAGGTACTACACCAGAAATCATATGAGGAAAGATAGAGAGAACACAATATGTATACTCTGAAGGACAGGAGGGAGAGGGGGAATATGATAAAGACATTCAAATACCTCAAGGGGATCAACAGAGTTCAAGAGGGCAGTATCTTTCAGAAAAGGAGATGTGCAAGAACAAGAAGTCGCAATATGAGGCTGGAGGGGGGAATACTCAGGGGCAACATGAGGACGTAGTGGTGCATGCATGGTACAGCCTCCCAGAGGAGGTTGTGGGGGCAAAAACAGTTGTCGAATTCAAGAATGCATGGCACAGGCAGAAGGCAAAACTTGTGATAGGAAGGAGGAGGTAGGCCGCAGGTCAAATAGGATCTGGAAATTATAAAGTAGGTAGGGAAATGGGCAGACTAGATGGGCCAGGACATCCTTATCTGCTATCAAGTTCTATGTTTCTAACCCCCTCCACTCTGTCTACATTGGCACAGAGCATAGTGTCATTTGCGGAGAGACACATCTTGCCTAGTATTCCTTCTCCTATATCAGTGATGAACATATTGAAAAGGACTGTTCCTAGGACTTAACCCTGTAGCACCCCCACTCGTAACCTCCCTCATCCCTGACTTGACACCGTTTATCACCACCCTCTACTGTTTCCTCCCCAGTCAGCTTCCAACCCATCTAATTAGACCCTTCACTCATTCCCAGATCCTCTAACTTCTTCAGCAACCTTCTGTGCAGCACAAAGTCTAATGTCTTGTTGAAGTCGAAGTAAAGCAAATCCACTGCTTGTCCTCATCCTCTGCCCTAGTTACCCAGTCAAACAACACTATAGGTTGGTCTGAGAAGACGTCCCTGCCATGAACTTATGCTGCTTATTATCCTAGAGCCTACTTCCCTCCAGGTAGTCCACTAGATCCTCTTTGACTAGTGTCTCCATTAGTTTGTCTGCTATGGAGGTAAGACTAATGGTTCTGTAGTTCCCTGGTTGCTCTTTGTCTCTTCCCCCTTTGGAGAAGAACTACATCCACTATTAATCTTTCAGAACCACCCTGACTGCAGGGAGCTACTGAACGGCCCTACCAGGGTTTCAGCCAGTTCCAGTGTCAGTTTCCCTGAGCACACCTGTGTGCATCCCATCAGGCTCTGAAGCCTTATCTACTTTCAGGGCTGTTAACCCTTTCTGACACTTTCTCCCAAAATGACCATCTTTCCCATATCTGGGATCCCTCTTGCAGCAGCCTTTATGCCACTTTCATGCAAGGGCCCACTTTTCCATTGTGACCACAGAGCAAAAGTAGCTATTAAAAAGAGACTAGAGCACAAACACATAAACAGGAGGATGGGTGGCAGCAATACATGGAAGATCATACTGCACAAATGCCTGCAGTCTGGGAAACAAAGTCCCAGACCTAGTGGCTGTAATGACGGAGGAGGATCTGGACATAGTAGCCATAACTGAGATATGGCTCACCAGTAACCACAACTGGGAGATGAACATACTTTGTAACCCCTCACCCCTGCCTTTTTAGCAAAACGAAAGGTGGCATGCTGTTGAAGCTGACAGCAGTACCTGGTGGGGACCTGGGTTCGGGGAGGATGAGGTTACTCGGCACAGGGGACCTAGGTTTGGCTACTCTGAACAGGGGCACCCAAGTAAATCCGAACACAGGAAGCAGTAACTGTAATGTCCAGAACCAGGAATGGGATTCTTCAGTGTGGCTTTTATTCACTTCCAAGCTGAACAAACAAAGCATAGACAGACCCCCATGGGGCTACATTTCCTGGTAATGCAGATTAGAGACAACAGAACACTTTATCACCATTTCCAGCTCTCAGGCTCTAAACCCACCAGGCACACAGCCCGACTTGTACACTACTTGGGTTTTCCCCACTAGCCCGGCTCCCCTGTCGGCCACTTGATCTACGGTCCATTTGAGGAATGAACCAATTATCCTGTTGTGGCTCCCCAAACCACACTAGAGTCTTCAACTCCTAGAGAATTTTCCTTACAATCCCACGTCTGGGTACTTCCCTCATCACTGGCCAGGTGCCTGAGGTAAAGTAGAAATCCACAGAAGAAATCCGTGAGGTGGACCTGGTCACTAAAGATGGGGCCACCCACCTCGAACTCCTACAGCCCATACCGGCCATTTCTCTGGAAACTGAACAATTCCTTTACTGAACTTTCAAATGTAGATTCTGGGTAGACGTCTGTCACATCTCCTCTACATATCATTTGCATCCCAACAAGCTCTGGACTTGAACCTACTTTTACTTTGCTTAGCCCATTACTCTAGGCTTCCCAATATTTAGTAGTTCAATCCCCAGATTGTCACACAAGTCCCAGGGTGAAAAACATAGGCCCTTTTAGCAAGACCAGACACTCACCCTCACGTTGCAGGTGCCCCACAGGCGACTCACAAATCTTCTTGTTCTCCCAAATAAACACTGGAACACATAGGCAGCTTTTCCTTCACAAGCAGAACTAGGGGGTTGCCCCAGGAATCTGCAGGGAAACCTTTCCTGCCCCCCCCAGAGGAAGGGGGCACTGAGACCCGAAAACAGTGGTCTCCACCACTTCAGTTATCTTCTGTGTCTCTCTTTGAGGTGGAGACACACACCCTTCTACTTAAAAGTAGCCCTCTGTCAGGGCTGAGGCTCCTAGAGCCTTCACTGAGCTGCTTTCTCAGCAAGCTCCCTACTTCACACTCACTCACTGAAGACTGACTGAAGACTGACTGACTTCAGAACCTCCCAAAGTTCTATCTAACTCCCTCTGCTGCAGATTCCAATGTGGCTCATGCAGCTGCGATAGTTCTATTGGTGATGTCATCCCTCAATCTCAGTTGAGACTGAGAACAGAGTGAGACAGTGTGAAACCCATTTAACTGGAGTTTCACAAGCTGCCTTTCCTGCCTACCACTAGGTCTTACTGGGATTCTAGTAACCCCGGATAACAAGGGGGTTACACTCGCCCTGACCAGGAAAATGACTGTCCGCAGTCATTATTTACCCTGGCCTTAGGCCATCCCACCCTATGTGCTACCTGCGGAGGGGGGTGATCAGGCCTCCTCCTACCATGTGCAAGCACAGGCAGGCAGCACTAAGGGCCTAGAGGCCTTTAGCTGACATATCAGCCTCTACTCTATCCACTTACTATGGATGCCTAGTGGCTCTGGTAGAACTATCTAGAGCATAGCCCTGATAGATCAGCACTGCGGTCCCAATGGCCATTCAGGACCACAGCCTGTCTATCCCCCAACCCTCAGGGAAAACCTATCTGCTTTTAACCTATACCCCCAAAACAAAAACAACCTGGGGACCTCCCTGACCTTGGGCAACCTGCAACCACACACCACTGAAATACCACATTTTATACCACATGTTACTGCCTCCTCCCTACCCCCACAACCAGACCTGTGGAAGGAAAGGGTTAATACAGCAACCACAACAATAACACTACAGTACTTTAAATTTCTATTCACTAAAGTACTAATGAGGAACTCCGATGAGCCCCTCCTCCTCTTTTGTCTTCCCTTCTGTCTTCCCAGGAACACCTGTAAGAAAAAGAAAGACAACACACTCTCCTAATCTGCATACACAGTCTACCTAAACCCCTACCATCAAAACACTAAAGAATCCCAAAAGATTTTTTTAGAAAAAGGTAGAAAAGCAGTATTTACATTAGAAAACAATGACATTATTTACAATACACATTTGGTGGGATGGAGTGCCCTAAAAGTCCCAACTAGTGACCACAATGCCCGAAGGCTAGTTCAATAAAGAGTCTCTCCTGGGCCGGGCCGTGAAAGCACAGTTCTAACAGGCCAAAGTCCCGAAGAGAGTCTTTGCAGACAGTTCACATTTTGAAGTATGCTAGTGTAGGGTGTGTACTGCAATGTTATAAAGATAGAAAAGTTCGGACTTACCAGCCACTTGTAGAATGGAAATTTTGGGACCGACCTGCACCTCTGACGAAGACTCTCCCTGGCAGCATTTCTTCCGATATAGCTGGGCGGACATCTTCCGGGAACCACAGGAGGGCACATCTGGGAACAGCTGGGCTGATGTCATTTCTGGAGATGGAACCTTAGAACAGGAACAAAAGAAACAGCTGGTCCGGCGTCATCCGATTACAGGCGATGAACAGGATACAGCTGGGCTGGTATCCTCTCTGGATTCTGAAGTCATCTGGTGGGCCAGTCGATGGTTTCTGGAAGGCCAGTACACTGTAGACTGATGAATGTGGGGCACCTGAATCCTGGATATCCATATTGGCGAATCAATAAGGCACTTCACAGTCTGGTGTGGCAGTATTGACTACCACTGCTCGGCTTTCCATTTTGTAGGCACGGGCACATTTGCTGGGAGGTCCTTGCACTGAGGCCAATAGTACCAGGGGTCAGGAGCTTGAATTATTACCCCGTCTGGGTGCACACAATTCACACAGTGGGAGATTTCACGTCCCTCTCTGTCCACTATTCGCACTCTGTCTATAAACAGTGTCCTGCCTCTCTTCCACTGGGTATACTTCTCGTGAAACAGACTGTTCTTTACATGCTTGTTAGCCCCAGGATGCACACTTTTCATGGCTTCGTCCCAGATCCAGGATTTCCTGCAGTTCTCAATCTCCTCCCAGACTTTTCGAGGAAAGGTAGGAAAGGTCAGACCGTAGATCTCATTTTCCTTCCTACAAACCAGTCTCTCCTCTTTACTTGCTTTGGTCAATCTGAGACCGCTGGCCTGGCTTGGGAGTGGCCAGTCCTGGTTCTGCCAGCTTCGCATCCTTAAAGAAATTAGAAACGGATCCCTGACTTCTTCCTCTTGCGAAGTCAGGGCAGTGGCATCACCACTTTCTTCCATGAATTCCTCCGAGGCAAGATCTTGAGGCTGTGTACCCGTTCCTTTTTCACAAGGCCACATAGGTTCCCCTCATCTTCCTCTTCACTGAGGATCTGAGCCCAGGAGTGAGCAGTCGTTCTCACTCCTGAAACAATCCACTCATCACTAGGTGCAGAGGTCAACACCTCCCACTCAAAGGCCTCCCGCATCCCATCTTCAACTAAGAGACTTAGGCTAGCGCCCCCAGGGGTCTATTGATGCTTTATCGAACTTTCCTTCTGGGATCCAGCATCCAAAACTTCAACTCGGGTTCTGTCTCTAACTCTGCACCTCTAGCTTTGTGCCACACCCCTGAGGGGCCTTCCTCCACAGGCTCCACCTGGTGCTGTGTGCTGCCAACTGCAGATTCCTGAACCTTTGTCCACGTGGGAGCCAAATCAATTGAGGCGCTTTATACAAGCCATATTTCTAGGCATCCAGCACAGTGAGATATCATGAAGATGTCCCTTCCAGCTCTCAAGCATATTTGACATACATGCACTGGAAAACCAGGAATCACCACATGAGGAGGCAGTTGTCCTCCATAGCACCACTTTTCAATGTCCGTCAGTCTATTTACTGCTGCTGTTACTGCAACCCGGGCATGATCCGGGTAACGAGCTGGTCCTGAGGCCATAACTGCAGAAAAACAAACAAAAGTTCACTGTAACTGAAAGTCCCACTTTATTGAACACACTCTTTAGCTGTAAAATGGCTCCTCTGCTGCTGTGTTTACTTTACTACCCCACCCTGTAATGGCGGCAGCAGCACTCCTGTGCATCAACATTCAGAATCTGGGTCAAGCCACTGCACACCCGATTTACACAAACTACTGATAACTTTTGCTCAAACTGCACAACTTGCTCTGTTCTTGCTTTAAACACATTTACAGGATTTTCCACGGACTCTTTACATGCTGGTATTATTTATTTGATTCACAGTCCCTTAAAGCTTCAGGTTTTTAGCACAGGATTGCCAGTATTTCTAGTGCTGCACATTGGCTACAACCCACAGTCTCTCTCTGGCTTCAAACTTTAAACTGAGGCTGAATTCATTACTATGCACACAGTCAATGGCTTAACAGACTTGCACTTGCTGGCAGGACTTGACTCAGTCGTTACTTGCAAAGCAACTACACTGCTGCACACACATTTATATGGCATAGGGCAGAAAATCACTGTTTGAGCAATTTTAAGGTTGTTACTTACTGTTATCAGCAGCAGTTTGCTGCGATGGGGAAAACGCCTGCAGCCAGTTTTGGAGGCCTCAGAACAGAAGCGGAGGGCAGTCCTACCGATCGTCTTTTCAACCACCACTCCTGCAATTTCAACGATCAATTAGCGGGTTGAGCTCGATTTTAAACAAGATAGTCTATTTTAACAAGTTTACAGCGATTTTAACACTCCGACACTCCTCCACTAGCCAGTACCGCACTTCACTCACACTCCCTCTCGAATGCTGGGGCAGTCTCTGTAGAGCTGGCTGAGGGAGGACTGATCTCACCCTGACCAATCACACGGCGCCATGCAAATGAGCCTCTTCTTCTCGTGAGGGCTCTTCTCCTCCCGGCGATCGTCGAGCAGGCAAATTTAAACTGCAGAATGCAACTGTTTTCTTTACCAACTGACTCCACGGGGAGCCCATTTCAGCCATTTAACATAGCCATTACTCCTGCAAGTCTCTCATACTTTTCAAAAAGCATTTCCAACGTCCAGGACACAATTTTCCTGTTGCTACCCCTAGTCTTCCACACTTTTCTTTACCACAGTTCATTCAAAAAGCATTTCCAACGTCCAGGGCACAATTTTCCTGTTGCTACCCCTAGTCTTCCGCACTTTTCTTTACCATAGTTCATTTTTAAAGCAGTCAAAACGCTGTAAACAATTTGATGCAGGACAAGGGCACACTCTTTGGCTTTACTGCTCCTTGGTAAACAGTTGGCATTTTTAAACAGCAGCACAAGATCCACAGCACACAGCAACACACTAGGGAAATTGCTTCAGCTTTTTGGGCTACCCACTGCCAGATAGCCAAAGCGCTAGCCCCCTTGCCCGAGCACCTTCCTCCCGAACAAAATCCAAAGCGGTGCCTCCATTTTGTAACCCCTCACCCTGCCTTTTAGCAAAATGACAGGTGGCATGCTGTTGAAGCTGACAGCAGTATCTGTGGGGACCTGGGTCCGTTAGGATGAGGTTACTCGACACAGGGACCTAGGTTTGGCTACTCTGAACAGGAGCACCCAAGTAATCCGAACACAGGAAGCAATAACTGTAATGTCCAGAACCAGGAATGGGATTCTTCAGTGTGGCTTTTATTCACTTCCAAGCTGAACAAACAAAGCATAGATGGACCCCATGGGCTACATTTCCTGGTAATGCAGATTAGAGACAACAGAACACTTTATCACTATTTCCAGCCCTCAGGCTCTAAACCCACCAGGCATAGCCCAGACTTACCACGCGGCTTTGAAGTTTACAGCCGACTCGACTTGTACACTACTTGGTTTTCCCCACTGGCTCGGCTCTGCCGGCCACTTGATCCATGGTCCATTTGAGGAATGAGCCAATATCCTGTTGTGGCTCCTTAAACCACACTGGAGTCTTCAACCTCTAGAGAGAATTTCTTCCTTATAATCCCACGTCTGGGTACTTCCCTCATCACTTGCCAAGTGCCTGAGGTAAAGTAGAAATCCACAGAAGAAATCCGTAGAGGTGGACCTGGTCACTAAAGATGGGGGGCCACCCACCTCGAGCTCCCACAGCCCATACCCGGCCATTTCTCTGGAAACTGAACAATTCCTTTACCCGACTTTCAAATGTAGATTCTGGGTAGACGTCTGTCACATCTCCTCTACATATTATTTGCATCCCAACAAGCTCTGGACTTAAACCTACTTTTACTTTGCTTAGCCCATTACTCTAGGCTTCCCAATATTTAGTAGTTCAATCCCCAGATTGTCACACAAGTCCCAGGGTGAAAAACGTAGGCCCTTTTAGCAAGACCAGACACTCACCCTCACGTTGCAGGTGCCCCACAGGCGACTCACAAATCTTCTTGTTCTCCCAAATAAACACTGGAACACATAGGCAGCTTTTCCTTCACAAGCAGAACTAGGGGGTTGCCCCAGAAATCTGCAGGGAAACCTTTCCTGCCCACCCCGGAGGGGGCACTGAGACCCAAAAACAGCGGTCTCCACCACTTCAGTTATCTTCTGTGTCTCTCTTTGAGGTGGAGACACACACCCTTCTACTTAAAAGTAGCCCTCTGTCAGGGCTGAGGCTCCTAGAGCCTTCACTGAGCTGCTTTCTCAGCAAGCTCCCTACTTCACACTCACTCACTGAAGACTGACTGAAGACACTGACTTCAGAACCTCCCAATGTTCTATCTAACTCCCTCTGCTGCAGATTCCAATGTGGCTCATGCAGCTGCGATAGTTCTATTGGTGATGTCATCCCTCAGTCTCAGCTGAGACTGAGAACAGAGTGAGACAGTGTGAAACCCATTTAACTGGAATTTCACAAGCTGCCTTCCCTGCCTACCACTAGGTCTTACTGGGATTCTAGTAACCCCGGATAACAAGGGGGTTACACAAGGTTATGCACTATTCAGAAGGGACAGAATAGGCAGGAAGGGAGGAGGAGTGGCCCTACATGTCAGGGAGGACATCAAAGCAACAGCAATACAGGATAAACATGATGAAGTACAGGAATTATGTGCACCCTCGAGACAGGAAAGGAACAGCGATTCGGGCAGGGGTGGTCTACAGACCCCCAGCTCAGAGGGAGGAAGCAAACAAGATATTGCTTGATAGTACACATAAAATGACAGCAAAGGGGGAGGTTCTGCTGATGGGGGACTTTAACAACCAGATGCGGACTGGTCCGCCCCAACAGGGGCCTCGGCCAGGACCCGCAACATTGTGGACTCACTACAGGGGGCAGGCCTCAGACAACTGGTGCGGGAGCCAACCAGGGAAGAGGCAATCCTGGATCTGGTGTTGACCAATGGGGATAGAATGGAGGATCTCTAATTGGAGGGGCAACTAGGGACCAGTGACCACCACATGGTACAGTTCAAATTCAATACAGGGATACAGTCAAGCCATACAAAGGCAAAGATCTTAGATTTCAGGGGAGCTCACAACTGCAAAATGGGAAAAAGTGTTAAATAAACCCTGGAACACAGAAAGGCAGGAGTGGGGTGGAGGAGCAATGGGCATACATTAAAGAAACCATTATTGGGTTCACAGAACAATGTATTAAGATGAGAAGCAAAGGGAGAAGGAGGAGGAAACCACTTTGGTTCTCCAAGGCTGTGGCAGAAAAGGTAAAAGCCAAGAAGGTGGCCTTCAGAAAACACAAGGAGGCATAGGGATGAAGATAGGGAGGAGTACCAGAAGTGTCTGAGAGAGGCAGAAAAAGCTGTAAGTAGTAGCACGAAGGCACACACTAAAGAAAGATTAGCTCAATCAGTGAAGGCAGGGGATAAGATATTCTACAGGTACATTTGTGAGGGAGGAAAGTCTGGGGGGAAAATCATTAAGATCAGAGGGGACAAGGGAGAGGGCATAGAGGGTGATCAGGATAAGGCATCAATCCTAAACTAATATTTCTGCACAGTCTTCACAGTGGAAGAGGAGGGACAGAGACCACAGTTAGACACCTTAGACACCGAGGAGAGGGAAGTGGACACCAGTCCTTTTACAGAAGAGAGAGTGCTGAAGGAGCTTACAAAGCTAAAAGTAGACAAAGCTATGGGTCTGGATGGCATACACTCCAGGATCCTGAAGGAACTAAGGAAGGAGCTGGCAGCCCCACTTGTGGCCCTCTTCACTGACTCCCTAAATATGCTGAGGTTCCAGAGGATAGGTGAAGTGCACATGTGGTCCCTCTGCACAAGAGAGGCAGCAAAGAGGAAGTAGGGACCTACAGGCCAGTAAGCCTCATGTCAGTAATGGGTAACATCATGGAGAAAGGAATGGATTGTGGAATACCTGGAATCCATAAGGGCACAGGATCCAAGGCAACATGACTTCACAGCAGGAAGGTTCAGTCAAACGAACCTGATCGAGTTCTTTGGCTGGGTGACAAAGGTGGTAGATCAAGGAGGAGGAGGAGTAGTAGATGTTGCCTACCTAGATTTCAGCAAAGACTTTGATTCTTTTCCACATAGAAGGCTGGTCAACAAGATGAGTAGTCAGGGAGGCACTGAGTCAGAATAGTGCCAGTCATTATTATGCATCAAGCAGCATGCTGTAAAAATAGTGCCAATGTTGTTTTGTGGGGGCTCTGTCCCTGACGTTGGCAGGCTCTGCACCCCACACCCTACAATAGGATTCTTACTCTGAGGTTAAGTGGATCCCAGGAAAGTTAACATTTGTGGGGCCGTGGAATACTGTTTCCACAGCCTCATGTAAAAAAATACTAAGTCTCAACATGTGTAAAATGTTAGGAAACCAGGATTAGAACCCTGGTCTTCACTGCTGCTAACCAAGATGCTCTATGCACCAGCCCTCCATGCCACAGGAGCAACTCAGCCAGCCTCCTGGATTCTGGTGCCCTTGTGCTGTACCAGCACCATGGACAGCAACCAGGGGAGCACTTACTGAAAGCGATGTAAATCCCCTCTCACTGTCCAAGTTAGCGCTACAGGGACTAGCGCTCTCTTGACTGGCGCTATTCCTGTAGCGCTAATCTAACTGGGTACCGCTTTGGGATGGGCTGCAAAGTGGTGAACTGGCTTTGTATCTGGCTGAGGGACAGGTGGCAAAGGGTAGTAGTAAATGAAGCCCAGTCAGAGGACATGGTGGTGACCAGTGGGGTACCTCAGTGATCAGTTCTGGGGCCAGTTCTCTTCAATGTCTTCATCAGCGACATTATGAAGGGGCTGGAGGAAGATTGCTTGTTTGCAGATGGCGCTAAGATCTGTAACAGAGTAGATACTCCAGAGGAATGATAAGGATAAGAACAGACCTGCAAAGGTTGGAAAGATGGTCGGAGACATGGTAGCTGAGGTTTAATGCAAAGAAGTGCAAATCATGCGTGGGGAGTAGGAACTCGAATGAGAGCTTCAGGATGGGGGAGGGCTGCTGGCAGTCACCAAGGAGCAAATACATCTTGGAGTTATTATCACAGATACCCTAAAGGCCACCAAGCAGGCAGCAAAGGCAGTGAGGAAGGCCATTGGGGTGTTGGGTTATATAGGAAGGGGTATCACAAACTGAAGCAGGGAGATACTGGTCCTACTGTACATAACACTGGTGAGGCCTCATCTGGAGTACACGGTGCAGTTCTGGAGGCTGCACCTTTGTAAGAACATCGACAGGGTAGAGATGGTGCAGAGGAGAGTGACTAAGATGGTGCAGGGTTTACAGAATAAGTATGAGGAAAGGTTGAAGGACCTCAATATGTACAGCATACACTGGAGGACTGGAGGCAACAGGGAAATATGATTGAGATGTTCAAGTACATC
Organism: Neoceratodus forsteri; assembly: GCA_016271365.2. Classification (NCBI taxonomy): domain Eukaryota; kingdom Metazoa; phylum Chordata; order Ceratodontiformes; family Ceratodontidae; genus Neoceratodus; species Neoceratodus forsteri. Next base: position 902,802,471 of record CM028131.1, on the reverse strand, counting down.
AAGGGCATAAATAAGGAGAGAGGGAAAAGATCTTCCACCACAAAAAAAATACTAGAACAAGTGGACATGACATGAGATTGCATGGGGGGCTGTATAAGGGGAAATGGGAGAAAGTTATATTTCACAAAGAGGGTGGAGGATGCATGGAATGGACTGGACTGCCCCAGGAAGTGGTGGGAGCATGTACTGTGGTGGGATTCAAACATGCATGGGATAGGAATAAGGGAACCATAGTGATGGGAAGGAATAGCTAAGAGAAGGAATAGCTAAGCCGATGACCAACTACAGTCATAGGCTGCTAGTACAGCTAGGGCAAATGGGCAGACTGGATGGGCCTGGTGGTCCTTTTATGCAGACAGTTTCTATGTTTCTACAGTAAGAACATCAGCCTTCTGCTTATTCTCCTCTGTTAATCTCTCCCTCCTTCAGCCTGATAATCCCCCCACTCCACTTCCTTTTTCCTAATATCTAAAGAACTGTTCCCCTTTGAACCTCTCCACAATATGCAGTTCTGTGCCTGATTTTGCATCCTGATTGTCTTCTTGGCCACCTCATCCTTAACTGATAATCACTCCATTCCTTGTCTATCTGTCTCTTTTGTATCTAACAAAGGCCCTTTTAGCCCTCACTGCCTCCTGACCTTCAAGAACCCGATTGGTCCCTTGTGCCTGTTACTTTTGAGTAATCATTCTCAGGCAGGACTTAGTTGTCTCTAGAATGGCCCTTTAACTACTCTCCACTTCTCCTCCGCCCCCCCGATTTCGTCCACTCCCCTCGGCTTATCCTTGACCAGTTCCTTTATCTGGTCAAGGTCTGCCCTTCTGAAATCCATAACCACAGCCTTTGAAGAGGGTATACTGGTACCCAGGGCCAATTTGAACCATATGATTTTTGCTCACTGGACCCCAGTGACAACCTAATCCTCCCCCTACCTACCATTTCTGAGTTGGTGCACACCACATCAAGAATGGCGGTTTACCCTGTGGGTTCTCTGACTAGCTGCATCAGGAAGCAGTGCTGCAATGTATTTAGCAGGGCCTGACTCCTAGTGCCCTTAGCTGCCAGAATGTCCCAATCTACTTCTTGTAAACTTAGATTCCCCACCACCACTACCTCCCTTTTGCTACCCCTTCTGAATCTGCCCTAGTTCCTGATCTCCTTCATCCCCTGTCCTGGTGGTCCATAAACCACTCCAATGCACAGTTTCTTACCTGATGTAGTTGTGAGCTGCACCCACAGTAACTCTGACTCCCCTTCTCTATGCCTTCCCTTGACATAAAGGGCTACTCCATACCCTTTTACTGTACCGTATCTCATCAATACATAATGCACCTTGGTATTTCTAGGTCCCAGTCATTTTTCCAGGTGGAACATGTTTCCATGATGGCTACATAGTCCAATCACACATGTTCCACCATCACCTGAGCTCAGTAATTTTGTTCCCCAGGCTCCTGGCATTTAGGCAGACCTCCTTCCAGCTTGTTCATATTACTCTATCCATTTATTAGAAGAGTAAAGAGAACTTTAAAACTATACCCTGGTACACTTAGGTAAAAAAATAACTAAAGAGATTAGAACATATTAAATTAATTCAGGACTGACAGTAATAAGATAAGGGTGGATAGGAGCAAGTGAATCAATGGATGATAATGTCAAATATATGTAACTATGAGCCCTATATGAGCTTCCATGGTAAACAGAGCACCCTCCTATCCTCATACCATTACCGTCATGTAACATAAACAGGAATTTTCCATGCAATTTCCACGCTCCATCACTCCTTGATATCACTTAGAATAAATTAGTTGAGGATCATTGAAGTAAACAGCAAAGAATATTTCATCCCTCAGTAGGGAAAAATTTCCTCAATTTACATCCTAACAATATAACTTATCAAATCATTATATAAGTTGTTGTCAATTTTAAAAATTGTTAACAATTTTACAAAAATACAAGGAGCAGAGGAACACTAACAGAACATAACTTATAAAGTATGTCTTATAACTATTGGTAAATATATATATTTCTACATAGAAACACAGAAACATAGATTTTGTCAGCAGAAAAGGTCCTTTAGGCCCATCAATCTGCCTCTTGTCCCTCCCTAGTCTGTCGACACTGATCCTAGTTGGTCATAGGTATCACTCCTCCACTATTCCTCTACCTGATATGCCCTGTGCCTATCCCATGCATGTTTGAAGCTGCCTACAGTCTGTGCCCCAACTACACTCCTCTGGCAGGCTGTTGCAGTCATCCACCACCCTTTCCATAAAGAAGTATTTCCACATCTCTCATAAGTTTCTCCTCTATCTTCACTGCACAATCCCTATTCATGTGCCTTCCTTTCTTTGAAATAGCCCCTCCACTTGCACCTTGTTCAATCCTGTGAGGTACTTTTAGGTTTCAATTATATGTCCTGTCTCACTCTACTCTCTTCTAGGGATTACATGTTATGTTCCTGCAGCCTTTTCTCTTATGACTTCTCATCCAACCCTCTCACCATTTTGGCTGCCCTCCTCTGTACCACCTCCACCCAATAAATGTTCTTGCAGATGTGTGTCCTCCAGACTGGACACAGTATTCTAGGTAGGGCCTCACCAGTGAACAATACAATGTCAGCACCACCACCCTTCTCCTGCTAGAAATTCTGTCGATGCACCCCAGCATCCTGCTAGCCTTTCCACTGCTTTGTCACAGTGCCTGGCCACCTTGAGGTCATCAGAAATGATGACTCCTAGGTCTCTTTCTTGCTTGGTGACTGTACACTCTACTCTACCCATCTTATATATTGCCCCTGGGTTCCACAGCCCTAAGTGCATAACCTTGCATTTTCTGGCATTGAAACCCAGCTGCAACCCCAAGACAACTCTTTAAGTTTCCTCAGATCCCTTTGCATACTCTCCACCCCTTCCTGAGTGTCAACTCAGTTGCAGATTTTTGTATCATCTGCAAAGAGACAATCTTTCCCTCAAGCTCATCTGCAATGTCACTTATGAAGACATTGAAGAAGACCGGTCCCAGCACCAAATCCTGTGGCACCCCACTAATCACTCTCCTATCACCCGAGTGGCTACCATTTACCACCACCCTTTGCCTCCTATCTCTTAAACAGTTCGATACCCAGCTTGTTATTTTCTCCCCCACCTGCAGGCTGCTTAGTTTCTTAACTAGCCTCCTGTGAATCACTGTGTTGAAAGCCTTACTGAAATCCAGATAGGACAGGTTCACTGCGCTCCCATTATCCAATTCCATTTCAGGACTTCATCCCATATGCCACACACCATTCTAGAGCTTCACTCTTTCTCTCACTGCAACATACAGCAAGCCTATAATAACTTAACCATTCCTGCAAACTAGCTGATGATGACTTTGAGAAACTGACCTGACTTGTTATTGTGGCAGCAGGTACTACTGCCATTTGCAAGTCATCCCAGCATTGTCTTAATGTTATTACAATGCCAGTGACAAGTGCTGTGCAGCTCTGTTTATGAACTTGGGACCCCTTTGATGAGCTGTTTTGTTAGTGTCAGTAACTGTTTAATTTTGTACTGCATCTTGTGTGCTGACATGGGAACTCCTTACAGATATGAGATGTCAAAACTGCAGCACTTTTGAAGATGGGTGCTGAGAAAAGAATCATGTAATTTTATGCTGTTGTAATTCTAGCCTGTGCTTTTACTGGCTTTCAGCAATAATTAAGTTCAGGTATAGCATATGACCAGTATCTAAGATCTGCAACATCTTTGTCCAGCAAAACTGGGGTCCCAAATTTCTCTCTCTCTCTCTGTCTCTCTCTTTCCATATGTCTTTTAACAAAGGAATGAAAAATAATAATTTTTAAGTGTTATTTGAAATGTGGCACATTACTTTGTTTCAAATTCTTTATAAGTTTCTTTCTTTTTATTTTGATCAAGGAATACCAATGCCTACACACACTGGTTTGATCTGAAATAAATCCATACTTCTGTCTGCCTGACTGTCTATCAATGCCATGTGTAAGCCCTCTCAAAGGTGTAGGGAAAACACAACAGCTTGTTTTTCTGAGAGGACTACATTACATCAATTGCAATTGCTGTGCACTTACTTAACCTCCAGATATGGGGTGACCTTCTGAAGTTGCAGCTTCCTGGGTCACTAGCAAGGCAACAAAGCAAAGTTAGTAGCAACACATTTGACACACAAAGCCATTGTTCACTCTCAGTTTAGAGTCTAAAATAATCTGCTTCATTTATTTTTCCACAGAATGTAAACATTGGGCAGCCAGATTTCATTACCAGTAACTGAAATATTTCAGTTATTTTGTCTTTCTAGGTTAAAGCATGGTTCAAACATTCACCCACAGAGGCAGAGTCAAAAATCTATTTTCATTGTGCCCGATATTTTGTTACTTCATGTAGGCGGTCTTTTGGTGGTAAAACACAGTTCCATCGTTCAGGTGTGCATCGCCCATCCTGAGATACAAGCAACCAGCTTAAAATCTCAATTTGGGTAGCCCTCAGCTATTTCTGGGCTGCATTCCATTGCATCCTCTCTGGCATACTGTTCATGGACAGATTTCAATACCAGCAACTTGGGTATTTCAGTTCTTTTTGTTTTATTAGGTTACAACATGCTTCAAGTGTTCACCTAACTACAGGGACAGAGTTCAAAAGTCCACGTTCACTGTGTCAGACATTTTGCTACTTCATATGGACAGTCTTTTTGTTGGTAAAACACAATGCCATGTGTAGCCCCCAAAAGGAGCTAGTTCTGCTCCTTATTTAGGTCTATGAGGCCTGTTTATAACTATGAAAGTCTGTGTAACCTGGTGAAAATCCTCTAAAGGGTTAATTCCCTGGACTCTCAGTGGGCTGGGTCAAGTTGGCCTGATCCAGCTTCATGAGGGGAGGAGTCAGCTGCCTGTGACTGAGAGAGCTGCAGGAAGTTGAGTGCAGAGAGGAGATCCTGAGGCATGTAATGCTTGCTTTCTGGTGTTGAACCTCTGTTCCTGTGCAGAAGGCCCTAAAAAGTCTTGCTAAATCATGGTTGTTGATGTTAGCAAAAATTCCCAGGAGGATAACACTTCTTCTTAATCCATCAGTTCACAGGCTGAGAGAAGAATGAAAGCCATGGACTAACAGAAATTTCAAACAAAGAAATGGAGGGAATATAATAACTGTTTTTCTCAGGACTGCTCAGGGCACCCAGCAGTGCCACTACACCAGGCAGGAGGGTTTAGAAGTATGATCCTGAAGCTCTATTTTGGTCTGGGATCCTCTGCTCATGGGGGTCATTTCTTGGGAGAGGTGGCATATGTGGCAACCTCGGACCCCCATGAGGTGTCACCTCTCCTTGCCTCTAAATTGTGATCCCTCAGCTGGGGACAAAGCATGTGCAGCTGTAATTTGGATTTGGACTCTTTGCACGTGGGGATCAGTTCTTGGAAAAGAGTGGAAGGCATTACTGTGTCAACATCAGACCAAGGGAGTGACTGCCTCTCCTTGTCATGTAAATTGTGTGGGGAAACAGTCTCCATGGGTATCAGTATTTAAAATGTGATGACAGACTGTATAGTACATGTGAATCTAAGATCCTGGGGCTCCTACCTCAAAAGCCCACTGCCTGGGGCTGGTAGAGGGAACCTGGTATCAGGTTCAGGAAGTTGGTGGCACAAGCTATGTACAAATAAGACCACAGTGGCACCAGGACAGATCACTTTCACTGGAGCATGTCAAGATCTCTTTTCAATTCCCAATAGATGAAAAAGGCACAAATCAATAAATTATCACAGGATTATCACTGAATGAGGATTTACTGTATGAATCAAACAGAGTATAAGGGTGTACATGTTGATAGACAGACAACCAAATTCTGCAGTGCTCCCAGACCTGGCCTCAGCCAGCAGAACAACCTATCAGGCTACTCTATGTTGCTTCAAATCACATTTTGAACCACTGTCCCTCTAGCAGCCCTCTGCTCATACTTCGCTCTAAGGAATGAGCAAAAGGGCATTGAGGAGTCTGCCAGGAGTCAGTAAGAGAGACAACCAGTAGCCAGGAACTCTGAGTGTGTCAACACTGGTAATGCTGTATATAGAAACATAAGTTTCTTGTTGTTTGAACCTATGTTACCTAGGTGCTAGAAACCAATTTAGCGACCTGTTTGTGCTGAAGTGCTGTTTATTACTACTACTTACTAATACTACTACTACTGACAGTTCAACTTAACAATCTATGCTAAAGTTGATACTTCACAACCGCCCTAACTGGGGGAGCCCAGTAGTTAAATTAGTAGTCTGTCTTGTAGTGGTACTTACTGCTACTACTGATTTATTTTAGTAGTCTGCTTAAGTTGAGGCTTACTGCCCACCATACCCAGGTGAGAACTAATAGTTAAGTCATCAGTTTGTTTTGTAGAGGGAGAGAGTCAGTTGTGGTGGCTGTGGGGTGCTGTTCTCAAGGGATATGCTCTGGAGGAGGGCACTGTCCCATCTTCAGAACCATGGCGAGACTCCATGCTCAGCTGTTGGCAGCAAGGGTAGAAATACTGTATCTCAGCTGCTTTACCAGCTCAACTGGAGATCACCACTACCCCCTGCACTTAGAGGCCCACTGGCCCAGGGGGTGGAGAGTGGTGGACAGGGGGTGGGGAAGGGAGGCAGGGGTAGCCACAAAGAGGTCATCCAGCCCAGCACCATCCTGATAGCAAATCTTTTTGCACCCCTAGAGGAGGCTCAGATACCTGACTCCACAGGGTGGGGGACTCTGGGTCAGTTGGCAGTGAGGGCAGGTAACCACAATGGCACCAAATGGGCAGCGGAAGCAAGCCTTCCAGGAGAGTCTTGGTGGATGGGGACTCTGATTAGGGGTATAGAGAGGGTGATTGGAAAAAGCATCAGAAGTTTGAAGGGGGTGGAGTGGACACTAGTTCTTTTCTGAGGAGAGAATCCAGAAGGCACTCACTAACCTGAATGTGGATAAAGCAATGGTTCCAGGCGAGGTGCAACCATGGGTGTTGAGGGAGTTCAGAGAGGTACTGGCTACACCGCTCACAGTCCTATTTATCAGATCACTAGAAACTGGATTGGTTCCAGAGGATTGGAGGAGGGCAGATGTAGTCCTGCTTTACAAAAGTGGTAGCAGGAAGAGACCGACAATAATAAGACAGTCAGCCTGACACGATGGTGGGAATTTAATGGAAACACTGCTAAGGGAAAGGATTGTGGAATATCTTGAATCCAGTGAGTTACAAGATCCGAGGCAGCATGGATTTGCAGGGGAGGTCATGCCAAACAAATGTGTTAGATTTCTTTGACTGGGTGACCAAGTAATTAGATCAGGGAGGAGTAGCGGATGTGGCCTTCCTAGATTTCAGTAAGGCTTTCAACACCATTCCACATAGGAGATTAGTGAGCAAGCTGGGCAGCTTAGTGTGGCTAACAAGGTGGTAAAATGGGTAAGAAACTGGTTAGGGGAAAAGCAACAGAGGGTAGTGGTAAATGGAGTTTGCTTAGAGGAAGGAGTGACAAACAGGGTACCTCAGGGTTCAGTACTGGAACCGGTCCTCCTTATTATCTTTATAAGAGACATTGCAGAGGAGCTGGGATGGAAGGCCTGCCTATTTGTGGATGACACCAAGATCTGCAACAGGGTGGCCACTCTAGGGAGTGAAACAGATGAGCAGAGATCGAAGAAAACTCAAGAAGTAATCAAGAGTATGGCAGTTGGATTTTAATGCAAAAGTAATTCAAAATAATGCACTCTGGGCAAAGAAACCCAAGGGTAGAGTACAAAATGGGTGGAGTGCTATTGACGACTACCAAGCAGGGAAAAAGCCATGGGGGTAATCATATTGGATGACCTAAGGGTGGCCAGGCAGTACAACAGTGCAGTTGGGAGGGCTAGTGGGATTCTGGGGTGCACTGGAATGGGTATCACCAGAAGAAAGAGGGAGGTGGTGTTGACTGTAGCTAGATCACTGATAAGACCCCACCTTGAGTACTGTGTCCAGTTCTAGAGACCACATCTCAGGAAGGATATAGACAGAGTGGAGGCAGTCCAAATGAGGACAACTAAAATGGTGCAGAGTCTGTATCAAAAGCCCTATGAGAAAAGACTAAAGGACCTCAATATGTACACCCTGGATGAGAGGAGGATGGGGGATATGACAGAGATTTTAAATGCCTCATGGGAAATAAGGTACAGGACTGAAGTATTTTCAGAAAAAGGTGCTCTAGAACAAGGGGACATGCTATGAAGCTGAAAGAGGGTAGATTCAGGAGAGATGTGAGGAAATACTTCTTCACAGAAAGAGTGGTGGATTCCTGGAGCAGCCTTCCAGTGGAGGTGGTGGGGGCAAAAACAGTGTTGGGGTTCAAGAATGCATGGGATGGGCATAAGGGAATTGTAGTGGTAAGGAAGGGGGAAGGAGAAAGATCTGTAGATCAAGTTGGTTCTACTATGAGAATGAAGGTAGGGAAAATGGGCAGACTAGGTGGCCAAGTACCCCTTATCTGCCATCAGATTCTGTGCTTCTATTCTCTAAGAGGACAGTCAGGTCCTTCCTGGAGCATCAGCCATCTGGGATTTAGAAAGGATAAGGAGGATGGCGGAGAGTGAGGTGGGGGTGCTGGTACACATTGGTACCAATGATCTGGTGAACCAGTCTGTGGAGATGGTGACACTGAACTCTCATAGATTAAGGAACAGTCTGGCAGTGCACTTGGCCTCCCTGGCCTTTTCTAATGTCCTCCCTGTGTGGGGCTCAGAGGGGAAGAAGGATAGAATTAGGAAGGTTGAGATAGAGGAGTTTAATAGGTGACTTAAGGGGTGGTGTCAGGAGAGGTTAGTACCACTTTGTGGGGGGCTGGTAGGACTTCTGGGCCAGGAGGACCTTCAAGGGTGACATACTCCACCTGACAAGAGAAAAGGCCTGCACACTGGGGAAGACGTTTGAGCTCTCTATCACATGTCTAAACTGACAGTGATGGAGACTGGGGCTAGGGGAATCATGGTGACAGGAGAGTAGAAGTGGACCCTATCTAGTACTCCCTCACATCTGGGGGCTAGTAGCAGCTCAGTGGGTCTAAACAGGGATGACGTACAATATGGGCCAGGTGAGGGGACATTAGAGTGGGTGAATGCTAAGAGAACAAGGGAAACAAAAGAGTCATAGACAGGGGAATGACCAAGTGGGCTAAGGAATCAGATGGAAGGGGCTATGCCTAAATGCCAGAAACCTGGGTAATAAAATCAGCAAGCTTCAGGCACTGATGGCAGACACTGAGGTGGACCTTGTGGCCATCATGGAAACATGGGCTACAGAAAATAATGAATGGGACTTAACGGTTCTGGGGTACTCACTGTTCAGAAGGGACAAAGGAAAAGGTCAAGGGGAAGAAGCAGCCTTCTATGTCAGAGATGGCATTGAGGTGGTGGAGGATGAGTGCATCAGGGGTAAAAATAGGGAGTCAGAATAACTGTGGGTGCAACGCATGGCAGCCTCAAGCAAGAAATTACACTTGGGGTGGTCCACAGACCACTGGGGGCAAGGGAAGAGAGGACAGAGAGCTCATAGAAAAATTTGAAAGGGGGTAGCAAAGGAGGAAGTAGTGGTGATGTGGTGATCTGAACCTGCCGAACATTGATTTGGATGTTCCTGTGGCCAGGATTACAAGAAGTCAGGCCTTGCTGGATGCACTCCTGGGCTGTCTCCTGGTACGACTAGTTAAAGAATATACCAGGCAGTCTGCCATCCTCGATGTGGTGCTTACTAGCTTGGAGGAGGTAGGAGTGGCAAGAGCAGGGGAGCCACTAGGGAACAGTGATCATAACTCTGCTTGGTTTGAACTAGCTTGAGGGATGGGGAAGCTCAAATCGAGAACTGGAGTTGTTGATTTTAGGAGGGCAGACTTCAGCAGGCTGAGGAAACTGGTCACAGAAAAGTTAGTCGGGGTAGACATTTTAGATGGAGGTAATTAAAAGGGCCATTCTCCAGGCATCTAAAATTATGCATGAGAACAGTAACCAAAAGAAATATGTTCAAGAGACTATTATGGTTCTTGGCAAAAGTCAGGAAAGTGGTGGGGGCTAAGGAAAAGGCCTTCTACAAGTACATAGAAAAGCAGCTGGCCCAGTAGTGTGGAGGACAGAGGCATTCATGCCCCACCTGCCACCACACTGGCAACCTGGGTTCAGGAATTACCTTGGCCTCTTGGGGGGGTGGCCGGGGGAAGGAGGACTGAGAGTCCTGATGGATGCTCACCTCCTCCAGGGAGGGTGGGCAGATTGCTTCCCCGCAACACCGCCACCTATGTGACCATAGGTGGTGGCATAGCTATGTTGTGGGAGAGGGACGCTTACTGACAGCGGCCGTTCGCATGATATTTGAGCATCAGACCACCGCCTCCATGGAGCATCTGTGGGTTGGGCTCCATAACAGCAGAAAACATCGCCAATGGCAGCATGATGCCCCGTGGCACCTCACAGACCCCACACTGCCTACTGGGCACAGGGTCACTGACTGAGTGTGACTTCTGGAGGGAGCTTGGGGGATCCTCGATGGGCCCTGCCACAATGGGAAATCTGTGGAGGAGCGGTGGCCTCAGGTAGGGTCCAGGGATGGCGGGTGATGGGGTTTATTATTTATTGAATTTTGGTAACGGAGTAGGCCACTGAGACAATACAGTTCCTTCTTCAGGGGTGATCGGGACAAGACAACAGATTCATTCATGATACGAGAGAAGAAATACAATGGCTAACAGGCAAGTGCTAACACAGGTATAATCAACAGGGGTGCAAGTAAAGTGTTACATCAGGATAAATACAGTGTTACAACAGTGTAAGTAACATCAGGTCAATTAATGCAAGACACTGAATATAGCAGTTTGAGCTAACAGTCATACATAGTGGAACTGAGGTTAATTCAAACAATGGAATTCTTCACATGGGCAGGAATGTTGTCAGTGAAAACAGGTACAAGGAGAGGGGCAAGAAGGTGACGTGAGAGATAGTGTTTAAATTGTGGGAGAGAGGTGCTGAGAGAATCGCGTGTGGGAGGAATTTCAGGTGAATATGGCTGAAAAGGCAGAGGATCTCCTGCTGACTGTCAGTCAAGGGTTGGGAGTGACCAGTAGGGGAAGGAGGCAGACTGTAGAGTATGCTGGGACTCCTAAGTTTGATAAGGTTGCCCAGTTTGTGGGGGGATATAAAGGTGGACCAGCTTAAATATGAGGCACATGGTGGTGTATTGGAATTTAGACTCCAGAGGTGCCCAGCCCAGAGATGAGAGGACATTACAATGGTGATGCTGGGGTCTACTCCTAATGCAAAATGTCCTACCCTCAGATAGAGTTGATTGAGGTGAGATAGGATGGTGGCCTGGGCTGGGAGGAGCAGGGGGCACCATAGGAGAGGAGAGGAGGAGTGTGGACACCACTATTTTTTGACATGAGGCAGATGATAGGAAGGGACAGAGATGATACAACAGACCTAGCCTTTGGTTGATGCCTTAGTCAATACATTGACATGGATTTCAAAGGTGAGTTATGGATCTAGGGTAACACCAGGTATTTGAATGAATGGATGAGTTCTAGGGCATTACCATCCTGAGATTGGATCATGAGGGATTCGAGGTAGGGGTTTGAGGCAGGATTGTGGAACAGCATACTTTTGGTCTTTTTTATATTGAGGACTAGATGCTTTTCTAAGAACCAACCCTCGAGAGTATGGAAGTCAGATGCAAGACTTCAGTTTATCCAACCAATGTCTGAGGAGGAGCAGTAGATGATGGCGTTGTCTGCATAAAAGTGAACTGATGCTCCACCACAGTTGTTTGGCAAATCATTTATAAAGAGAGAAAATAACAGTGGTCCCAGAATGGAACCCTGAGGCACACCATGAGTTATGGGTCTGAAGTCAGAAAGGGCCTCTGACCACTTGACCCTTTGAGAGCAGTTAGAGAGGTAGCTGTGGAGCCATGTGAGAGACACTGTGATCAAGGCCCAGAGAGTAAAGCTTTTGTATTAAGAGATTGTGATTGACCAGGTTGAATGTCATCGTGAAGTCCACGAAGATGGCACCATTGATAAGGCCTTGGTCCATTGCACTGAGTATGTCAGCTGACACTTTTATCAGAGTTGTGAGGGTGCTGTGATTCTTCCTGAACCCATGCTGGTAGGTTGAGAGAAGATGTGGGATTCAAGGTAATCTTGTAGGTGGCTATGAAGAATGCATTCCTGTATCTTTGCCAGTGGGCAAAGAATGGAGATGGGTCTATAGTTTTCAACTACCGTGATAGGACCACCTTTGTGGATTGGAGCAGACTACAGCATCTTCCATTTCACTGGAACAATTCAGAGAGAAAGGATCTGTTAAGCAGATTCCATATGGGTGTAGTAAGCCCTCTGGCACCTAGCTTGTGAATTTAGGCTCAAGCATTTCATGACCTGGGGAGCTCTCTGGTTTTGTTTTGTTTGTTTTTCTTCAGTATGCTTTACCATAATTTTGTCAAAGAGAAACAACAAACATAACTTCATACAACACATAACATAAAAACAATAATTAACTATATACATCAAAAACCCCATAACAGGAGACAGAGATAACAAACAACCCCTCTACGCCCCCAAAAAATAAAAATAAACCTAATCCCCACATAATGGGATGCCAGAAAATTGTGATAGTCCTGTTGTAAAGGTGTATAAAGAAATGGGATGCTACCAAGAAAAATAAAACTGCTGAATAAAATGTCAATGTGGGGATTACAATGAGTAAAGCCATGCATAGAGGGGACCCCACTTGACAAGAAAACCCTCACAATTGTTTTTAATGTTGGCTATATGCAACTCCAAATTTAAGGTACTCAGGAGTTCTTTATGCAATTTCACCAATGAAGGGGTTTTCTGGTCAAGCCAGTGTCTAAGTAACACCATTTTTGCAGCAGTAGCTATAAAGGCAATATAATTATGCTGATATGTGAAGGGGATAACAGACCATCAAACAAAATACAAACTTTGGTCAGATTCACAACATGGTTTTAGGTCTAATCACAACACAGAGACAGCCTTGGTGAGGTTCACTAGTCAAGTCACTAGGGCAATTGATAGTGGAGACACTGTTGTGGCGGCTTTTGTGGACCTCACCAAGGATTTCGACCTAGTGAATCATGAGGTACTTTTGAAACAGTTGTCTATTCTAAAGTTGTCTGAAGGGTTATTTCATGGTTTAGGGATTATTTGGTTAACAGGAATCGAAAGACTTCAATTAATGGTATTTTATCTGACCGTCTTAGTTGAAATGTGGAGTCCCTCAGGGCTCTATTTTAGGTCCTTTGCTTTTTCTTAATTTTTAATTCATTAGCTTTTAATTTTAAAAAGACTGAGTTACTAATATATGCAGATGATGCGGTTTTGTTTTGTTCTGGTTCAGATTTTCTGTCTTTACAGAAAACATTACAGTATGATTTCAGTTTGCTTCATTTTTGGTTTGATAGACATAAACTGGTATTAAACTGAATAAAAACTAAGACAATGATATTTTCCCATCCTAGGAGAGTGCAAAGTCAAGAATTAAAAATTACTGATAATTTGGGTAATGAAATTGAACAGGTTAGGCAGTTTAAATATTTGGGGGTACTAATTGACTGTCATTTAGCATTTGATTGTCATGTAACAGAGTTAATCAGTAAGGTACACAAAAGGCTGGGGTTTCTTTATCGAATCAAGGACAATTTTACTTATGATGTTAGATTACTGCTTACACATAGTCTATTACTAACCATGATGGATTATGGGTCTATAGCATATTCATTTACTTCTGATAAAGTATTGGCCAGACTTCAAGTAACATATCATTCTATTCTATGTTTTGCTACTGGTCAATCAAGGCTTGCTCATCACTGTTTACTTTATAAACAATTGGGTTGTTTATCATTAAAGGGGAGAATTAATTTTAGGGCTTTGGTGTTTTTGCATAAGGTTTTTTTAGGTATTTCTCCTTATAGTATTCTTAATTTGTTTCCAAAGAATATTCCTGGTTGTACAAGATTGCAGAGTATGGAAGAGTTTCAGGTTCCATTTGTCAAACACCTTTTGGTCAAAATAGTTGAATTTTACAATTGTTAAGATGTATAATCAACTTCCTAAAATGTTATAAGACAACAGAAATTGCCTACTTTTAAGTATGAACTTAGGAAAACTCTGTTAGAAAAGTCAAACTGTGAATGTTATGTGTAATATGTATTTATACCGTGTTATTGTTTTAACTTGTTTGTATGTTTTGTCTAAACTGGTCATTTGTGAAAAGGAGGCTTGTCCCACAGACTTACCAGTATAAAATAAATAAATGAAAAAAAAGAAATAAATAAGCTATCCAATACACCAGCCAACGAGCACACCTCAGAAATAAAAAGCAGACCTAAATCAAAAGAAAGATCAGTCGTGTCTTAATGTCCGATCAAAAGGAGTTGCTTTATTGCAGTCCCACAAAATACGATACAGCGATCCTTCTGTTTGCAGGCATCTGAGGCAAGTAGAGTCCACCTGACGTCCCATTCGGTGTAACCTATTCGGCGTAAAATACATATTATGAAGAATCTTAAACTGTAATTGCCTGTATCGATCCTGTTTTATTATTTTATGCAGATCATCGCAAAGTGAACTCCATTCCTGAGAGCTCCATGATAGAGATAAAGCATTTTGCCAATAAAATGCAACCCCATTGGTCAGCGATGGGAAAAGAGATTGATACAGACAATACAATTTAGAAGTAGTGTGTGACAAAGAAGCCACATGCTTCAACTCATGTAGGTGGTGAGATGCAAGGTAATGCCAAGGAGGAGATCCCAAATAAGCCCTAGCTGACCTGGTCACCTGTAGGTATCTAAAATAAAACTTAGAATCTATGTCATACTTCCTTTGGAATGAAGAAAAGTCAGATATCCGATCTGCATGCAGCAATGCAGCCACTGCAGTGGATGGGGGGAGAGTGAGGAAGGAGATGGGTAAGGGACGTCTATTGACATGAAAATTTGGGTTTTCTAATAGAGATTGGGAGGAAAACAGTTTAGTCTTAATCCAGAAATACCTACAAAATTGCACACGGGCCTGAATCAACCAATAAAATGGAGTCTGCTCAGACACAAAGGGGAACCCTAGGAGGCATACACCAAGTGCGGTCCAGCCCCTAGCCTTACTGTCTGCTGAGCTTCACTGATCTTCACCGACTGTGAGAGAGCCCAATCACGGAAGAAAGGCAGACTCTGACAGGTGCAGAAGCAGGGATTCCTTGACAGCAGTTCTACCTGGGTGAATCCCCCTTGGAGTGCACAATCCTGGTTCCTGTCTCTGCTGAGGCAACTTCTCTCCTTGATCGCTCTGCTCAGACCCAATAGCGACGCTGCTCCTCAGCATAAGGAGCAGTTTATTACAAGCAAAACAACACTCCACCTTCTTGCCTGCTAGGAGGAAGGGGCGGAGTTTCAGCACAACTCAAAATAAAATATTATTTTCTTTTCTTTCAGACAATAGTGTATTACACAATAGTGACAATAGTGTATTGTTTTCCATATACTACTACCTCTACTTTCTTTCATCCTCAGAGGCCGCCTAATAGGCCATGGACATCATCACCTTCCAAGGATGCACTGCATCCTTTCAGAGGGCATGCATTCAGGCACTAGGACATTGCCCCACTTGCTGGACAATACAATATATGAAAGCTCAACTCAAAGAGGCATGGAACCAAATAAATCATCTCCACAATGTCATTAGAAACCACATACCTGCTCGCTCTATACACCGCACCATCTCCACCAGGAGGTCATTCCGTGCCCGCTTGACCACCCTTCATCCAGGAGCATGGCAGGTAGTAAGGGGCAGGAAAACATCTCAGGCCTAAACAGCAGTCCCCCTATACACCACACCATCTCCACCAGGAGGTCATTCCGCACTGCTTGACCACCCCTGGTCCAGGAGAATGGCAGGTAGTAAGGGTGGCAGGAAAAACATCACACAGGCCTCAACAGCAGTCTCTGGCACTGTGAGGCACAAATCAAAACACTAATAGATACACCTCTCTATCCACGAGAAAGCAAACAGGGGCATAATAATGCACACCACCGGATAGGGCACGAAACAGGAAAGAGCAAAGGAAAGCACTGCAAAGGCATCTATGAATAAGAAGCTAAGGAAAGTTCTGATTGTAGGTGATTCCATAATCCGAGGAGTAGAATCACATACAGCAGGGCCGGAGATGGAGGTCATAGTTAAATGTCTACCCAGAACCTCTGCAAAAGGGACACCAACCACATACATAGGTTAATAAAAAGAAGATAAATGCTCTGGTGTTTTCATCCACATAGGTACTAACGATCTGGCAAATCAGGTGGTCGAAGAGACAAGCAGCACCTCTCTCACCTGGGTGACAAACTGTCCTCACTCCTCAAACACTACCTTCTTTGAGGTCCTCTCAGTCTGAGGGAAAGGACACAGTATGGATAGGATACGGAAAAAGCAAATTGCTGAACTAAACAACTGGCTCCAGAGCTTGTGCCAAGAAGAGGGAAACCTCTTCACAGGAAACTGGTGCAACTTCTGGGACAAAGGGCTCTTCAGATTCAATGGTCTGCACCTCACTCAGGCAGGTGTGCGGGCTTCTGGTCAGAAACTGGATGTAGCCATAAACTGTTTAAACTAAACACTGGGCAGAGGACAGCAGCAATGTATGGATCTGCTACCTCTCCCCCAAAATACAAACTAATTAGGAGTACAAATACAAAGGAGGAAATCAACCTATCAGATGAGGGCAAGACAATAAATCCTTCGAATATACAACAGGGCACCAAAAAGGGGGGTGACCATGCATGGAAAGCTATGTTCACAAACTCAAGGAGTCTGACAAATAAATTAGCAGATCTCACCGCCATCATTGCCGAAGCTGATCTGGACTGGGTCGCCATCACAGAAACATGGATCAACAATAACCATCACTGGGACATGACTATACCAGGATACTGTCTATTTCGGAAAGACAGAACTGGTAGAAAGGGGGGGGCATAGCTATGTATGTAAGAGAGGGAATAAAAGCTACTATGACTCAAAATGATAATACCGACACAGAGTCACTTTGGGTCACTCAAGAGGCAAACAACGGAGCAGCAAATCAGGTAGGAGTGTTCTACCTGCCCCCAGCAACAAGTGTGGAGGGGTACAAGAAAATATTGGAAAACATACACAAAATGAGTAACAAACAGGAGTTGACTGTACTGGGTAACTTCAATTTACCTGACGTAAACTGGGCTACACATACAGCAAGTTCAACTTGCACGTATCGGCCCAGAAACGGCTTGTAAAGGACAGAATAAGGGGGGAAGCGGTCCTTGACCTGCTACTCACAAATGGGTACAATATCATGGAGGTAGAGGTTGGGAGCCACCTGAGAACCAGTGACCTCAGTATGGTGTGGTTCCAGGTCAAGACAAAAACAGACACAAAGCACTCCAAAACAAAAGTCATGGGCTTTAGACAACCAGACTTCACAAAAATGAAGCAAAGTCTTAAGCTGAGTCTAGCTAACATTACGCAGGGATAGATGTTGAAAACTACAGCTCAAAGGGCTATATTAATACTGCAAACCATTGCATAAGAAGGGTGAGCAAAGCTAAAAAGGAAAGAAAACCACTCTGGTTTTCTAAAGAAGTAGCCACTAAGGTCAGGGAGAAAAGAATGGCTTTCAGGAATACAAACAAACTGGATCTGACAAGGACAGAGAAGAATACAAGAAGACACAGAAGGAAGCAAACAAAGTGATCAGGACAGCAAAGGCAGAAACTGAGGAGAGGATAGCCAAGGAGGTCAAAAAGGGTGCCAAGACATTCTATAGATGTGTCAGTGAGAAGAGAAAGACATCAGGAGGTATTGTTAGACTCACAAGGGTGGATGGGAGATCACAGAAATGACAAGGACAAGGCTGAAATCCTCAACAATTACTTCTGCTCTGTATTCACCAAGGAGGAGGAGGAAGGATGAGGACCCAGCAATGCAACACACAACAGGGTAGGAGTTGAGTACACTCGGGTCCTTTACAAAGAAAGTGTCCCCAAGAAACTAGAGAAACTCAATTCAAACAAGGCCATGGGACGAGATGAAATTCACCCTAGATTACTAAACTAATGGATGAGCTGGCAACTTCCCTGGCTGATCTTTTCAACCTATGATTCAAGCTGGGGAGGTCCCCAAGACTGGAAATACAAATAAACCGGATCCAACAAGGACAGAGAAGAATACAAATCCTCGTCCCTTCACTATCACCGTCGGGTGACCAGAGGGGCCTCTAGTATGGTTTTTGACATCCCTTTCTACCGCACTAAGCAAGCTCAGAACTCAATCACCTGTAAGGGCACTAAGCTGTACAACTAACTGCCCCCCAATATCCAAGCCTGTAGGTCCATCTACACCTTCAACTCTTACCTCAAAGTTCACATACTCAAGTCTTCCATCTGCAGCTGCCCTGGCCGGCCCTCCAGATAAACCCAGCCGATTGCCACCTTGCTTATCTCTAGTCCCCCTTGCTCTACTCTAGTCCCTTTTAACCCCTTCCCTCTACTCCTCCACATCCATCTCCCCCTACTCTTTGCTCCCCCTCCCGATTTAGTTTTCGCTCCCACCACCCACTTCTAGCCAAGGTTTCCCTTGTATTTCAATCATAGACCCAACTACAACCAACCACAAAAGACTTGCACTTTTCCCACCTCTAGCACTAAGGTGATTGACCCCTCTATACCCCTTCCCTTCTCTTTCCTGCTCTCTATATGTTACACACATAAATGTTCGGGCAGCTCTATGTGTTTCTCTCTTTTTACTTTATTGTAATCCATTTCCTCCCGTTTCTCAGTTTATGAATATTGCTGTAACTATTAGACAACTGTTAGTCCTTGACACTGTTCTATATATCTAAACTACCTGTTTGGATTGTTTCCCTTGTATAGATCCTGTTTTTGTTAGACTCTGTTTTGTATTGTTATACCTCCTTTGTATCTCTTACACTGGATGTTTGTGAAAATGGGCATTTTTGCTCATATACTTTCAATATACAAATAAAGATTGATTGATTGACTCAAAGAAGGCAACAGTTATTCCTCTGCACAAAAATGGAAGCAGGAAAGTGCAAACAACTACAGACCAGTAAGCCTAACCTCAATTATGGGCAAAATAATGGAAACCCTGCTCAAGGAGGGGATTATATCCTTTTAGAAGAAGACAACAAATTAGACACAAAACAGCATGGCTTTACAACAGGAAGGTCATGCCAAACCAATCTGATAGACTTCTTTAACTGGGTGACTAAAAGAATAGACTAGGAGGAGCAGTAGACATAGTAAACCTGGATTTCAGCAAACCTTCAGCTCGGTCCCACACAGAAGGCTACTCAACAAACTGGACAGAATGGGAGTAGGACAGCAAGTAGTGAAATGGGTAAGGAACTGGCTCACTGGAGCGACACAGAGGGTACTTGTAAATGGCACACTTTCAGAAAGAGTAGATAGTGGAGTGCCACAAGGATCAGTACTCAGTCCGATCCTATTCAATATTTTATTAGTGACATAACTGGGGACTAGAGGGAAGGTGAGCTTATTCACAAATGACACAAAAATAAGCAATTGTAGACACTCCAGGTGGGAGTAGAAAAGATGAAGGCCAACCTTAAGTCTCTGGAAAAATGGTCAGAAACATAGCAACTAAAGTTTAACACAAAAAATGCAAGGTCATGCACCTAGAAAGAACCAGCAGGAGGACTACTACCTGGGAGGAGTACAACTGGAATCTTCCAAACAGGAAAGGGATCTGGGAATAATTATAACGGATGACCTAAAGATGTTCAAACAATGTGAAAGTGGCACTATGGTGGAATGAGATATTGGGCTGTATAGACAGGGGGATCACCAGCAGAAAAAGGAGGTCATCCGCCACTATATAGATCTCTGGTGAGGCCACACCTGGAGTACAGTGTACAGTTCTGGAGATCACACCTAAAAGGCTATCAACAGACTGGAGACAGTGCAAAGAGAGCTACAAAATGATACATGGCCTACAGAACCGAAACTATGAAGAGCATCTGCAGAACCTGAACATGTACTCCCTGGAGTAGCGGAGGAGAGGGAGAAATGAATAGAGATCTACAAGTTCCTAAATGGAATAAACAAGGTGCAGGTTCAGGAACTGTTCCAAGTCAGAAAGCACACAAGAACTAGGGGGCACAACATGAAGCTGGAGGGGGGGCAAATTCAGAGGCAACACGCGCAGGTTTTTCTTTACCGAGAGGGTGGTGGATGCATGGAACAGCCTTCCTCAGGCAGTGGTGGGGGCAGAAACAGTGGTAGGCTTTAAGAACGCTTGGGACAGGTACAAAGGCACCACCACACTGACTAGCAGTAAAGGGAGGGATGGCCTATGGGCAGACTAGATGGACTGTATGGTCTCCTTCTGCCGTCACTTTCTGTGTTTAAGGATTTGTTACCTTACCTTGTCCAGCAAGTGTGACATAGAAACATAGATTTTGACTGCATATAAGGACCGCTTGGCCCACCCAGTCTGCCCATTTCTACCTTAATGGATAAGCTGCAGATCCTAGTTAACCAGCAGCCTACTTCTTCCTACCCCACCCCTAGAATTGCATTATGACTGTCCCATGCATGCTTGAATTCCACCACTGTTTTTGACTCCACATCCTGGAAGGCCGCTTTCATGCATCCACAACCCTCTCTGTGAAAAAATACTTCCTTAAGTTATCTCTGAGCCGCCCCCTTCTATCTTCAAATTGTGCCCCCTTGTTCTTGCACACCTCTTTTTTTGAAAGATGCTACCCTCTTGGACTTTGTTGATTCCCTTGAGGTACTTGAAAGTTTCTATCATGTCCCCCCTCTCCCTCCTTTCCTCGAGGCTATACATATTAAGCTCCTTAAGTCTCTCTTCATATGTCTTCCGGTGCAGACCCTGCACCATTTTAGTTGCCCTCCTCTGGACAGCTTCCATCCTGTCTATGTCTTTGCGAGATTGGGTCTCCAGAACTGCCATGAGTACTCCAGATGGGGTCTCACCAACTGTCTGTACAGAGGGATAATAACTTCCTGTTTTCTACTGGTGATGCCTCTCCCTATGCATCCCAGTATCCCCCAGCCCTCCTTGCTGCCCTCTCACATTGCTTGCCCACCTTTAGGTAATCTGATATGACTACCCCAGGTCCCTTTCCATTTTTGTTGTTGTTAGTATCTCACCCCCCATTGTGTACTCTTCCCCTGGGTTTTTGTTTCCCAGGTGCATTACCTTGCACTTCTTAGCATTGAATCTAAGCTGTCATACATTTGACCATTCCTTTAACCTTGCCAAGTCCTACTCATCCTTTCCACCCCACCTTGTGCATCAACTCTGTTGCAGATCTTTGTGTCATCTGCAAAGAGACATACTTTCCTTCCAGTCCCTCTGCAATGTAAGCATAAAGACATTGTAGAGAGAACCGATCCTAATACTGAACCCTGCGGTACCGCACTAGTAACCCACCTTTCTTCAGAGTGGACTCCATTTACTATTACTCTCTGTGTCCTATTCTCCAGCCAATTCTTTACCCAGGCTGTCATCTTGGGACCTACTCCCAGGCTGGCTAACTTCGTATATTAATCTTTTGTGTGGGACTGTGTCAAATGCCTTGCTAAAGTCTAGGTAGGCCATGTCCACAGCCCTCCTGATCTCTACTTTGGTCAACCAGTCAAACAAATCTATCAGATTCGTCTGGCAGAGACCTTCCTGCTGTGAATCCATGCTGCCTTGGGTCCTGTGCCCCTCTGGCCTCTAGATACTCGACAATTCTTTCCTTCAGAAGTGATTCCGTCATTTTCCCTATCACTGAGGTTAAACTAACAGGTCTGTAGTTTCCTGCTTCTGCCTTGCTCCCACTGTTGTGAAGGGGAATCACATCTGCCCTCCTCCAGTCCTCGGGTACCACCCCATCCTCCCATGATTTGTTAAAGATGGTAGTCAGTGGTGTCACTAGTTCTACCCTTAGTTCTTTTAGAATTCTGGGATGAATCCCATCAGGCCCCATTGCTTTGTCCACCTTCAGTTTTAAGAGTTCTTTCAGAACCCTTTCTTCTGTAAATGGGCTGGTATCAACTTCTGTATCCAGAGTGTTTCTATTGTTTGTTTTAGGTACCTCCCCCTCTTCATTTGTAAATACTGAGCAAAAATATTTGTTTAGTATCTCTGCCTTTTCACAGTCACCCTCTGCCCCCCCCTCCCCTTTATTAAGCCTCACTATCCCTCCCTTGGTCTTCCTTCGCTCCCTGATGTACCTATAAAAGGTTTTATCCCCCTTCTTAACTGAGTTGGCTATCTTTTCCTTGGTTTGGGCCTTTGCTGTTCTGACTGCCTTCCCAGCTTCCTTTTGCTTTAACTGTTACAGTTCTCTGTCCTGCTCCTTCTGTGATTCCTTGTACTTCCTGAATGCTTTCTTTTTCTCTGGAACCTTCACTGCCACTTCCTTTGAGAACCATAGTGGTTTCTTACACCATTTTGTTTTGTTTATTTGCTTCACACAAAGGCTTGTTACCTCTGTGATGGCAGTTTTTATTATTCCCCATTGTTCTTCCACCCCTCCTTCCTGCCCATTTGCTAGTGCATTCCTTAAGCACTCACCCATTTTGGCAAAGTCATCCCTCCTAAAGTCCAGTACTTTTGCCTTTGTATGGCTTGACTCTATTGCTGTGTTTATTGTGAACCATACTGTTCGATTGTCGCTAGTTCTGAGATGGCTACCCACTTCTACATCTGTGATCCTCTCTCCATCTCCATTTGAGAGAACCAGGTCTAAGATTGCTCCTCTGAGTGGGTTCCAATACTAATTTGTCCTAGGCATTCCCCTGTAGGGCATCTAGAATAACCCCACTCTTCAAGTGGTTGCTGCAACTGACACTCCAGTTAACATCTGGCATATTCAGATCACCCATCAGCAATATCTTCCCTTTTTCTGCCATTCTAAGTATACTTTCTATCATTTCCTTGTCCATTTCCTCCCCCTGAGAGGGGGGTCTGTATACAACCCCTGTGTGGATTGTGGTGCCATTGCCTGTCTCCAAATTGACCCACAGTGCTTCTTCTCCTCCCTGTTTACCCTTTTGTTCTGTTGCTTTGATTTCTTCCCTTATGTAAAGAGCTACTCCTCCTCCTCTTTTACCCTCCCTGTCCCTCCTGTAGATAGTGTATCCTGGTATGTTTTATCACTTTCTATGTTTCTAAGTCTGACGGAGTGAATAAGGTATAGCCCCAGGAGGCACATGTAATAGAGATATTGGGTTCCAATTTTATCAGTGACATAGAGTGTGTGTGTATTTGTGTGTATTCTAAAGTTAACCAAACACAGAAATAACCTAATGAAGAAGATTCACATGATGTACCCCAGTGAAAATATTTACAACTGTGAAGAGCTAAGTAATAGAGGCAAAAGTCAAGTGAACGAATGCCGCCCGCTTTTAGTGGGAACGTGAGTTTTAGCATAAGCACGTCTAATTGCCTTGTTATTCCATAAAAATTTAGACAAAATAGAATGGTAACATTGAAACCAGGCCTGAGAAATAAAAATGTTAAGCATTCCCAGTGGATACAAAATCGAGGAAGGACATTCATTTAATGGTACTAGCCCTACCCCAAAGACAAGAGGAGAGCACTCCACCTTTTTAAGTCTTGGTCAATGTTCTGTAGGAGGGATCCAGATTAAGTTGATGTAACTGAGAATGCCTATGAGGTATTAAAATCCCTAAATACTGAAGGGCCTTGGCTTCCCATTGTAGTCCACAGGAGAGAATAAAGTTTTTTAAACTTTTTATTTATGGATTTTATTAAAGTACAACAAGTACCATGATACAAAAATAATGAACAGTGTATGAGACCCATACATTGGATGTACAGAGACATACATTAGGCAGTAGTGAGGTAATAAGTCCATACAGAGTAAGGAACTACCAGGTGGTTAAAATAAAAGTAGTAAAGTCTGAGCTGATTATTCCATAGGATGTTAACACTCTCACCTGAAACATGTTATTACGGTATAACACCAGAGTATCAATTCCCTGCAGAACTGCATGTCTTTGAGAGGGCTGGTGCTAAAACAGTAACAGGATTCAAGCATGCATGGGATAAACACAAAGGAACCACAGAAATAAGGCAAGGGGAAAGGCCGGAGATCCTGAGTAGGGTCTGTGGTGGCAATGTAGGTAGGGAAAATAGGTCACACTAGATGGGCAGAGGTCCTTCTCTGCTGACAACTAAATGTTTCTATGTTCTATGTTAATGATCTGCTTAGTTGATTTGTTTCCCATCCCCAGATCTCTCAGCATTTTAACAAGTCTCAGTGGGGCACAGAGTCAAAGGCCTTGCTTAAATCCAGATACAGTATCTTTACTTCTTGGCTTATCACCTGCCTTCATGACCAAATTGAGAAGAAGTCTATCAAACTTGTCTGACATTATCTGCCTGACACAAACCCATGCTGCCCATTGGCCTCCAGTCTTACCACTGTATGCTCTTTCATAATGGTTTCTAGCAGTTTCCCTAGGATTGGGGTTTATCTGAAAGGTCTGTAGTTCTCTTGGCCCTCTCTATTCTCACTCTTATGGAGAGGGACCTCATTGGCGTCCCTCTAGTATGCCAGAACCACCTCTGTTTCTATGGAGCAGTCAATGAGGTCAGTCAGTGGTTCCACCAGAAACCGGAAACCTTCCTTAACATATTAAGATGCAGACCATTTAGACAATCTGCAGGATATTTTACCCTATAATGGTGTTTTAGTCTCAAAGTCAAAATATGAATACTACACCCACTCATCCTTTTACATAACTCAGCCTGTGTGCATAACATATTTTGTCTCCTGCTAAGTAACTCATATTTCAAGCTTAGACCATTCATTCAAATCCCTGTGGGAAGGCCTCAGACAAATTCACAACAATGTGTTTCATCTAAGAAGGAATTTGTTATTCATCATTTTCCTTTTTCTCCATATGTGTACCTCAACTAAGAAACTCTCCTTTGATAGTGCACTTGGAGTATTCCAAGGTAATGCCCCAGGAGGTGTAAGTTGGATCATTCTTCTTCAGAATGGGATCAATAAAAGTAGCAAGCTTATCCTTCAACTCAGCCACCTAAAATGTGTAACAAATATGAATATAAATATGTAAAGGCAAATAAGATGCTGGGATGCATATCTAGGGGGATCTGAAGTGGGAGAGAGAAGGTTATACTGCCCTTGTCCAGAGGAGGGCTACAAAGATGATAGCGGGTCAGCATATGAGGAGAGGTTGAGGGCACTGAACATGTACTCCCTGGAAGACAGGAGAGAGAGAGAGAGAGAGGGGACATAATTTGGAACATTAAGTATTGAAATAGGCATGGGGAAGGTAGTGATCATGGGTAGGGGCTGGCAGTATAGCCTAGAGGTTAGAGTAATGAGCTGTGAATGAGCTTGGTACATCCAGCAGACCTGGGATTGATTCCCACAACCTCCACTTGCATACTGTGTGACTCTGAGCAAGTCATTTAACCTCCCCAGTGCTCCCTGATCACTCCTGAAAACAGGCATTTGTGCCTAGTGGGCCTTTACCCGGTTAGCAAAGACTAAAAATAAATTAAGGTTGATAAGGAGAGTCTCTTTAAACTAAGTGGCAACCATAACATGAGGGAGCACAGTCTTAAGCTGGAAGGTGAGAGAGGTTTGGGAGGAGGCCAGGAAGCACTTCTTCACAAAGAGAGTGGTGGACACTTGGAATGCTGCTGCTGGAAGAGGTAATCTCATTGAAGACAGTGGGCAGCTTTAAGAGAGGCTGGAATAGGCATAGGAGGATGATAAGGATCATAGGCAGAGAGAATAGGAGAGTGGGGAGGGAGGGCAGGGACATTAGCTCAAGCTGTGGACCCTGCAATACTAAGCTCAGACTTGATAGACCAAATGGCCTTCTTCTGCTGGCTTCTTCATATGTCTGTATGTTCATGTGTAATTGTACTGCCACAATACAGAGCAGGGCAAAATCTTACATGCTTCTACATAGGGTGGATAGGCTTTCACAATACCAGGAGTAATGTTTTTAGAATGCATAATCAATATTAGATTTTGAATGATGACCCAAACGTGTAAGGTGTACCTCTTTCTGCAGTATGCAACAATTTTAGAGTGTATACTAAGCTAGAACTTTCAGCAGGCCCATTGCAGCCAGGGCCATTTTAAAATTGGAGACCTTTGTTTGTTCCTATCAAGAATGGGGTCCAAACATATGTATAATATTGGTGCAGATGGGGGGACATTCCAGCCCAACATTTTCTTGCATCTAATACACATTACTGTAGTTCTGCCTAGCTTCAATTGTGACATTACCCGCAGCTAATCTAAGCCAGCAGAAGTGTTTATTTCAATCTGCTGCTCCATATATTTCCTCCAATACCAGAAACTCAGCTGATATCTGGTTACTCTTCCATAATCCATGATGCATGGTTATGATGACACCACACACATGGACTGTTATAAATGTTGGCCAACCCATTATTTAATTGAATTTTGTTAATCTCCCTTCAGCACCAGGTTAGAAGGCTGTGGGATCCCTTGCTGCATATACTAAGAAGAGGCTCTTCTAGAAATACATGCTATTTATCAGTTCTTATTGTCAGATGCAGCTGTACACTGGGGAAAACAAACTTACCACACAGTCTGGACCACTGACACTATAATGACATCTTGAGTAACTTTTCTTGACCACTGTAGGCTTAAGGGTAGATCTGCAGATGCCTTCAACCCACACAAAATGAAAAGAAAAAATCAAAGAGGCCCAAATTATTATCTGAAGTTATTAAGGGAACTCACTCAGTGTTCATAAGTGGTCAGACTCGAAGGTTGTAAACCCTTTGTCTTGTCAGTTCCCCTACCTCCTCCATACCATGTCCTAGCTGCTCTGGTCCTCCACAGTAATGTGGGAAGGCAGATTTTTATTACTTTCCCTGTATTTTGCTCTCATTCAGTCCTAGTCCTACTCTGAATCTCTGCTTTAGATCCATTGCTCCTCCTAAGACAGTCACCATCTCTAAGTTTTGTTCTCACAAGTACACCATGTAGCCATGGCTGTCTAGCTACCCATGGAGTTAACTCTTTCTGTCTGGCCAGTTTGTAATCAGGGAGAGAGAATGGATCACAGTGGAGTTGTACCCTACCAAAATGGTGCTTTCAATAACGTGAGACTTTGGAGCAAATCAGTCACAGTAATGGGATTTGTGTGGGGCGGGGTCAGCCATCTATGTGCCAGAGGCCTGTGGGATGCCATTGTCCCATGCTATCACAGTCCAGAAAATGGAGGACCCCATGGTCGTACCAACCCCTCTATAGTGAACATGTGCATGGTCACTATCAACTGATGGTGCTTGATGGTTCATGGTCACCCTCATTGCCAGTAGCAATACCACTAGATGAAGAAAAACATCCACAGATTCCAAACCTTCCTTGCTGGCCTCTCCTCCTACCATCTTGGGCTCATGGCATGAATGTGATTGCCCGTATTCTAGACAGCACCGTGCTACCCAAAGCATGGAGCCAGCTTCTGGGTGGGGGCAGGGAGGGGATTGCATATTTATGCAGCATCCCACTGGGCCCAAACGAGTGAGTAAATGTTCTGGCTGCTCTGCATCACAGAGTGGCCACTTTAATTTGCCCTAATTCTGTTTATATTTAAAGTGTTAGTAGTAACAGAAATTGTTTACATTTTTTTGCTCCCATTGTGCCTACCAGTGCCCACTTCTTCAGGCCCCGCATTGCCTCTCTTTTCATGCCAGTCCCCCCTCAACTGCACTCTTCTGGGACACACTCCAGTCCAGATCTCTGGAGCTTATGGGGCTGGCTTGTCCCAGCCGGGTGCCTCCCCTGGCCATCACTGCAGAGTACACACCTGAGAGCTCCTTGCTTCCCTCTCCATTGGCTAGACTGTCCCTTCTCGGGGCTGCACCATGGCCTAGTGGAGGAGCATCACTGTGGCGTCCAGAGGGCATGTGTCCATGTAGTATGTCGAGGAGGGTCCAAGCGTTGGGAGGGGCGGAGACGCTATCATCCGATTTACAAATGCACCATTTTCCCTGTTCATGTCCCCGTCTAGCTTCCACCCCATTTGCCCATGCACACGCATGACTGGCCTGGGGGTGGCTGACTGTGTGTCATCACCCATGCTGTCACTGGCACCTTCACCAGCCACCACCAGGAGCCGCTAGAGAGTAGTACTGCGAGCTCCCCTCCAGGAGGAGATTGTCTTAGATGACTAACTATTTATACCTAAAATACTTTTTTTCCTTTTGCTAATTAGAAGATTTTCTACCTGACAGTAATAGATATGCTGTGTGGAACAGTACCTGATGGCTGACATACTTAGTTCTACTCACCTTCATATCACGTCAACATTATGGCCTCACTGACTGTGATATCACAACTGTCCATGAAAAGCCAACACATTCAACCATTTTGGTCATTTGTGATATCACATTGATTGAGATTTGTTGGCCTCAGGTAAAGTAATGCTCTTCAGATAACACCAAAAACCATCCTGCAGAAAAACTTCCACTTAGCAAAAGGGAAAAGAAAAATGCTTCAGAAATAAAAAGTAACAGTGTCTACTTGTAACAAATAGTACCATTTATGTCTGCTGCTTTAGGAGCTACAAGCTGTTTAAACATTTAACAAAAGATTGCAGAGCAGAAAGCTGAGTGAGGTGTTGGTGTGGTGAATCAACTGATGGCTAAAATGATCTCTTTTGCAAGAGAAACTCTTTCCATTGCACTTACATTTTTCTGGAGGTTATGCCTCGATTTTGTGATTTGTTTTGTTAATAAGTTTGTGTCCTGCATTGTTTGCTCCATATGCTGCTTGTCAGATAAAGGCAGATATTCAGTATTCTGCAAAGTAATTACTTAAGGGGTAACGCATGACACGGTGTGCTGTTATCATGCACACATTGGATAGTTGTTAGGCATAAGGCTTTACCACTCAAGAAGAACTGTAGATTTAGTAGTTGCCGTATTGGTCCTTGCAAGAATAGATCCAGAAGCAAATGATTTGATACCTTTTAATGGACCAACATAGATGTAACAAGAACAAAGTGCTCTAGCTTTCGGACCAACCAGTCCTTCTTCAGAAGCTCATGGCAGTTGTTTGGAAAATACCAAAAACATTTTCCAAACAACTGCCATGAGCTTCTGAAGAAGGGACTGGTTGGTCCGAAAGCTAGAGAACTTTTGTTCTTGTTATATCTATGTTGGTCCATTAAAAGGTATCAAATCATTTGCTTCTGGAACCACTCAAGAAGTGCATTATTTCTTTATGATCACAAACCCTGGAGTGTGTTAATCCCACTTATAAATTATTTTTTTTGTTAAAAATATGTAGTTCAGGTGAGGCATGTGGTTGTCAGAAAATAATCAAGTCATGTAACTTGAGGCTACAGGATTTACACTGCCGGGCTGGCCCAGTGGCACTGAGGGTTGAGGCACTGGATGCCACACCTTGTGCTACGCCGGTGAGCCGGGTTTGTGAATGAGTTCGGCTTGCTGGGGGTCGGCTGGGGGGAGGGAGGAGCTGGATTGAGTCACTGATTGTCAGCTCTCCACCCACTCCTTTGGAGAGCTAGGCACCGCTTCAACTAGTGGATGGTGTCAGGAGGGGAGGATGCAGTTAGGCACTTGGCGGAAGCCGTGTCTCAGCACGGCTTCTCACCTGGACTTCGGTCCTTCACGCTGGCATCCTCAGGGTGGCAATTAGGGGACTAATGCAGTCACTTAAGCAACTACTAAAAATCCCAACCCCATGGCTGTGCAGTGTGATTCCCATACAGGGGGATGGATGCCAAGGATAGGCGGTATGCTGGCAACAAGCTTGGGACGACCATGGGGGAGGATTGTGATATAAAAACAAAACAAAAAAAAGTATTTACACTGCCCATTTTATTTATTTAGTTTTTGTTGACCGGGTAAGTGCACTAGACCAATCCTGCCTATTTTCAGGCACGACCCGGGGGAGGGGGATACAGATGAATGCCAACTGACCTTGAATCAGATTAAGCTGTTGGTGGTATTTTTAGTGAATGAGGGAAATTTGGCCAGGACACTGGGGAAATTCCCCATCTCTTGCAGTAGGGGGAACCCCTGGGACGACTGGACTGCTCTCAGTATGTCTCGGATGGCTGAGTGTGAGGAGGTGTTGGTGGAGAGCTCTGAGGATTCTGCTACTGTGTGTTTGGAGGAACCAGCTTTGATGGATGTGTTGGATGTTTCTGCTGTTTCCTTACCTGCTGAGGAAATGGATTTGCTGCTTGCCACTGTTGACTGCTCTCCGGTGACTGTTTTGCCCGACCCAGTTGCGGTTCTGTCTTCGGAGGATGATAAAAAACGAAAATACCCTGATTGTTGTCAGCCGGTCCCTCCTGGGACGGTGAAGAAAAGTAACTTGGACCTGGCAGAGGACTCGGTGGTCGACCCGGCAGGCATGTTGGCTGCTGATTCGGAGGACGATTTTTTTCCATTATCGGCAAGGCTTGCAAACGGCAAGCGGTTCCCAGAATCGGCTCTCGAGAATGCGGGGTGGGTTAAGACCTCCACCGCCTGAATCCCTGACCCCAGTATTCCTTTACCAGGGGAAGGACTGCCTTTGCACTAGAACCCTTGCATTGCAGTGTTCAAAGGAGTACCTATTTTGAGCCGGACCAGGGCGTTGCATCACTTCCGGTTATTCGTGGAGAAGATGGGTGTCTTGATTCGGCTGTTCCTGATCCATGTCTGGCTTCACCTTTGTTGGGACCTTGTTTGCAGGCTTCTCCTGCTCCAGTGGCTGCTACAGACGATCTCAGACCCCCCGACCAGCAGTCTGGGGCTCTTCCTGCAGGTCAGTGTTCTCCAGCTCTGGGCAATGACCCAATTTCGGGCCCTGTTGGGAGTGCAGTGCGTCGACCCCTTCGGGCTGACTCTGCTAAACCTGCCAGTTATGCATCTTTGTTTAAACCATCAGACATTCCTGCAAGGAAGCATTTTGTGGCCCACATTTATTATAGGGGAGTTTGGACCTCCCCCTGACCGTAACTATGTGGGCAAATATTTGATTATTGACTCTTTGGGTTTCCGGCCGACTGAGGTTTATGCTTTTATCCATACCTCAGGGGACCATAATTTTGATGTTTCTTTTCGTTTGGCGAATCTGTTGGATAAATTTTGGGCTGCATATTATGCTGCCCGCTCGGACCTGTTTGGAAACCTTTTGTTGTTATACCAATTACTAGGCCTACTGCTAAAGTTGTTTCTGTTCTCTTTCGCAACGAAGGGGTCAATGTTTTGGATATTTTGTACTGGTTGGGAAAACGCTGTACTGTTAATGGGGTGCATCATGCCATGATTGATGACAATGGATTTTGGACTGGGGGGTTGAAGTTTAATGTTCAACTTAAAATGGCTGAAGACGGGATTCAACATCTTCCTAATTGTTTTTACTTGGGGAGGGATTGTGGTATCTTGTTTTATCTAGGCCAGTCTCGTTCCTGCTATAGATGTGGATCATTATCCCATCTTAGCTCTGATTGTGATCAGCTGAAGTGTGCATCCTGTGGGGTATTAGGTCACTCGGTATTGTCTTGTACTGTCCCTCCCACTTGTAACCTGTGTGGTGAGGATACTCATGTTTTTGCATCCTGTCCATGGGTGGCTCACAATACCACTGATTATGTGGAACATGATTTTACATTGCCAAATCTGTTTCATCCAGTAAGCCCCCGGCCGGACATGCGTTTGTATCTCTGAGCTGGACCCATCCTTTAACAGTTTCAGCTGGTGACCCTGTTGCCTCATGGTGGCAGGATACCCCTGTTGTTCCTCCCCTGAGTCCCTCCTCTGCCTGTTACTTCCATTCTTCCCGCTATCCCACCCCCCCCTCTCCTGGAGGATGCGACTTTGGGGCAGAGGTGGTCTTGGAGACTCCACCCCCTATTGGTAGGCGACTTCATTCCACCAAGCTGGTGGAGGATGTGCCACAGTTTTCCATTTCAGTAGATAACCCCTATGAACCCTTGCAGAGTTGGGAAGACATCATGGAAGGGGAGGATTTAGCTGAGTCTCTTCCTTCATCCTCTAACCCTGAGGCTCCTTCCCTTTAGTTGACACTCCTGGGACTACCCTGAAAAAGAGATCTACTAGAACTAGGAAAAAGAAATGATTTGGTCTCTCTTGTTGGGGTTTCTTTTTCTTTTTTGCCAGTTGTTATGTCTCTAGTATCACCTACCATTCAGTTAGCTAGTCTGAATGTTAATAGTATTAGGTCACAATATAAATATACAGCTACATTTGCAGCCTTGCACTTCTTACCGTATGAGGTTTATTTTTTACAGGATGTCCGGCTTTATTCTACCATGGAGGTTGATAGGGACATGAGGGATTGGGGGTTTGGGCCTTCTTATTGGTCCCTTTGTCAGGACCTCTGTTCTGGTATTGGGTTTTGTTTTTCTACATCGGGGTTTATTTTTCAAAAATTGGTAGATTTGGTTCCTGGCAGGGTATTGCTTTTGGATGGTTTGTGGCATGATCTGCCTTATCGGTTTATTAATATTTATGCCCCTCAACAGAAGGCTGCTAGGGTACAGCTTTTTCTGTTAATTAAGCCTTATTTGTTTACCGATCGGATGGGGTGGGGATTTTAACTCCACTTTAGATGTCCCCCCTACCAGGAAAGTATATTGTGATACCCATGCATTATGTACTATTATTACAGATTTAGATTTGGTTGATGTGTTTGCCCACAATCCATTACATACCTTTTCAAAAGGTAGCCTGACCTCAAGGATAGATTTTTGGTTTTGTTCACGGAATATTGGGGAGTTTAAGGGTGTAGTTTTATCAATGGCGACTTCAGATCATACTTTGTTGGGGTTGCAAATCCATTTGGGAGCTGTGACTGCTCATGGGCCTGGGGTTTGGAGGGTGAATACAACTTTATTATCAAATCTAGAGTTTAATAAGGGGTATTTGGATTTGCTTTCAGATTGCACTTCTGTGATTTTTCTTTATGATTCGATGATTGATTGGTGGGTAGATACCAAGATGTGTTTAGTGGCTTATTTTAAATTCCACTCTAGACTTTTAGCTGATAGTAGGCACCACCACTCTCTGCTCCTTCGGGCTGAACTGTATGAGCTGTTTACTGCGTCCTATTTGTCACAGTCTGATTGTGGAACTCGAATAAGGGATGTCAAAGTGGCTTTGACACAAGCACAGTATAATAGACAGAAGTCTTTAGATTTTGAACAACGATTTTGGACCTCTGGGAAATAGTCAATTTAACCCTTATGATACCGATGGGGGGAAGGTTTGTGATAGGCAGATGTTTCAGCTCATTGATAGCCAAGGTCACCCTGTTAAGAGGAAGTCACACCTTTTACAGTATGTTACAGATTTTGTGAAGCACACCTTTGAATCCCCAGTATCGGAATCGGCCGAAATGAATGTATTATTACAAGCCTCAGATGTACCTACCTTGATGTTGTCTCAACAGCAGGCTGTTTTTGCCCCTTTTTCATTGGCAGAAGTGAAGGCAGTTATCTCCGCCCTAAGGGATATGGTGGCACTGGGCTCAGATGGGCTATTCTCTGAAATTTATAAATCTTTATGGGGTATTATACCTACTCAGTTATTGGCTCTATTTAATGCTTTTTTGTCTGAGGACCGTCTTTCAGACCAAATGTATGAGGGTTTGATGCTTTTTCTTTTTAAAAAGGGTGATAGATCCGATTTGGGGAATTGGCATCCGGTTACACTGTTGAATACAGACTTTAACATTTTTGCAAAATTGTTGGGTAATAGGATTTCAAAATTATTGCCTTTTGATTTCTCTCTTTCAGTATTGTTCCGTTCAATCGGTCCATCCGAGATGCTTTGATTTTGTCAGTGGAATTGTTTTCTCAGGGGCACGGGGGCTCTTACTTGTTATTTGTTTAATTTTGATTTATCTAAAGCTTTCATGGTGTGTCCCAGGAATTTATTTGGTTGACCCTTCGAGCTTATGGTTTCCCCCAGATTTTTGTTAATTGGCTTAGTTTGTGTTATTCTTTGGCTTATGTCAGGCCTTATATGAATGGGTGGATTGGGTCTCTCTGTTACATTCATCGGGGTGTACGTCAGGGATGTCCCCTGAGCTCACTTCTGTTTGTTATGGCTTTAGACCCTATCATTCATTTACTCCATAGATCTCCTGGACTTACAGGTCTTTCAGGTTTGGGTTTATGTAATCAGAAAATTATATGTTATGCTGATGATTTATGTAGTTTTGGTACCCACCTGCAGGTGGGACGATTATTATGTCATGTCCTTCCGGTCTTTTACATTATATATTGGTTCTAGTTAAAATTTGAGCGTGTTTGTTTTAATTTAGTGGGACCCTCTGTTGGGATTTCTTATATTGGGGTTATACGTTTGGTGGATTCTCCACAAAAGCTTTTGGATATTTTTTTTGGTATGTCTGATATGGCACAGTATAATTGGCAATTACGTTTGAACATTGGAAGGGAAAAGGTTTGTAAATGGAACAAATGGTTTATGGGGAAGAAGAAGAGGGTCTTCTTGATGAGAACTTGTTTATTGCCTTTATTTTTGTATGTTGCTCATATTTTTCCCTTGCCTAAACAGTTTTGTGCCACTTATGGGTCTCTTTTTCTCTTGTTTTGGGGTAGCTGACTCAACCCAGTTAAAGGAACATCTTATTAACTGACTATCATCGGGGGGTTAAATATGGTTCAACCGATTGTATTTTTTATTCCATTTTTTTCCACTAATTTAAAACTTTGGTCTCTCGCTCATCACAGCTTTGGGTTCCTTTGGTCAGTGTTTCTTTCGGAGATTTTACAAGAATGGTTTACGGCAAGTTTTGTACACAAAAATAAATGGAAATATGTTTTGTCCTTGGATTGGGTGATGGTTTGACATGCTTAAGACATGGTGTACACAACATCCATGATAAAGGAGCTTTCTACGCAGATGTTTGTATATGGTTATAGTGGATTCTTGGTTTTCAGAGAAGTTTTCCAGAACTTACGGTGTCAGAAAAGGTAAAGATTGGTAGTCATCTTACTGATATTAGAATTCTTTTGGCTATGTGGGATATCATGGTTGGTGTGCATGGCAAAATTAATATGGGGAATCATAAACACAAACAGTTATTGGATCGTTATTGTTTTAGGACTTCTTGTACTGAGACGACTGAGACTATGGTTCATTTATATTTTTCTTGTCCCTTTATTATACAATTTTGTTTTTTTTGTCGCCGTCAATATTGAATGAGGGTATGGCACAAGTGGGACCTGAGATCCTTGTTTTTGGTTTATTACTGTTCTGGCCTCATGGGATAAGTGTAACCCTAGTACTCTAAATTTAATAACTGTTGTGATACTGTATTGGTTTTGGTAAGTACGGTGTTCTTGTTGCTTCAACAGTGCTTCTCTTTTCTCTCTGTGGATTTGTTTTACAAAGTTGTGAATCACATTGATCGTATTAGGGAGGGGAAAGGAAACTTCTCAAATGGAATATTTGGAAAGATATTGAGTTCTGTAGCTTGTTACTTACTGTGTAGAATTTTTTCCTATATTTTTTTTCATTATTTTTGTTGCTTACAGATGGGACTTTGGACACCTTGAGTATATTCTTGTTTGTTTTATGTCTTGCAATATGTTTTATGGGGAGGGGGGTTTCCTGGGGATTTTTAATTTTGCTTGTTCTGATGTATTACTTTCTGTATTAGTTGCTGATTTAACCTGTTTTTTTTTGTATATTGGTTTTGTTATGATTATGTTTTTTTTTTTTTTTTTATGCTATTTATCCTCTTTTTGCTCTGGTCCACCATCCTTCTGGTTGCTCATGCTTCCTGCGACCCCTCACCCTGTCCCTCCTCCCCACACCCCAGATCGCAGCTGACTCAAGGGTGGCCTGCAGCATCCTCTCATGGTGGGTCCCCCTACTCTCCAGGGGAAGACGCCGGGGGGGCACCAGTGCACTAGGCATCATCCCTGAGTGCTGCTGAGGTGGGGTTTGAGGCGTTCTGGGCATCTCGGGCCAACAGGAGTGAGGCAGCCATCATCCGTGGACCAGGAGGCCAGATTTTCTGCTTTTCTCCCAGGGCATGGTGTGCCATGAACGTCTGAGGGTAGCCAACGTTCACACGCCCCTGTGCGTTGGGCTCTGCTGCTGGTCTCCCTGGCCTCTGCCAGTGGGTACCAGACAGTGAGCCACGTCCCCCCTCTCCTGGAGTAGGCGCAGCAGTCGTGGGACACTCTGAGCCTACTTCCTCCCCGGCTGCCTCCAGCCACCCTGCAGTCCCATTCCTCCTCAACCCGGGTCAACAAAGGCCGCTAAGCAGAAATCCAACCACTGTCAACGAGCCGGCTTGTTGTGTTTTTTATAAACATGCCCCTACTCTTTTCAAGAAGTGCCATGGGATCTTTAACATCCACCTGTAGTACCACCAATCCAGGCAGATGGGACCTCAGTTTTATGTCTCATCCAAAAGACGGCACTTTAGAAGTGCAGCACCCCTCTCATGCTGCACTACAGTGTCAGTACTGGGATATTAAACCAAGTGCCAGATGTGGGAACTGAATCCTAGCCCTCTGATCTTCCAGCCTCAGAGGTGAGTGTGCTACCTTCTGAGCCACTGACACTGGTAACAGTAATGGTAACTTATAACATGGAATAATTATTACTTTTACCAGGGCAGATACCTGCTATCTTTTCAAATCTTCTTTAACATATAATAGTGTACTGTAGATAAAAGAAACCTATAATATGCTATTGATGACCCCCCACTCTGTCTTGCAAACAAAAATGATGACATTCAGACCCTCCTCCCCACCTAAGAGGTCTTAAAAACATAACCCTATGGTACATACACTAGGATGGGGAGCATTACATTATTAGCATAGTCCTCAGGCCTGACTGATCCACAATCAGGATCCACATGACAAAGACCCCCCTTTTTTTTATTATTTCACTATGCTTCCCCTCCCAGACTGTTGACCTGCCCCCATTGGCCTCTCTCCTGCAGCCTCATCACTGGCTGTCCCTGTGACTTACCTCCAACCTAACAGTGCCCCATGGCTTCCCTCCATGGTGGAGCCCAGGGTTTCCCAAACTGGGGAGAAGTTTAGCTTGATGTTGGTCAGCAGCCCAGTAAGCGTATGCTGAGCCTGTAAGGAGGGCAGTGTCATACTGCTGCAGTTGAGGGATTTTTTCCTGGTTACTATTCCTCCACTGGGTGCCTCGTGGCAGGGACTGAGTGGACGTTTACATACTAGTGGGCTGACATTCCAGTTGTGAGGTGCCTTGCTCACCCATCACAACTTTGCTTGCTCTGCCACCTGTGGTCTCCCAAGTGTCAGTACTGCAGCAGAGCTTATAGACCTTCCTCCCTGGAGGATGAAGGGAGCATCCTCTGGGGTGCTTGATCTTCCTTCTCCCCTCCTGCCAGCCCCTGATGGCTAAGATTTGCTTCAAAATCAACCTACCATCATTGCAAGTGGTAGCACTACTGCTGTGCTAAAGGATAGAGCCCTTCCTAACAGTAGACAGTTTGATGCTACAAAATACTTTAACAAAATAAGAAAAGAAAAATACATAAAAGGGAGGAAATTTTGTTGAATACAGTTTATCACGTATCAAGTGAAGAACTCCCATAAAGAGACCTACAGTTTCATCTGGACAGAAACCCCTCAAACTTGGACGATACGTTCTCATAGAATCTCACCTCCTTCTGGCTGAATATGCCAGTTTTTTTGAGGAGGCAGTCTACATCACCCTGTCAAGCCATTCTTTATAATCTGGTGGAGCTAGGATTTCCACTGGACCAAAATCACCAGCTACACCAAAACTAGGAATACTTAAAAGGAATTATAATCATCCTTCAGCCACTTATCCTGCTTGTCTACTTCACCAAGCAGGGCCATCTTAGCCCCTACTGTAACTCTTGATTGTGTGACATCTGCTATGGTGCATTCAGCTTGCACCCATTTGCCTCTGTAACATGAGGCAAGCCCAGAAAATGTGCATAAGATTGACTTCCAAAGAAAAACAATGTGGACATTTACAATTGGAGCCTGGAAATCATTTTGTTTTTCTGCTCAGGGTGTAATAAACCTGCTGAATGCTCAGAAATGGAGTTCTTTTCAAATTCCTACTAATATACAGAGTCCTATAGTTCCTCCAGTATCAAAACCCAGCCATCATAAGAGAAGAACTCACCCAAGTATGATGCCTGCTTGTGTCCTGCTGCATCATTAGATGATTTTGCTTAATGCAACAAAGTATCATAAAACCTAGAAATGACACCCCTGTCTCTGCCCTTGTTGTCTAAAGTGGGTGGATCAAAGGATTTCCTCGCAGTTCAACATAAGCCAACCCCAAACCTAGTTCACAGGACTTGGAGCCAGCTAGTGATTGACAGCACAGAAGATGATGAGTCAGTGTAGCAGGGTCCATTTCAGGTTATGGGATTGCATCACTGATATGTTTTGTGGTGGTTTTGTCACCTTGTTTACTATTGCCATGGGACAAAGGGGTAATGCTGCTTTATGGTCATGCTATTTTGTTAAGAGGTGGGTGCTGCAAGCTCTGATGCAGTGTGGGAGTGGGCTTAGACAAAGTTTAAATAGATATCTCATAGTAGTGTGTAAGCATGGTAGCACCACTATAGTTAGGGTTGAGCTGAAGTTTCTATGTTAAACCTCAAATTGTGCACTTTAATAACTTTGCAAGCATTCAATGGAGATACACAAATGTTTGCATGTGCAGTCTCATGGGGTAGCTCTCTTTATGTACTAAGTTTCATTCCAGTCAGAAGTTTGGATTTCAAGATCTGGATAGTGCAAAAACCTTAAAAATCACCACTTTTTGCTGTTTGTTTATCATCACCTTGCACCTAGACAGTTTGGGATTTTGCTCTGAAATTTCCAGGGTGGAAAGAACTTGGGGCACAGAAGTACCTTTCACTTGTTTGGTGAAAAAATATTAATCCATTCCAAAGTTATTCGATTTTAAAGTTCCCATTATTGTCAATGGGAATTTCACTCTCCAGGATAGCTTCCTGGAACGAATAAAGAATTTGGTCTCACAAAAAAGGATTCTTTTTTGTGAGAGGCCAATCCTTCTTCATGAGGAAAAAATTCCTTTTTCATGAGCTGCCATCTTGCTTTCAGGTTTCTCAGAAATTAAAATATTGAAAACACACAAATATGAGGTGCTCCAGATGCACCAACAGATATATCTTGCTCACCACAACTCCGTTAGGTGGATTCTGCAGTTGTCTGGTGGCAAAACTGGTCCTGAAATTTTTTTTAACATTTTAAATCCTTTTCTGTCACTTGCTAATATCCTTTTTTTGTTCAAATGAAAAAGGATCACGAGTCATGAAAAAGGATTTGGGACACACCAAAAAGGCCTTTTCTGCACCTTTCCCCATAGTTTTCTATTACTTCACCTGATGTCTAGTGCCCCAACCCTGTATTGTCTTCCCCATGTTAGTTCTATTTTATATATATTTATATATATAAATAGTGGTACCCTCACCCTTCCATTCCCATCCTCATCCCTGTAAATATTTTATATGTCCCTGCTGTCTAGTGGTGCCCCATCCTCCAGTTGCCTACCCCATAAATTTAAACTTTATCCCTGATGTCTAGTGGCACCCCCACCCTCTGATGGCCATCCTTGTTGCATTTTCCAGTTGTACTGGTAGCTAGTGGCACCCTCCACCCTCCAATGTAGGTCCAAACCAGAAAATAAGAAAATGGTCGCTCAGTGTCTTTTTTTGTTTGTTTGTTTGTAAATCTGTTAAAAAAAAGTTCTGATGCAGCCCCACCATCCAGCCTGATCGTTCACTGAACACCAGCACTCTCCAGACCCCTCACAACACATATCGCCACCACCTGAATACTGTGTGATATATAAGGTAGCTGCAGTTGAAAACTCCACTGAAATACATTGACTGCACTTACCTTATTTGTCATATAGCAGTCACTGATTCCAGCAGCAAGATGAGTCTTCGATGGCAGAGTGGGTCTACATACTGGGACCTGTTCAGGTGAGGGAAGGGTTGTGTGTGGGGTGCAGAGTGGTGGGTGCTGAGTGGGAGGTCGGGATGGGGGGTTGGGTTGCATCAGTGATGAACTTTTTTTTATATGACTGTGGCAGTTTTCATGAGGTGGGATCAAAAAGACCATGTTGAAAATTTGGTGTAACAGTACGTACATATGGCTGAGATATCAACAGAAGTTCAAAATGCCATTGACATCCATTATACAGCACTTACCTTGAATTTTCAGTTTGTGGTTTGGCTTTGAATAGTGCAGACGTGTCCCAGTCCACAGAAGATAAAACCAACAGTGTCCAGTGGTAAGTATAGGGCAAGGGTGTGTGTGGTGGTGAAGTGGGGGGTTGGGATGGGGAGGGTGATGGGAGATGATGAGGGACCATTTTCTTTTTCAGCATTTAAAAAAAAAGATGCCAGGGGACTGTTTTCTTGTTTTAAGGGACTATTTGTAAATATTTTGGGACACTGGGGTGGCTCCTCGGTGTCCCACAGTACTGGAGAGGGGGTAGGACAGAACTGGGACACTTTGAGGTTCCCCAGTGTTCCACAGACCAAGGAGAGGGGGGGTTATAGTGCCGACAATGGAATTGGGCACCCCCATCAGCAAATACAGAAAAATGTTTTGGGGCACTGGGAGCGGATCCGCAGTGTCCCACAGTGCCAGGGGGCTTACATTGCTGACAGGGGGATTGGGCACACTGCTGTCAGCAAATTAAAAAACAAATAAAGCATGGTAATGGGTGGGTGAGGGAGTGCCAGGAGACAGGGAGCAACATAATGGGGGCGTGCCACTGCACACCAGAGATATGGGAAAATATTTGGCAGCAGGGGATGCCACTAGACAACCAGGCTCCCTGTGACAGTATGAACCCTGCTTGTGGAAATAAGCTACTGTACCTCCCCACGAAAACAAGCTTGTTTTCACATGGCACATCTAGTTTGTCACCAAAATAAAAAATTTAATAACTTTTGAATGGATGAATATTTTTTCACCAACTCTTCAAAAGACACATCTGTGAGGCAAAAGCTTTCAACCCTGAAAATTTCAGACCACAACCAAAAGCCATTTCCGAGAGACAGCCATCGAAAGAAACAGAAAAAAACTCAATTGAAAATAAAGCAGTGCAATTTTGCGTTTTTCACCACTCTGTATCTCAAAAACCACAAAAGGAATTCATACAAAATTTGCACTTCAAGATACATTCCCCTAGTCACAAGGAATGCCAAATTTCTTTCAAATCCATTGAACTGCTGCAAAGTTATTAAAGTGCAACATTTGACCTGGGGTGAGATAGTGCACCAGTATCTGGACTCAATATCCCTCCCTTCTTTGAACCAAGAGGCTCAGGAGAGGCTGATAGCGCCCATTACTGAGGCTGAAATCCTGGCATCAATATCCGCTCTGGTTCCAGACAAGGCCCCGGGACCAGATGGGTATTCTCCCAATTTTTACAAAAAAATCAGTAAACTATGTTCTTGGTTATTCCTACTTTTCGATTGGATTCTAAACTCTAACCCTATAGACAATTCTCTGTTGGAAGCTTTAATTATAGTCCTACATAAGCCAGGTAAAGATTCAGAACAAGTTTCAAGCTATAGACCCATATCTTTACTAAATTGTGATATTAAGATAATGGTGAAATTACTGGTCAACAGGCTCAAGTTAGCATTGCCACAACTTATACACCCCGACTAAGTAGGATTCATGATGAACCAACATTCCTCAGACCTTTTCCGGAAGCTGTCTCATGTCTTCTCGGTGTCCAGGGACTCGGATGTTCCAGCTGGCTTACTCTCCTTGGGTGCCAAGAAGGCTTTTGACAGGGTTGATTGGCAATTTCTTTTTTGCACTATGACTAAATTTGGATTCCCTGCTAGGTTTATAGAATGGGTCTCTCCATATCAGTCCCCCAGAGCTTGTATTTATTGTAATGGGGTGTTTTTGACCCAGTTCACACTCCACTCAGGTACACACCAAGGCTGCCCCTTGTCTCCTCTTCTATTCAATATTTACCTTGAACCCCTACTGGCTGTGCTGTGCTATGGGACCATGAGGATATTCAAGGAATTAAGGTTGGTTCCCAAACTTTCAAACTTTCGGCATATGCGGATGACATCCTTCTTCATCTACTTCATCCAGCGCAATCCTTCCCCTGGCCCTTTCCATAATAAAAGAATAAAGTGCAGTCTGCAACTATAGAATTAATCTAAACAAAACTTTAGTTTTCCCCTTAAATTGTAGATTTACTAAACAAGTTATTGAACCCATGGGGCTACAGTGGTGTCCGCACACTCTCAAATACTTAGGGCTGCTTCTAACAAGAGGGGAAGTCCAGATGAGGAAGCTCAACCTGGACCCCCTACTCCTCAGTATTCAGCAGGACTTGAGTAGGTGGCAATCTCTTCCTGTCTCATTATGGGG
Organism: Neoceratodus forsteri; assembly: GCA_016271365.2. NCBI lineage: Eukaryota > Metazoa > Chordata > Ceratodontiformes > Ceratodontidae > Neoceratodus > Neoceratodus forsteri. Next base: position 902,759,907 of record CM028131.1, on the reverse strand, counting down.
TCATGTCAACTTGACCAAAATGAATGTCCTCCCACGATTTTTCTATCCTTTAAGTATGTTAAATTCCTGGATCCTCTAGTCTGGTTCAAAAAGTTCATTCTATCATCTCCTTTTTATTTGGTGAGGGAAATCATAGACAGGCTTATAATAAACTTACCACATCTAAGTTGTGCAGAGTACAGCGTCTTCCACACTTTGATGTCTACTTTTGTGCAAGCCAAGCAGGCAAATACCTGAGACGGATTTCACCTCAAGTAGTAGCTGCCTCTGATCTCTATGTCCAGCTTGGTTGACTCTGGAGAAAGAACAAATTATTAAGGCTGGGCTCTCCCCGGCTGCCATGCTGTATATTTCTCCTAAGCTTTTACCGACTGGTTTTGCTAACTCACTCATTGCAGTTTCAGTCAGAGTACATACGCAGCTATATTCCTTTGGTACAAAAATACTAAAAGCAACCAACAGCCACTGATAGGTAACCCAAACTTCAAAATGGGGGTAAACAGATTCCGTAAATTGGATCCCTCAACTCAGTGACCTTAGGATCAGGGACCTATTTCCAAGGGGTCAGTGCATGACCACGGCCACAATCCTATCTCACTGCAGTATAAAAAAGAGACAGGCCTTCAGAGTTTATCAACTAAGGCACCTGCTGTTTATGTCCTCCGAAACTTTGAGTGATGACAAAGAAGGAGATGATTGGTTGGATTCCCTGTGTAACAAACCTTATGCAGTTTCCCTTCTGTATACAGCTCTTCTGACTAAGTCATTGGATGCACAGTACAGAACCCGCAAGTACTGGTTGAGCCAATTTCCAGAGTTACAGGATAGATGGAGCACGATCTGGAGGACATGCACACTATATTTTTGCTAGATTACTGACTGACCCAATACCAAATTTTAAGTGATATATATTGGACTCCTGTAAGTTACACAGGAGTTGGTAGGTCCCTACTCCCATGTGCAGTCGCTGCAACCAACAGGAAGGTGTGCTCAGATACATTTTTTGGGACTGTCCACCCATTAGGGAAGTATGGGAAGAAATTAGATGCAGATCAGATTCTCTTTTGGGACTAGAAGATCTTTTTACTCAGGAGATTTGCCTTTTGGGGGACCTTTCGCAAATTCCAGTTACATATGATGTTATCATATGGCAATGATCTCTCTAACACTGAAGAAACTAGTTCTTAGGCACTGGGTGGATGGTAGTAAAATTACTTATACTGAATGGCTTCAGGAGTTATTATTTAATCTTAGGACTGAACACATTAGGGCCAGCCTATGGGGCTCTCTACCCAGCTATAAGAAAAGATGGGAAGGTTTCCATACCCTACATCTGCTACAATCAAGGCCACCAGATGGCCCCACAATATTTTCAACTTAAGACTCATGGGGTGCTATGTCTGGTCAAGATTACATGAATTAGGTATGCCGGAAGAGAACTCATTTCAAATGCCAAGGTCGGGGGAGGAGAGAGGGCTTGATATGTTATTGTATATTTCACCTCATGTATTTTTTTATTAACTGTAGCTATGTCAAGATGTTACACTTAAAACCTTATAAAGTTTGAATTTAAAAAAGTGCAAAGTTTGAGGTTTAACATTGAACTGCCTGGCCAACCCTTAATTATGCTGGTGCTACCACGATCAGTATAATATATGTATGTATGTATGTATGTATGTATGTATATGTATATGCATAGATAACCACTGCTAGGTGTGCGGTCGCACTTGATATATGCACGTCATGTGATGCTTTTCAGCCAATAAAATAGCTACAGTTTCCTACACATTTTATAAATATATATATATATATATACATACAGTATATATATATTTGTTTTTACATTCTTTAACCTGTTGCTGCTTGGTGTCCAGTGGAAACCCCCACCTCCATTTGCTGTCCCATCAAAGGTACTACTTGTTGGTGGAATTAGCCATTGCTACAGTATATAGGAAATAAGTAGTGGTTCTCAGATAGTGCTTTTGTGGATCCTACCACTATCTGTCAGATAGTGCAGGTATCCTACCTTGCATCCTTCTAGAAATCCTACCAAAGACAGATGTAGGATCCAGGGTCAGATAGTGATGGATCCTAGTTAGGATCTGGGGATCCTAGGTCAAATCGGATCCAGAGTCAGAGAGTGGTGTATCCTAGTTAGGATCCAGGGATCCTAGGTCAGATAGTTAGGATCCAGGGCCAGATAGTGATGGATCCTAGTTAGGATCCAGGCATCCTAGGTCAGATAGTTAGGATCCAGGGTCAGATAGTGATGGATCCTGGGTCAGATCCAGGGATCCTAGGTCAGATAGTTAGGATCCAAGCTGGATCCTAGAGGGTAGGATCCATGTTCACATAGTACTACTATCCTACCACAGCAGCTATCTGGCCAAATGGGAGGTATATGTTGGTATCCTAATTGTTAGGATACTATCTGAGCAACACTAGAAATAAGGTAAGTGTGGCTCAATGTATTTCAATGGGGTTTTCAACTTTGGTGCATAACTTGGCCATGTTTCCACATTTTCACACAAAATTTTCAACATGCCCTTTTTGATACCCCACCTGATGAACAATGTCTGTGGAATACCAGAAATCTAGCCCTGACAGGTGAATTCGTAGTGGCTTGGTGAAATCACCTTTCCGGTGACTGGGTACAACATGATGTTGCGTTGGTGTGGAATAATGTTTCAGCGAGGATTCAAAAACTGTACTGGGTTAATGAGGTGGATTAATAAGAACACTATGCTGATAATTGTGTTGCTGTTGTTCTACTAATGGAAACGCAGGGCCTGGAGGGTGTTGTGCTTCCACAGGCAAAATACATATGTACATCTATAGAGGAATGGGAAAGCAGGGCCCAGAGGGTTCTGTGCTCCCACAGACAACTCAGGATACCATTACACTGTCTGAAAAATTATGTATGAATGGGATTGCAGGGCCCGGAGGGCCCTGTGCCCCTGCAGGTACATATGGAGACCATTGTACTATCGCAAACAGTAAGAAAGTAATTGCAAAAATCTTTAATGCACTAGTTATGGTTAAAGTGGCAAAAGTAAGGAAATGTGGGCATTAGGGTTTCCAACCTAACACCCCACCCCCACCCTGGAGGCAGCAACTAGATAAACCATTATGGTTTCACCTCTGTTGCCTCTTTGCAAATCAGGCGTGGGGTATGCCTGGGAGTTGTCAGTCCTAATGTTTGTCTCATTTCCATCAGTAAATAAGCTGAAATGGGTGCAGTATATGATGAATGGGTGAGTGTTAGTTGACAACTCAGGCAACACCCCACTGATTTATGAAGAGGCAACAGGAGGTGAAACTATAATGGTTTTTCCTGTTGCTACCTCCGTGGTGGGGTGGAGGTTAGAGTTGGAAGTCCCTAATGCCACATTTCTCTACTTTGTCACTTTAACCTAAGTAGTGCATTAATGAAGATTTTTCAATATATAGTATTATATTCTCTTGCAAAAAAATTATTAATGCATCAGTTAAGTTTCAAGTGAATGACACAAAAGTAAGGAATGTGGTGTTAGGGTTTCCAACCCTAACTCCTCATCCCAGCCCCCCAAGCTGCAAAAGAAAAAGCATTTGGGTTTTGGATCTCCGTGGTCTTGTCAAATCAGTGGTGGGGTTTTCCTTGGGGTTCTCAAACCTAATGCTCACTTCTCCTCCCTAGCCCACAGCCCATAGCCTTCTGTCCAAAGCATAAGGTACATATCCAAGCCAGTGTCTCATAGTGATACATTCTTCAAAGGTAGAGAAGTATGTCTCACCACATATTGTCAACACAATGTGTTGTAGCTTTCTTCACACAGGGCCCTGCATGAAGAAAGGAGATCATATCTGACATTGTTTGCTCAGAGAACAGGATTGGCATTAGGACTGACAATCCCAAGGAAGACCCCACCACTGATTCACCAAGACTCCAGAGACCCAAATCCCTAATGCTTTTTCCATTTACTACTTGGGGGTGGGGAGTTTGGTCAGAAACCCTCATGCCCCTTTTCCCTACCTTTGTGTCATTAACTTGAACCCTAACTGGTGCATTAACAAAGTTTTTTGCAAAAAATGTATTTTCTTTTTGCATAATGGAATCATATCCTCATTCACTCAGGTCCCTTCAGGACCTGCATAAACAGATGCAGAGCCCCTTGGCCCTGTACCAAGGGAAGACTCCATTCACCTTCAGAAGTGCAGGGCCCACAAGGTTTCTGCAGTTCCATGCAGCAATGAATGTCAGGAATTCATGGACTGTTTGGTGGGCTGAGGAAGCATAGGGTCTGCTGGTCCCTGCACTTCCATGTGGCTGCAGTACAGACGCACAGGGCAGAGTCCATCTGTCAGCTAATGCACAGGGCCCTGCCATGCACAAGTGTAGAGGTGCAGGGCTGTATGCCAAGAGAAGGGTTGTTCTCACCATATTGTTCCTGAGCATGTGGGCAACCCTGCAGCTTTCATTCCCTGACTTGGGGATGTCACATAACAGTGCCATTCCCCCACCCTCATCCCATGTAGCTGGATCACTGAGCTCACCCACAAACTCAGCTCACTAGCACTGGATCACAAACCATACCTGTCGTGGTGAAGACTAGCGCGACATAGAAAGTTTCTTAATAATTATAATTTTTTTGTAATTATTTTGACCCACAATTTTCAAGATAGCCATTTTCTGACTCCCCTTATAAACACGACATAGCATTTATAGTATACTGTCCAAAATGTCACTTTGCACCACAAGTGTGAAAACACATCTCATCCAGGATTTTAAAAAATGACACCTGTCGTGTTTATGAGGTGGTGTGGAAGAATGGCTGTTGAAAGTTGAGTTAAAATATTGACAATTAGTGAAGTTATGAGTGAACATTAACATATTGCAATGTTCACTCATAACTTGGGCATTTTATCATATTTATACACCACATTTTCAACACAGCCTTCTTATCACCCAACCTTATGAACCCAATAGGAGAAAAGTTTCAGATTCCCTCCAAAACTTCATTCTTCTGTCATATTCATAAGGTTGTGTGAAGAAATGGCTATGTTGAACATTTACAATAGGGTCAAAATATTGAAAACTACCAAAGTAATGAACGAGTGTAGAAAAATTTATATGTACAGTCATAATTTTGTCATTTGTACATATTTTGACCCAACATTTTCAGTGTAGCCTTCTTATGACCCCACCTCATGAACAAGGATGGTGAAAATGTCCACATCTGCCCCAAAGGTGATTTTGCAAAGTGACTGCAGAATCACCTTTTGGGCTAGATTATATTAATTCCACCACACTGGTCATGTGGTGGGGTCCCAAAAAGGCCATGTTTAGAATTTGGTGTGAAAATACGCATGTAAACATTACAAAGTTATGAATAAAAGTTCAAACCCCATTGAAATACATTAAACTGGACTTCGATTTTCTCCTAATGTAGTCACTGGTTCCAGCAGCAAGACATGTCTTCAGCTGGAGAGTGGTCTACGTCATGGCACATGTTCAGCTGAGTGAGGGTGTGGGGTGGTAGGTGCTGAGTGGGAGGTCATGTTGGGCAGGGTGGAGGTGTGTGGAGGTGGTCAGATAAATGAGGGACAATTTTCTTTTTTACAGATTAAAAAAATCAATGAGTAATGGTTTTCTTTATTTCAGGGGACATTTGTGACACAGGGGATTGGATGCCCCAGTGTCGGGCAACTGTTCAGTGGAACTTGAGCTAGGTATCCGGTGCCACCATGTACATTATGGGAATGGGAGTGGATGACCAAGAGGGAGGCAGTCAAGAGAAACAGTACCGAGGGTGGGCACCCGGTCTGCTTATTTTATGCATAAAATAGATAAATATCGGGAAGGGTGGGTGGGCAACCTGGAGGGAGGGGGAGAAAGAAGGTATGGGGGTGGCACCATGGTCCACTTAAAGGTCAAATAACAAGATAGTTGTTCAGTTTGTGTTTTGAACAGTAATAAACAAATTAATAACTTGTTTATGACAGTCCAAATCGTGTTAATAACCATTGGAGTTGATCATTTTAGTCAAGTGTATGTTATGAATGCTGTTATATCTCAATTGATTCTGTCACAGCTGCAAGCACCATTAGCGTTGGATGATAATACTTTCACAACCTCTGTTGTCCTTCAGTTCCTGATTGACAAAGACTGTCTTGGAAGCGCATCAAAATTTTGTTGCAGAAATTTACAAGTATCTGTCATCTCTATGGCAATACTCATTTAAATGTGATGTATTTATTCAAGTGCAGAGTATTTTGTACATAAAACGATATTATTTTTAATTGACTTCATGAGGTGGATTTTCAAAGGGCTCTTAGACCGATGCATGGTGTGTCAAATAACCACCTTCCATCAAATCTAGTGCGCCAAATACTGTGTGTCTGTGTTTTGCTAAGAAAGTGTTCTCTGCAGCAGAGTCCCACAAAATGACGCAAGAGGACCCCTGCATCAGAAATACAGTATGATACTTGGGGTGAGAATGGTGCAAGCTGAGAATGACCCAATTTGAGTCAAAAATACAGTGCATGGAGTGAGATGGAGCAAAAATGGTGCAAGCTGAATCAAAAATATTATGCATAAGTGAGATGGAGCAAAATGATACAATTTGAGTCAAAAAAGATGGAGCAAAAATGATGCAAGTTGAATCAAAAATACCGACGCATGAATGAGATGGAGCAAAAATAACACAAGTTGGGTCAGAAATACAATGCATGAGTGAGATGGAGCAAAAAAATGATGCAAGTTGAGTCAAAAAGATCTGGCAAAAATGCCGCAAGTTGAGTCAAAAATACAGTACGATGCATAAGTGAGATGGAGCAAAAAATGCAGCAAGGTGAGTCAAAAATTATGGAGGCTGAAATGGCCTCTGCATGCAATATTTTACATGATATAAACAGCATTGTGATGTCTACAGTGCAGTTCTCTTGCAGCAAAATGCAATACACAGTACCATAGTCCAGTCTGCCCACCTGCTGTGGGCCTCTGTATATGCTGCAGTGTCATTTGGACCAGCTCTCTCTGACTGGTCTAACAGCAGCCTACATCTTTGACACAGTGTTGACAGCTTCCACCTTAGAAAATCAAAAAATGGGGAGTGTGCATCATTTTTTTGATGCAAGCCCTGTTGTGACATGATGCACCCATTTTTCTTATGCAAGTCTGACGCAAGCCACTTTGCACAGGCAGTTATGCTTTTGACACAAGTGGTGTTAGAAAACCAGAATTAACGCAGGTTGTGATGCAGCTTGCTCCTTGCATCATTCTTTTCTGGTGCAAACACCTTGCATCATTCTCATCCTTTTTGAAAACTGAGCCCCATGTCAGCAGTATCCAATGATGTGAGTCGCAATGCTCTGCTTCCTGTCTATTACAGTACGGTCATGAAGCAGGACATTTTCTTGTGTTACGAGGATCCATGACACCGGCGTGACCTCAGATACACCGATGTCCTCGACCACGCTGGGAACCCATCGACACCCCTGACCCTGACATGTCCCCAGAATGACCAACAACAGAGTGACACACACCCCATGCACCCCCCCATGAACGAGGCTGCGCCTCTGCATCCCCACTACTCTAGATCTCTAATTCCATGTCGCACAGACAGTGGAGTTAGATATTTACCACCCATTGCTGAACAGTCGAGCGACGTGAACCCCCCCCCCATCGCTGCCGATATAGGCACAGTGGGGGTTTCACTGTGGGTTTCAGTGTGCCGGTGTCACTATAGCGATGGTATACCACTTCATGACATGTCTGTTTCTCATTGTCTTGTGCTGTCAGTTTCATATGTATTTCTCAGGTGTACTTTTCTCCAAATGTTATAAAATCATATGTGTTTTATTGCCTGGTATCTAATTTTTTTTTTATGTCTAGTAATTCTCACCATGTTATCTGGAAAATCAAGTTTAAATAATCAGGTTAAATCAAATCAGTAGTGAACAAAAACCTCCAGCACACTACCGTGGGTAACGAACTGCTGCAGCTTCAAAAATATAACAAGAACAGCAAGAAAGCTGTGCATATTTATTTATTTAATTATTTATTGTGCGCTAAGATTCATACCTTTGTGCAACAGCCTCTTGCATTGGTTCCCATCAAGGACAAGTACAGTGCAAACAGAACATTGCAAGTAAAGTGCATACAGGCAAGCCATTGTTACAGGTAAATTAAACAAGTAGTTTCAGAGAATTAAAATACAGGGATAACAAACGGTACATAGCAGTCATCAGGTGGTAAAGGAACACCCTTGACAGGTAGCACTGAGTGACAGTCAGAGGTGTGCCAGAGGAGGCAGAGGGTGAAGGAACCAGTCTGGCTGATCTTACCAAGGTGGTAGAAGAGGTTGCAGGTAGTAAGGAGGATGAGGAGGAGGGGATGAGAGGGAGGAATGGGGGTAGAAGGGCAGAGGAGGTAAGGGCAAGAAGTGGCCTGTAGGGTCAGATGATAACAGAGGGTGCAGGCTAAGTGCAGGTTGACTGTGAGCCACAGAGGGCTTAGCGGTAGCAATGACAGGTTCTGCTTGTAAGAAGTTGATATCATAGTTTGTGCTTGAAGGGGCCTATTGTGGTGGTAGAACTTATTTTGGGCTATAGTGAGTTCATCCAAAGCGGAGCTCTATGGGCAAAGGCACGTTGTGCTAGGGCTGCACGGCACCTAGAGACATTGAAAACTTGATTGTTGGAGCTTCTGTTGTTTCAAGTGAGGTGATGAGGGACTGAGAAAGTTCCGGACCCCCATGGTCAGCATATCGAGTCAGATCTAAGCTATCAAGCAGGTTTGGTAGCGGATTCTGTCCTTTAGTTGAAGGCAATTTGCTTGAGTGTACGGATCACAGGTGTGTGTTAGATGTACAGCACCTGTGAGAAATTGACATGCTTTGTTCAAAGCCGTCAAAATGCTTCGAAGGGCAGTGTCAGTGGTTAACCCATAGACAACCAGACCATAGTCAATGAGGGCAAAAATACAGAGCTTTGTACTGCCATGTTCAGGGCATCAGGTGTAAGGCAGTGTTTATGCCAATACAGCATGCCTATTCTCACATTAATCACTTTAGCAGTACTGGCAATGTGTGTGGTGTATGATAGGTTGGAGTCATTAGTAATGCCCAGATATTTGAAATGCTGTACAAGATCGAGGGAGAAGCCCTTGTTGTTCTTAATGGATAGTGGGAAAGCTTTACTGTACTGTATGTCTGCTTTGTGAACTTGAGTAATATGTTGCAAAATTTTGAAGCTTGCAGTAGTGGTTTATTGGAGGACAACAATGTTGAAGAGTGGCACCAACTACCCCACACCAAACCTACGGCGTTCTTCCTCATTGTCTCGCTTAATAAACCATTATTGTATAGCTTCAAACTTTTGCAGCCTTGGTTTTTACATGCATGGCTTTCTTTGCTGTTCACGATCAAATCAGTTTGAAAATCCAGGCACTCATTTTAGCATTAATCTCAAGATTTACATTGTATTTTTTATCTTATGATAGTGTCTAGAAATATTCAGATTATCTGAACATACCAAATATATTCTTTCTGTTTGTGATCAAAAATCAGTTTGCAAAATCCGAACACTCATTTTAGCATTCATCTCAAGATTTACATTGCATTGTTTTGTCTTATGATAGTGTCTACAAATATTCAAATTATCGGAGTATATCACAATAACATATTAGACATAGCTTGTTTTTCTAAAATTAAAAAAAATAAATCATGCCATCCCTGTATCAAAATACACACGTCTCATCACAGAGTTAGGTAGGCTGTGTTTGTTTGCTGAAATGGTTTAGCTGTGCCGTTCAGTTATAATTTGCCAGCTGATGAAAAAGCTCATCTGGGATGAGAGTGTTCTTGTTCTTGTCTGTGTGCAGGTACAGTACTTGTCTGAAAATGGGCCTCCTGAGTAAATGAGGTCACAATTGCAGTTGTTTTGCAGTTGATATTTCCAGTATGCTGTTCTAGTCTGCACTCATTTGTTGTATGTTCATGATGGATTATCGGCATTGATCTTTGTTTGGTTTGCTACGGCTGTTTAGGCTGACTAGAAATAAACAGGACCTTCAGAAATTGAGATCACACACAAATTTACGGTCTCTCTACATAGTCTGTCCATTGAGAAATTGTATTTGTTAGTTTGCATTCATAACTTTGGAAACACATTGCAGCATTCCGTCATATAATTAGAAGATTCAGCTACGGTGTGTGTGGATGTGTACAGTATGTATGTGTGAGTTTGTGTTTGTCTTCATTATTATTTGGGCCTGTGTTTACATATGCTTTTATTTTGCTTCATGGTTTGAGTCACTGTTTCCAAATACTACTCTACATATTGATAGCTAGTGAGAAGCTTGGAGTGGCTGAGAGTATTATACTGTTTGACTTGTTTGAATTTGGCAAATTGTCAATGGGCACTATGCATGAACAGTCCACAGGGCACACAGACTGCTGCCCATGGACTGTGATGCACCAGCATGCACGACCCTCTCGCACGGGGCATGCACAACGGGTGTGTAGGGGCAGCATAGTAACGCAATGCTCCACAAAGGATATGCGCAGCACATCCACATGGACATGGTCTGGTTGTGGAAAGAGGCATGCAGCATGCCTTCTGCACAGATACACGAAAACACCCCACAACATACAGGCATGCAGGGCCCAGGGAGCTATAACCATGCTGAGAAATGGGCCACATAAAGGTATGCACCCATGAAGCAGCTGTCTGGATGGCCTGCAGAGGGCTGGCCAGCTGGTGGCAGGCCCACTGACAAACTGTAGATGCACAGCACCCTCCTGCAATAATGGTGATGCCACTGCACATGGGCATGTGTGGTGGAGGCTGCCAGCCCTGGTGTGTGGCTGATGTTGGGGACCCAAGCAGATCCATGCCTCAGATGCAGCCATGCCCATAGGTGATGTGGACTTTGAGGGCATGGCCCACTGCTCCCCCAGCTAGGGCATGGCCCACAGCACAGCCCCCCAGCAAGGGCATGGTCCATGTCCCCAACGAGGGCATGGTCCACAGCACAGACACATAAACATAAATGTTGATGGCAGATAAGGACTGCAAGGCCCATCCAGTCGGCCCATTTCTTTTTCAGCCTTATGAATGTGCCATTGGCCTTTGCTCTGTCAATGACCTATTTATACTCATCTGTATTGCTCCCTTATGCATGTCTCATGCCTGTTTGAAGCCCTGCACAGTATTCATATCCACCACTTCCTGAGGTAGGCCATTCCATGCATCCACCACCCTTTCTGTGAAAAAGAGCTTCCTCACATTACCTCTTAATCGGACTCCCTCTAATCTCATGCTGTGTCCTCTTGTCCTGCTATTTTTCTTATATTGAAACATGTTAGACTCTTTCACCTTGTTAATGCCCTTAAGGTGTTTGAATGTTTTGATCATATCATCTCTCTCCTCCTTTGATCTAGGGTATATATTGAGCTCCATGATCTGTCCTCATATGTTTTCTGATGCAGTCCCTGCACCATGATACACTTTCTGACTACCTTAATTTGGTTAATGTCCTTGTGAAGGTGTGGCCTCCAGTACTGCATGCAGTACTCCAGATGGGGCCCAATCAGTGTCTTGTAAAGAGGGAATATTACCTCCTCTTATGACTTGTGATACCCTCTACTAATACACCCCAACATCCCCTAGCCTAATCTACTGCTTTAGTGGTCTGCTTGGATGATTTCAGATCATCTGTGATGATGATGCCCAAGTCTCATTCTTCCCTGTGACTGCCAGCAACTCCTCCCAGCCTATAGGTGGCTTCAGGTTCTCTCTTCTATGTGCATGATTTTGCACTTCTTTGCATTAAATCCCAGTTGCCACTCTTCTGACCATTTTGCCAGTTTATCCAGATCTCGTCTCATTCTGCCCACCCCATCTGGATCGTCTACTCTGTTACAGATCTTGGTGTCATCTGCAAACAGACAAACCTTGCCCTCTAGTCCATCTGCAGTGTCACTGATGAAGATATTGAAGAGGACTGGCCCCAGGACTGATCCTTGAGGTACCCCACTTGTGACTTGCATCTCTTCTGACTGTATACCATTACCACCATCTCTGTTTTCTGCCTGTCAACCAGTTTGCCACCCAGTTGACCAACTTCTGACCCACCCCGAGCCTACCCAGCTTATTAATCAATCTTCTATGTTGAACAGTTTCGAAAGCTTTGCTGAAGTCAAGGTAGGCGACATCAACTGCTCCCCCTTGGTCCACCACTCTGGTTACCCGGTCAAAGAAATCTATGAGATTAGTTTGACAGGACCTTCCTTTTGTAAACCCATATTGTCTTGGATCCTGTGCTCCTATGGATTCCAGGTGTTGCGCTATCCTTTCCTTAAAGAGTGCCTCCATAATCTTGCCCACTACTGAGGTAAGACTGACTGGTCTGTAGTTCCCTTTCTCCTCCCTGCTACCACTCTTGTGGAGCGGGATCACATGAGCCCTTCTCCAGTCTTCTGGGACCTCTCCTGGGCTCAGAGACTCACTAAACAGTTCTGATAATGGCTCTGCTAGTTTCACCCTTAGCTCCTTTAGTACCTGGGATGTATGCCATCAGTTCCCATTGCCTTGTACACCCTGAGCTTATTGAGCTCTTTGTAGGACCTCTTTCTTTGAAGGGACTAGTGCACACCTCCATCCCCTATGTCCATAGTGCTGAGTTGTGGGCGCAGCCCTACCTTCTCTTCAGTAAATACTGAGCAGAAGTATCTATTTATATCTATATAGATGCTTTTACATGGTCCTCCTTCCTCACACATCACCTTATCCCCTTTGACCTTAGCAATACCCCTCTGGACTTTCTCCTTTCACTAAATATCTACAGAAAGTCTTGTCACATTCTTTTATGGTTTGTGCTAGTGTTTCCTCAGTTTGGGCCTTTGCCTGCCTTGCTGCCTTCCCTGTTTACCTTAGGGCAGTTTGGTATATGGCTCTATCTTCATCCCTGCCATGCTCCTTATATTTCCTGAAGGCCAGCCTTTGGCCTGACCTTTTCTACTACTGTTTTTGAGAACCAAAGTGGTTTCCTTCTTCTTTGCACTTCCTTTTCTCTCAAACACAATGGAATGTTGCTTCAAGTATTGCATCCTTAATGCTTGACCACTTTGCCTGTACCTCCTCACCTGTATTTCTTCTTGCCAGGGATAGCTTAACTCTGTCGGCCATCTTATCAAAGTCAGCTCCTCTGAAGTCCATATTTTTGCCTTGGAATGGGATGATTTAATTCTAGTGGCCAAATTGAACCATACCATGTGATGGTCACTGGCCCCAGGTGACCTTCTACCTGGAGATCTGTAATCCTTTTCCTGTTAGTCAGTATTAGATATAGGACAGCCCTGTCTCTTGTGGGTTGTTGTACCAGTGAGGGTATGGCCCAAGCACAAACCCCCAGTGAGGGCATGGCCCACAGCACAGCCCACCTGCAGTGAGGGCATTGCCCACAGCACAGGCCCCCCAGGTGAGGTCTTGGCCCACAGCACAGCTCCCCGGCAGAGGGCATGGCCCACAGCACAGCCCCTCTAGTGAAGGCATGACCCATAGCACAGCCCCCCAGTGAGGGCATGGCCCACAGCACAGCCCCCCACCAGCAAGGGCATGGCCCACTGCCCAAACACAAGTTCATGGCCCACAGCACAGTCCCTCCCATCCCCCCACAGCCATGCACAGTCATGGGCCACTGCAAGGCCACATTACACCATGCCCAACCCCTGGAGGCAGTGAACACACACAGGGCAAAGGACGGAGCTTTAATCAAATAGTTTAGTCATGGACATGGAAAGCAATGCGACCAACCCCCCAAACACCCATGGGTCGTGCCCGCTGAATTCACCCCACACCTGCCACCCATGCAGAACCCCAGGCCCACCTCACAATGTCCATACCACTGGTGGTCCTCTGGGGCACCGGCACAACCTCAACAGACAGCCTGCTGCCCCTTCATGCCTAGTCGGAGCTCTCTGTGTCTTCCTCCTCTGTGTCCGGCTCGTGTGGTTGGCATCCGATGTTACAGAGCATCATTCTCCAGATGGATCCCCTATACCTATGTAAGAGAAGTTGCAGAGACATCAGTGCAAAATATCCATCGGGAGCAAACCACCCCGCCTGCCCAGGCCTGTCACCCCAGGCACACACTGCTGTACTTACTGGGATGGACGACACCTCCCATGTTGTCATTTCTGTCTTCATAAAAGAGCATTGGGCCTGCCCCCTTTAGCATTACATAGTCAGGAAACCTTACCACATAGCGCTGCTGCTGCTGGCCCGGGGACCACATGTAGCAAAGGGCACTGTCAGGCTGCTCCAGCAATGTGAGTTCAAGGCATTGTGGCCTACCCTGCTGATACTGTGTGGGGAAGAGGAACAGTAGTTAGGGCACACACCATGCACCACTGCAGACCTGGAATGGACCCCCTCCACGTCCCATGACACCTAGCTTGTCAAAGCCCTGAGATTTCCACAGGTTGCCTACACCCCAGTTATTCATATAATTGTCCTCGGACATGGAACAAATACACTGGAAACGTTCTCTTGTGGTCGAGGAACTGCCCCCCATGTCTGCCACCGTTCACTGCTCCACACCTGCAGGTATAGAATGGTACTACATGCAGCATGGTCACTGCCACATGCATGGGTGTGGCAGAGGTGGCGCCATACATATCCCCTTAAAGGGGCACACGGCTGCACACACAGGACATAAGGGTGCCACAAATCATGCTGCATACTGATGCAGGAAGCAGACTGTAGGCCAGAGGATGTGTCCTGGGGTGTTACTGCATGTAAACCTAATTGAAGAGATGGCATTGCGGTGGCAGGCCCATCTCCATGGCCTCAGGTGTTCCATGACGATCGCGTAGACGCGTCTGCATGGTGGACACATTGTTCTGCTCGAACAGTTCTTGGTTTCTATGGGCCATCGTGGCACAGCTGTGTGACATTGTCACTGCTGACACTGCCCTGCGGACATGGTGGTCACGGGCCATGACTGTCGAGAATAAGGTTATGTGTGCACTCGCATACTATACAAGCAGTGCCTGCCAGCATGTTACGGGGACACCCTGGGTGTCTGCCAGTTATCAGTGTCCAGTACAGTGTTACAGGTGACAGATGCCCTGCTCTTGCACCTGGGGGAGCACATCTACCTCCCCACCATGGCTGTGGACATGTGTGCCATGAAGCAGGCATTCTATGGCATGCTGAACATGTATTGGGCCATCGATGGGAAGCACACTGCCATCATGTCGCTGGCAGTTGATGAGGAGGCATACCACAATCGCAAGGGATTCCAAAGCATCAACTGTCAGGTAGTGTGCGACACAGAGGGCATATTCACCAATGTGTGCAGCATGTTCTTGGGGTCCATGCATGACTCCTACATACTGGAGGCATCAGGACATAGTGCCATGCAGCGGGACAAGTCGCAGAATGGATGGCTGCTAGATGAATATGCTGCACATGCTTGCTATGGACACCATGAGATATGGCAATGGGGAAGGCCACTGACACTGTTCTCTCCACCACTGCAGGTGACAGCAGATACCCCCTCTGGCTTGATGACACCCATACTGGTCCCAGAAACACCTGCCTGCAGAGGAGGGCTACAACATGGCCCACAGGAGGATAAGGGGCATTGTTGAGAGGACTATTGGACTACTTAAGATGCGGTTCTGTTGCCTGGACCATACAGGGGGCACTGTTATGCTTTCCCCATGAAGGAGTGCAGGGTGTTTGCCATATGTTGAATGCTGCACAATATCGCCAAGCATGACGATGTTCTCATGCCAATGGTGGTGCCCGCTGACCCCAGGGATGATGTGGACAATGTGATACCCTACCAGGAGCTGTGGACAGCAGGTGGATGTGCTGCACGGTAGGTGCTGGTCAAGGGTATGTTTGCCCGGTGACGGTCATGCATGCTGTGCAGTGAGCACCCTGTATAATCCATATGGGTGTTGACACAGGTAGCTGTTGGCTGCATACCTGCATGATGTGTACAGCAACCATGTCAGTGCAGTGTGTGTCCCTAGGGGATGTGTGTGCATGATGATGATGCACTGTTCTGAGTGGCCCTGTGTCGGGGGGGAGGCTGCCACCATGTATGTGCATGGGTCAAGTGTACTATGTGGTGACTCGGCGGTCACTACCCTGTGCCATTCCCCTTGGGCACCACCTGTAGTCGCACTCCCCGATGGGGTATCCTCCTCCTGCAGTGCTACGGTGCAGTCACTGTTGGTGTCACTGTCCTGCTGTGTCTTGGTGTCCATCTCAGTAACTGCTGAAACGCAAGCCATGGGCATCAGCACTGTGGCAAAACACCCCCACACACCTTCCATGGCATGCCTATATGTGCATACGTACCTGATGGGTCCTCTGGCTGGCTGCCGATGCTCTGTGATGATCGCTCTCTCTGTGGCCCTGGCCTGCATGCAGCACTCCATGGCCCTCTGTGCCACTGGTGCCATGCCTCTGTGGATAAGGTGACACTGTTACTGCTGCCTTCGGATGACCCACCCAGTCTTTCCCATCACACAGCTGATACTTACCTGCTAGGCTGTCCACCCCAACCTCACCATGGATGGCCACTTCCATCAGGGTCTCTGCCACCATCCTCACCATGGGTGTTAGCTGCATGTCATTGCTCTGGGGGCCCACCGCCAGTTCCCAGACGAGCCCACACACCCGCTGCCTCCTTCTTCTTGATGGTGGCGTGGAGTTCATACTACTTGTGTTTAATGGCAGTTAAGGTGCAGGCCTCTGACCTCGCAGTGTTCATGCTGGGCTAGATGTCATGCCACAGCCTGGCCTTGACCTCGGGGGTGGTTGTTAGTGCCTGGGCACCATACAGTTGTGTGTAGTGCTGCTGTATGTCACTGACCATTGCAGTGACCTGACCTTTGGTGAAGTTGGATGACCTTGCCTGTCTACCACCCCTGTCCTGCTGCTTTGGTCGCCCCTGCTGCCTCGTATGGGTGGCCCGTCCACCAATGCAGGTGGTGGCAGTGTCCTCTCTGTGCCTCCCTGCTCCTCTGCTATCATCGCGTCCATGCTGTCCTATGTGGAATTCACTTCCATGTTGCTGCATAGTCTATTTTGCATGCCCTTATATGACTGGGTCAGTAGGTGGTCCCATGTATCCAGACCACTTCTCCATGTCCTGCATGTGTCACTAAGCACAGTCTCTGCACCTGCCCCTTGTGTGTATGCGCCGTGTACTTCCTTTTATTTATGCCGTGCATTGCCATTACCTTGTGTGACATGTAGCTGTGTTCAGTGCTTACTACCATTTCTGGCGTTGTTTGGTCACCTTCATGTATAGCACCCAACATGCGCTTATATTATGCACTCATTTTTTTTATTTACACATGAAGAATGCATTGAATTTTGTTGTTTGCTTGCTATGATTGCCTGTAGAATGAAAAAAGGGACCCTCTACATACTGAGATCGCACACGCATTTACAATCATCACTCTAAACTTAATCTGCCCATTGAGAGTTTTTTTTTTGCAGTTTGTCTAATAACTTTCTCATAACATTTCTCCTTTTTTCAATACTGCCCACCCACATTTGGGTAATGTGAGGTTGAGAGGTATGTGGGGACATTGCTGAAATCATGGACATTTTCACAAGTATGTGAAATCTGATGATGTGAAAGGAAAAAATCTTCAAATAGGATCCAGCAAGGGGAACAATAGTATGATTTGCTTTGCTGTAGAGTTTATTGAAGGACTGAAACAGCAAAATGGCAGAGCAGCTTAGTTGCTAGTCAAAGACATCACAACAGGTGAGCAGGGGGGCACTCACCTAATGTGCACTAGGAAATGTGCACATAATGCTACCACCTCATGAGAGGGTGACAGAGAGCAACCACTGACCCAAAACACACACAGCCTGATCAGCTTTTATTAGTTCAATAGACTATGTTAGTTTACATTCACCTTTAAGAATAATTAGATAGATGGATGGATAGACAGATAGACCGATAGATAGATAAGATAGACAGACAGTGAGACAGAGACAGAGAGAGAGAAAGACAGAGACAGAGACAGAAGAAGTAAGGGATCGCCAGCTCACTGCTTCAACTAAAGCCAGCAGCACGACTCCAGCTGCAGCTCCAGCAGTTCAGGCAGCCCACTGTTCTCATACAGGGAATGTGGATGAACAGCTTCTCTCACTAAGCTGGGCAGCCTGGATTTGGAGCACATAGAAAAGTATTTCTGGAAAAAATTTAAAGCAACACTGAATCTAGCTAAATGGGGCCATTTAGCTATGGTTCAGGTGTTTGTTTTTAAAAGTTCATTAGTTGTATGTATTTTCCATGTTTTTGTAGTTGGGGAAGACAAGATGGCAGCCTTCATGACTAGGAGGCAGTGTATGGCGCAGTGGTCTAAAGCTCTGAGCTGCAAATCTGGTGAAATCCAGCAGACCAGACTAGGTTTGAATTCCGGCTTCCCTTGCATACTGTGTGTGACCTAGCAAGTCACTTAACTTCTTGTGCTCCAGGTCGCTCCTATAAAAAGCTCTCCAGCTTAGTGTGCTATTCCTGGTTAAACAACAAAAAAAAAAAAAACATGTTTCATGCTGTGAGAAGCAAAAGGTTAGAAAACAAAATGGGCTTGTGACTATAAAATTTTCGTGATTATCAGAATATCAGAATGTTATAATTAAAACCCTACTGAGCATGCTCAGAACAACATGAAACAAAATTTAAATCCTTATACCTCTAGAACTGTTTTAATATTTTTCATGAAACCTTCCAAAGACTCTACCTTAGCACAGCATGCTTCAACTCTGAAAGTTTTGGAAAAGAAATTACATTCTGTTTCAGCTGTACGTGCATGACCAAAACCCCATGTTACATAGAAAATGGAATCTGTTGGCAGATAAGGACCATATGGCCCACCTAGTCTACCCATTTCCCTAATCACTGCTGCAGCCCCAGATCCTATTTGATCTGCAGCTCTCCTACTCTGCACATCTCCAGTGTACCCTTATGTCTGTCCCATGCACTCTTGAACCCCCATATTGTTTTTGCCCCCACCACACTTCTGTGGAAGGCTGTTCCATGGCTCTCCACACCTTTTCCAGCGAAAAGTGCTTCCTAACATCACCCTGAGGCCTTCCACCCTTCAGCCTCACATCATACTACCTTTGTTGTGCAGTGTTTTCCTGAAATATGCTTTCCACCTGTATCCTGTGTATTCCTCTGTGGTACTTAAAGTCTCTATCATATCTCCCTCTTCCTTGTTTCCTCCAGTGAATAGATATTAATGTCCTTAAGTCTTTCTTCATAGGGCTTTTGGTGCAGTCCATGTGCCAACTTCATTTCCCTTCTCTGGACTGCCTCTATTTTGTCAAATAGAAGTATAGGAGAAAAAAATTAGACATTTATGGGAAAATGACATATGCAGCTTTTTTAGAAACTGTTACATATTGTGCAAGCTGCCATCACAAAATATCCTGAATAAATAGACCTTGCCTGCTAGACCATGTATGCCAAATTTCAATTTCGTCAAACAACAGCAAAGCTATTAAGGTGGAAATGTAGGGTTTAACATAATACCTTTTCCTCAATGCTCAACCCTAACTATACTGGCTACTGTGCCAGTATAATATATAAATATTATTATAGGGAGCAATAGCACCCCAATTGTTAGGGTTGCATAGGTTGTTCTAATGTTAAACCCCAAATTTTGTACCTTAATAACTTAGGCTTCATTTGACAAAATAGCTCAAACTTTGGCATGCACAGTCAGGCTGTTAGAGTCTCAAGACATGTAAAGTCTTGTGGTGCCATCTTGTATGGTTTTTGAGATACGAAGCACAAAAAAAAAAAATAACACATTTGGTTTCCCTATACTTAACATTGGGTATTTTTTTTACGCCTAGACCATGTGGAATTTTTTCATGAAATTTTCAGGGTTGAAAGGGTCCATGTCAAAGGTGTGCCTTTGGAAGGTTTGGTGAAAAAATATACTGTTTTAAAGTGTAATGATTTTTTAGTTAATGTTCAAGTTTGACTGGTAAAAATAAAAATCTATCACAAAAGGTAAAAAAAAACTATTGTGAAAGGTAAAAAAAAATATCACAAATGGTTATTTGCATGATTAACTTGTGGGGGGGAGTCAAGATGGCCACCATCCACCATTTTCTTTTTACTTTTTAAACTTACTATCATCTAAAGTACATAAAATTATGACTTTTTAAAAAAAACAAACACTGTAACCTAGCTGTTTAGCTAGATTCTGGTGTTTCTGTTTTTTTAAAAAGTTGCCAGAAATACGATTTCTAGGTATCCAAAATACAGGGTGCCCAGCTTAGCGAGAGGAGCCCTTCACCCACGTTCTCTGTATGAGAACAGCAGGACTTTCTTGAGTTCTGCAGCCACAGCTGGAACTCATGCTGTGGGCTGCTCTGAGAGCAGTGAGGCACCATTTTTCCTTGTGTCTAGTGGCACCCCCTATCCTCTCATCACTGTCCCCTCATGTATAGTATGTTTCTCTGGTGTCTAGTGGCACCTCCACCCTCCGATCACCTTCCCCTCATGTATACAACATTTCCCTGGTGTCTAATTGCACCTTCCACCCTCTGATCACCATCTTCTCATGTATATGATGTTTCCCTGGTGTCTAGTGCCACCCTCACCCTCCGATCACCATTTTCCGATGATTGCAATATATAAATAAATAAACAGTACATTTCCCTGGTGTCTAGTGACACCCCCCCATCCTCCAATCACCGTCCCTTCATGTTCAGTACATTTTCCTAGTGTCTAGTGGTGCCCCCACCCTCTGATCACCATCTCCTCATATATGGTATGTTTCCCTGGTATCTAGTGGCACCCCCTCACCCTCCAGTCAGTGTCCTCGCATTAATGTTAGCTTAATAAAGAAAACTGTCCCTCAAAATATTTTTATTAAACCTGTAAAAAGAAAATGGTCCTTTGCCAATCTTATCCCGCCATCCTGACCTCCCAATCAGCACTCACCACCCAACACCCCCACTATACCCACCCAACACCCTCACTCACCTGAACAGGCCCCAGAGCAAAGATCCACTCTGTAATCGAAGACACGTCTTGCTGCTGGAACTACTGACTGCAATATAAAAAACAATGGTAAGTGTAGTTCAATGTATTTCAATGGTGTTTTCAACTTTGATGCATAACTTTGTCAGTTTTCCATTATTTTGAGCCCAAATTTCAACATTGCCTTTTGGGACCTCACCTCAAGATCAGTGGCAGTGGAATTATGCAAGTCAGGCCCGAAAGGTGATTTTGTGGTTGATTGGTTAAATCACCTTTCAGACAGGATCTGAACATTTTCACTGCCTTTGTTCATGAGGCAAGGTCATAAGAATGCTGTATTGATAATTTGGGTCAAAATATTTAAAAATGGCAAAGTTATGAGAGTATGTTGAAATTTTGCAATGTACGCTCATAACTTTGGTAATAGTACATTTTCTGACCCCAAATTTTCAACATAGCCATAGTTTCACATCACCTCATGAACATGATAACTGTCATTTTACAAACCCTGTCCAAAATGTGTTTTCGCTCCTGTGGCGCAGAGTGACGTTGTCAATGCACGGAATCACCTTTTGGGTGGGTTTTGAAATTTCTCCACCCTTGGTGGTAAGGAGGGGTCATAAGAAGGCTATGTTGAAAATTTGGGGTACAAATATTGTAAAATAACAAAGTTATGAGCTTACATTGAAATTTTACAATGCACGCTCATAACTTTTGTAAGTTTAAATATTTTCACCCCAGACTTTCAACACTGCCATTTATTTCACATCACCTCATAAACATAACAACTGTCATTTTTCAAAACCTGGCCAAAATGTGTTTTCACACCTGTACCATGGAATGACATTTCAGCTGAGATTTGAAATTTTCAAATATCGGTTTCCTGAGGTGGGTTTGTAACAAGGCTATGTTAAAAATTTTAGCTCAAAATATTAAAAACAGCACAGTTATGAAGGTATGTTGATTTTTTCTACACACTTTCATAAGTTTGGTAACTATTGACACACCGATGCTGCACAGAACAGCATTCAGTAGGGCCCCTGCACTTCCCTAGGCACTGCACATGTGCACCTGTTCATGCAGGTCCCAAAGGGATCTGTGTGAATGAGGATTATGATTCCGCTATCTCAAATGGAAGGGAAATTCATTGCAAAAAACTTCATTTATGCAGACGTTGGGGTAACTTAGTGCCATGAATGTAAGGAAATGTGACATTAGGATTTCCAACCCTAACTCCCAACCCCCACCCACAAGCAGCAAAAGGAAAAAACATTATGGTTTTGGGTCTCCAGAGTCTTGGTGAATCAATGGCGGGGCCTTCCTTGGGGTTGTCAACCCTAATGCTCACCCTCCCCAAGCCCATAGCCTCCCATCCCAAGCACAAGAGACACACGGCTCTAGCCACTGCCTCATAATGATACACTCTTTAAAGGTAGAGAAGTATGTCTTGCCACAGGTTGCCAACACAATTTGTTGTACCTTTCTTCATGCAGGGCCCAAGAAAGGAGATCATGTGTGATGTTGTTTGCCCACAGAATGGTGTGGGTATTAGGTTGACAACCCCAAGGAAGACTCCACCACTGGACATTAATAGCAACAGAAGTGTTTTCGGAAAACTTTAGAAAATTATCTGATTGGTGTCTCTAGTTGTAGTAATGGGTGACATGATGAATTTTAACTAGAAATAACACTATTTAATGGAGTTGTATGTGATGTGTGACTTTAAAGTGTGTTGAACGAAAGTATATTAGACTGTGACATTGTAAGTATTATTAGTGATTTTATGTTATATGTTGTGTTTAATTTAAATTGTATTTCTGTTACTATGTTTGTATTCCTGTTACTCCCTTCCCCAGGAGTGGTTGAAAAAGAGTCTTTGGATCCAATCCACCTTCCTGGTGAAAAAAATAAATGAAATGATTTGCCAAGACTCTGGAAACCCTAAATCCTAGTGTTTTTCCTTTTGTTGCCTGGGTGTGGGTTGGGGAGTTAGGGTTTGAAACCCTAATGCCACATTTCCCTACTTTTGTGGCATAAAGTTACCCTAACTGGTGCATTAATGACATTTTTTGCAAAGAATATATATAAATAATAAATAAGACAAAGAACCTCTTTGAGCAAACACTGAGGCAAGGGTTACCCC
This sequence comes from Neoceratodus forsteri, assembly GCA_016271365.2. Taxonomy (NCBI): domain Eukaryota; kingdom Metazoa; phylum Chordata; order Ceratodontiformes; family Ceratodontidae; genus Neoceratodus; species Neoceratodus forsteri. The sequence goes on along the minus strand of CM028131.1, from coordinate 902,736,739 downwards.
AAAGGGCATTTGGCTGGGAAGCCAAGTTTCAAGAAAATACAAAATCACACATGCCCCCACAATGCAAAGCATCATGGGCTGCATATGCAAATAACCACAGAATGTTATGCTGGTCCAACTTTAAGCAGAATTGCATGGTGTATATAAATATGTAATGATGGAGCAACAGCATTGCCATGGAGTAAGGAGTATGGGGTATGGTGGGGGCGTGAAACTAGTGAGATGGTCACAGTGGTTAGAGATAGTGAGTCAGATGGTGCTGAGCAGACTGGCATTGTGGAGGTGGGTGCTGGTGTTCATAAGGAGGAGCTGTAGGACTTAGAATAAAACCATGCAAGAGATGTATGTGTGTGTGTGTGGGGGTGGGGAGACTGCTGTCTAAGAAATCCAGCTCAGCCCATCAAGCTTGCAGTAGTGATTGATTGGGTGATGGGTTTGGGTGGGCTACTTGCATAAGTGAGGGTCTGTGATGGTGGGGAGTTCGTGCTCATCAATGATTGCAAGTTTAAAGGTCATTATTGCCTCACCAGTTTCACATATCAATGTTACTGTAACATATGTATGTTTCTGTCACACACATTGTATAGTAATGGTCTAATAAGCATGTGTTGCTCAAAAAGCTATGCAGTTGGAAGGCAGTAACTAGGAAGCACTTGGCATATGGGTTCTTCCAAACTTTCATCAGCATAGTTTCAGGTAACGTAATCTGTAGGCAGGGCATTGTTCAGGAGATAATTTAAACACACAAGACTTATTTTTTTTTTTATCATTTTTTGACTTGTGCAGGTAACTTCCATTAGTGCATATCATGTTTCAGCCACATGCACTATGGTGTAAGTATTTAAAAAAAAGGTAATTTCTACCTGTCCTAAAGTGGCCAAAGAGTTCCCAGCCCTTGTGGTCAATTAATATGACAATGTACCTTAAGCTATATTTTAGTAAAATGAATTGACAGGCACTAGAAAATCTACTAAGTCCAGGCATCAGGGCTAGCAAGTCATGAATCATAGGTGTTAATCTGTCTCTATGTGTAAGCTTCTTGGAAATTTCAATGGAGGAATGGGATACCTTGGAGATAAACTTTGGGTGTCATAAACTAATCAAGGCAGCCCAATAATAAATCTTAAAATCAGTTAGGCCATGCCTGCCAGCAAAGTCAGGCACTGTTAACTGTTTATATTGAATTCTAGGCATTTTATTCAACCATAGCCAGAAGGAAATCAACCTGTCAAGCTGCTTGAAGAAGGATTCTGAAACTAGAATGGGTAGAGTTTTGAAAAGATAGAGAAATTTCAGTAGGATAGTTATTTTTACCACATTAACCCATACAAAAAGAAAAAGAGGGAGATATATTTGCCACTTAATTTTGGCCTCAGTTTTTAAGCAAGGAGATGGGGAAAGATTTATTGAAGGAGATCTGCATAACGAGAAAGAATATTCATTCCGAGACACTGAAAAATTGTTGAAGTCCACTCAAATGTAGGCGAAATCTGAAGTGTATTACGGTCATTTAGTGACAACTGAAGAAGGGCCAACTTGTCCCATTAATCATGTAACATGAGGAGCTTCAAAACTAGTAATTAAATTATAAAGGGAAGAAGAGATTCCTCTGGATGAGATACCAGGAGAAGCATGTCATCATTGGTACCACACAGGAAAATCCACAAATTTCAAGGCATATATCCCAGGGGTGGGATTGTATTGTTTGAACTAAAGGTTCCAAAGCAATGTGAGAGGAGGAGATATGAGAAAACCCTGCCATGTGCCCCATGACAGAGAAAAAGGAAAAGAAATATGATTGTTGGTTTGAATGGTAGCCTGCAGTTGTTTATAAATAAACTGGAGTAGTACTAAAATTGTATCTGTGCACTGGCCCAATCAAAGCAAGTTCATAAATGTTCTTGCTTGATGTAGTCAAAAGCTTTCTTTGCACTGAATAAGGCCAAAACTGGGGAATCAAACTGACTGGGGAGAAAGCGAGATATTCTAAGGGACCAAGTTAAGATCATAAGTTGCATTCTGTCAATGAATATATCCAGACTGATCCAGGGAAATGATTTTTGGGAGAATAGGGTCTAGATATATGGATATTGGTAACTGAAATAGGATGATAAGAGGGGACCTGATCCTTTGATTTTCCTAGATTCAGAATAAAGAAATTTGAGCCTCATAAAAAGTGAGAGAGAGCTCAGCTTCATCTGTTGCAGCTCTAGAGTGGAGGTCAGGACCCCTGAGATTGCTGGTGCTCTTTACTATACAACTCTTGAATCCCATCTGGGCCTGGGGCCTTACCAGATGGAAGTGAAATGAATCCTGTAACACCTGCAATGCTGTAAAGGGGTGTCCAGATGAACCAGATCTTCATCTAAAAGGGTGAGACGTGAACTCCATGAAAGGTCAAGGTGTCTGGACTGCACCATCCGATGCAGGATTACCAAAGCCAGAGGAGCTTAAAGAATTCAAATATGAGACAAATCTTGATTAATTTCTGTTTGTTCACTTATAAGCTCATGCTGTTTAGAATCAATTCCCAAAATCATCCTCTCTTAGAGCACCCTCTGAAGCTGTCATAACAAAAGTCCACTGCATGTGTTGCCATGCTTATAATAGCAGACTTTGTATTGGTAATGTACTGTACCTGTAATCTTTCCACCAGGGCTAGATCAAGTCTTTCTAAAGATTGACAAATTTGCAGAAGAAGCTTCTGCTATTTAAGTGTAGGACTCCTAGGCAATATCACTGAGGAAAGACTTCCCTATTCTACTTTATTTTATTTATGAATTTTGTTAACTGGGTAGGCCCACTGAGACAGGTGTTCCTATTTGTTTTGAGTTTGTTTTGAGCTGACTGCCTAACCCCTTTCAGCGTTGCAGTATGAGCAGTGACTGGACCTCTAATATAAGCTTTCAGGGGAAACCCAAAGGATTCCCTGAAGCAAAACTGTACCCTCATTTTCTGCACACTAGGTTTTAACACCATCCATCAACTCTGCATGGAACTGAATATCTAACGGAATTAAAAAATCCGTTCTCCATACCCTACTGTGTGAATCACGTAAGACTAAGGTCAGTTGAATGCTTAAGCGGACATGAGCTGAACTTAAAATAGGAAGGTAAGTAACCAAAGTAATAATAGTTCACATGTCCAAGGAAATGTAGAACTTGTCAATCCTTGCATAAAGAATGGTGAACGGACAAAAAAGTAATCCTGGGCATATGGGTGAGACCACCACCAAGCACCTATGAATGAGCACATTGCTGAATAAGTAACTTTGATGCCATAGTTAATGAGCAAGGGGACTACAAAGTTTGATCCAGGACTGGGCTAGCCACAGTACAGAAGTCCCCACCCCATAGTAGTCGGTTCTGTAAACCAGAAAGGACTAGTAAAGAATTTGGAAAATCTCTGTGTCATTGTAGTTGGGGACACATAATAAGAGAAGGCACAGTTGAACCGTACAGGAAGCCAGGGAGGAGCACACAACTACCTGCACTGTCATTACTGTGAGAATACATGTACTGTATAGTGGAAAGTTCCTTTGTAAAAGCAACTTCTCTGGCTTGAGAGGTGAACGAAGAGAAGAAGACCTGACAACAGTGGTTAGCATCCTCAGCATCAGTAAGTTGCAATTCTTGTATGAAAGTAACAAGACTGTGTTACAAAACCTGTGAGTTCAAATAAAGTGGGGAAAGAGCATAAGGGGAACCAGCTAACCTAGTAGAAGAATAAACCCTGGCCATTTTAAAACCCCTGACTGTCCATAGCTGTTCAATCCTATTAGTACTGCCCCCTCCAGGACCTTATAATTTGCAACTAGACCCTTTATGTTATCATTCAAAGGTCCAAAACCGAAATAGAAGGAACCCAAATATAGTAAGACAAGTAAAAATGTAAAAAGACAAATAGCTGAGATTTAGAAACATAGAAATTATCAGCAGATAAGGACCGTAGGCTCATCCAGTCTGCCCCCAAGTCCTGCACTTGATTACAGCTATTGACCCTCCTCCCGCTTAACCTCTCTGTTTCCCCTGTGCCTGTCCCATGCATGTAATATAACCACAGTACTCACTCCCACCACCTCCTGTGGCAGACCATTCCTTATGCCCACTACCCTCTCCGTGAAGAAAAACATCCTCACATTCCCTCTTAACCTGCCACCTTCCAATTTCATGTCATGCCCCTTAGTTCTTGTACTCCTCTTGTATTGGAAGAACCCCCCCCACCCTGTTTATGCCTCTGAGGTACTTGAATGTTTCTATCATGTCCCTTCTCTCCCTCCTCTCCTCCAGTGAGTACCTATTGAAGTCCCATAATCTCTCCTCATAAGTCTTGTGGTGTTATGCTTACAAGTCACTTATAAGGTGAAAGTTGATCACAAAGGTGCTTAGTTTGGGGTAATATCAATGCCGTGGTCAGAGGTAAAACCATCCAGTAAATGACACTCTTACATGTGTGTCTGGTACAGTATAGCTTAATACTGATATGCTGCAATGTACTGCAGTGCTCTGAGGAAGCTGGGATTACCCATTGAAATGTGAGGAAATCTGTACACGTGTTAGTTAGCATGCCTTACCTGGAAGGATGTTTACTCAGAACATATGCCCACATAGTTGATCTTAGTTTGGTATTTGGGGGGGGGTGGTGATTCTTCTCACAATCATCTGTGTGTATTTGCAGCAATTCATCTGTTTTGAAACTGTGTAAGAATGTTCCGTTTGGAGCATAAGTTGTGGGACACTCCAGACAATAAATTCTGCTGGCAAAAATCTGTAAATGCTTTGCTTTTTGTGTCAAATTTGTGGGGCAAGCGAATGGTAATGAAGTAAAAGTAAGAACCATTATTCTTCAGTCATTTAGTCTGCAAAACCTGATGGATACTGAAGATAAAAATGATAATTAATCAGTATCAAGCTATACCAAACATGTGTAGGAGTACCAGTCACCTGGAGGTTTTACCTACCTACCATTCATTACATTAAGTAAATATTTTGAGTGGGGAGAATGCTAGTCAGGTTAAGTCTTACAGGTAATTTAAATTCACTGTTAAATATAGCTGAAAATTTGTAGAAATAGAGTTCTGCCTCCGCTGTGTCACAACACAAACGCAGATAACAAACAGAAGACATAAATGTTGGGGGGGGGGGGTGAAGAATGCAAACAACTATAATATACTGTATAACTAAAGTCCAGGAGCCCAGTTTATTATCTGGTTGCATCTGCCGCAAGTCCCTGGTGAGCAGAAAATACAGCACAAGGGGCTTGCGGCAGATGTTTGGCGCTGATCGCAGTTCTGGATCAGGTGCCCTAGACGAAGCAAGTTAGACCAACTTCCCCTGGTCTAACTTTGTGTCCAAGGGGGATCCATTTTACAGAGTTTGCACCAAACTTTTGGTTCAAGCTGCTGTAAAATGTAGAAAGGGTCACAAATGTGCCAGCCCTTCTTGAAACGGGCTGCGTTGCACCAAAGTGCTTTGGCACAGCTGTGCCAAACATTGTGGATGATGCAGGGCTTGGTGCAAGCCCTGAGTCTTCCTTCCTGAATCGGGCCCCCATGTGTTGCAGCTGAATGTTTAGGGCACCAAATATGCAAATGAGTTCCCAGTCCGAAATCTAAAGTTGCATGACAGGTATCATAAATTGTTTACTCCATGCAATAACTATTAAATCCAGTTTGATTTACGTCAAACAGAATCATATCTGAAACTAGGGAAGGAAAATAAGGGTGGATGCTAGTTCACCTGATCCCATTGCCGGACAAGTACAGTCTTTGAAGGCGGAGGAAAATGAAATGGAAGGGGGGACCCAAAAACCTGGATGATTGGTGGATAAGTTGGGGAAAATCTTCCAAAATTAAGGAAATCCATGTCTTCAAAACTGTATGACTGTATCTAGCTCTGCATATACACAGGAGATGGAGGAAAGTTAGCATCTGTGATCTTAATCAGCTAGGTTCTTAATATAAGTCATGCAATTGCCAGAGGTCACAGAAAAAAGACAAAAAACACTTGCCTGACTTGTGCTGTTTTCAAAATAGTTGAAGCCATTTATGGCATATGTCCTGTGATGCCATCCATTCCATTAGCCATAAGATACCCTGTTCTATGTTAGATCAGGCAAGCTTGGTATCAGTGAACACAGCAACCATGATTGAGTGCTTTCAAAAAGGGTGACTCAATCATGGCACCTGTGTTCAGGGCTATCTGACAGGGTAGTGACCAGATACCTGGGTGAGTGAGGTAGGACGATGGAAGCATACATATGTGCACACGCATGGGGGGGCAGAGAAAAGGAAGGGAGGTATGTGGGAGGGTGTGGTTGGCAGCTGCTGAGCTGGTCCGCTCAGCGAGTGGGGGAGGGTGGTCGGTTGGGGTATAGGGTTTGGGTCCGTGTGGTGACTTTTTTTTTTTGTCAGCAGACAGCTTTTTTTTCTTGTTTAAGATTTTCACCCCCAACATTCACCTCCGGAGCTGGAGAATCCTGGCAGGGGGGTGGGGGTAGCCTCTGCATAATGTAGAACTGCTGTCGCTTTTTGTTCAACGCAATTTATGTACATTGCTGTAATTCATTTTCAGCTATGTACACTCACCCAAACAGCTATCGCTATTCCGTGATCACTGTTATCACATAGAACCGGCAAGTTGTTTAATTTATTGAAGTAACCCTGACACCAAAACCACCAAGTCATAAGCTCCCCCTCTTCTCCCCTCAACCACTGTTCCAGGCAAGGTGGACTCAACAAAACAGTCCACCTACTTCTTCCCTCGTCTTAAGTTAATAAGCATTTAGGTCCAAAATGACTGATCCACTCATTCAGGGAATCTTTGCCGATGACTGATTAGGGTAACTCCAGAAAGACTAGTTGCTGTAGAAGCTGAGATGTGGATGGTGCCTGCTGACATACAGTATCAGTGACTTTTGCATCTGCCTACAGAGCAGAATTTCCTGGCTACTACCACATCTTTGTGCTGTAAGGAGAAAACACATGCAGCCAGATGTCTTTTGTTGCTTGACTCATCAAAATTCAAATAACTCGTTGGTAACACTGTGTGCTGCAACTTCTTGATATAAATGCACTTTGAGATCAAGTTTCCTAATTATTTAAAAATCAAAATGTCAGTATAATCAGAGAGGAAGGGACAAATCAAAGTCCATTAGGAAGGACCTCAGTGTCTGTAAGTTCAGTTGATGAGATATTCAACACTTGTTGCTCTATCAGTGACTCCTTGCAAAATGTCATATGTCGTGTCTACTCCACCTTTGTTTTCTACCCTCCTCACTTTTTATGCCTTTCCTTTGCTGCAGTTTCTAGTGAGTGTGTGCTGGTTGATAGTTCAGGCTGAGTTGTCTATGAAAATAAAAGAACCATATCTGTCTTTAGGTGAGGCACTGCAGTCTTTATTCTCTTGGTTTTGGCTCCTGTAATTATGATTTTGGTGACTTCTGGAGTGACTGGGCTTTGAGAACCGAACTTGCTGTCCCAGGCAACAACTCCCATTGTCTCATCATCCTGGCAGCCTCTATCAGATTTGTTCTGTTTACGCTCTGCCACTTCACCTTCTAGTTAACATATTTTTGTTTTCAAGGCTTGTTCCAAATTTAGAAATTCTTTATACTGTTTGTAGGCTTTAAGTTCAGTTTGTATTAGTTTTATTTCTTCTTTGACATTTTTTGTGCCGTCTTCTTTCCTGCTCAATCAGGATTTTAACTTACTCTTTAGAATAAAACGCATGTGATTCCTTCCATCGAGTTTTCAAGTTGGTATCCAATGTACAAAATGACTGGACAATGTGCACTTATTTATTTATTTATTTTTATTTATTTGATTATTCAGAAACAATCTTTGAGCAAGAGCTCTTTTGCAAAGGTTCCACATCATGAAACACAGTACATACATAGAATCACAGCAAGTACACCAGACTTCATTACAGTAAACAGATTCATTTGGCAGCAAACAAATTGAAGGCAGATTTTAGCAGTTATATTCCTTGTAAACAAGCTTGACTAGAGGGATTCAGTGAGTGTTAAGGTGCAGCCTCGTACAAAGGCTTTGTCATAGAAAGGGTGGGTGGGGTGGGAAACAAGAAAACAGCAAGTGACTGAGAGAGGCAAGGGATCCAGCAATAGTGGGAATGAGACACAAGAGTTGACAACCAAGAATTTAGTGGGAGGAGGGCAGGGCTGAGAGAGGTGGGAACAAGGACAAGAGGAGTCAGGAACATGGTAGTATGGAGGTCTCCAGGGGTGGGGATAAGAAAGACGATAGAAGGGATGGCTTGGTACAGGGAGGCCAAGAGTTTAGGAGGAGTCTGAGTAATGGAAACTGAGTAGTCTGTACAGAAAGGGGGTCAAGGAGCAGCAGAGGGAAGATATCAGGTGCTCAGCAGTCTGTCCCCACACCTCCTGCTGACAAGGTACTGTTTCAGTTCAGACTTAAAGGCCTGAGACTTGCAGTATTGAGTGACACCACTGGGACCTCATTAAGACAAAGGGGCCCTGTAGGAAAATGATCATTGTCCAAGTGCTGTTCTTCGAAATGGAACAGTGAGCAGGCTCTGTGCGCTCACCTCTAGTATCATACTTGGTGCTGGCTGCTGAAAACATTTCAGTGATGGGGGAGTTTTTCAAGCAGAGCCTTCTTTCCAAGGAGGCAAGTTTGGAACTTAATTCTATTACCAAGGGTTAACCAGTTTATTTGTTCATACAACATGCAGGTGTGAGTATAACGGTCAGCAGCAAGGGTAAGCCTACACACCTTGTTAAGGGCAATAACTACCTGCATAAGTGCTGTGTTAGCAGCTGCACCATAGACCACCAGTCCATAATCTATAATAGATAGTACTGAACTGGAGATGGAGCAGTCGTGAGAGGTTTTCCTGTGCTGATAAAGAACTCAAGTTTGGTATTAATGGCCTTCACCACCATGTCAATATGTTGCGCTAAGGAAAGGGTGTCATCAGTTGTGACCCCCAGGCACTTGAATGAATAAACTTGCTCTAGAGGGGCCTTCACATTGTTGTAGATAGATAGGGTGGGATATCTCCTCTTGAGTTGAGGGCTAGAGAGGAGCATAGTTTTAGTTTTTTTTTATAATCGAGTAAAAGCTTTGTGAGCTGAACCAGTCCTCAAGCTGATGAAAAGTAGATTGCAGCTCACTCTGCAGTGGCTCGATGTAGAGTTGCTGCTCAGAATGACAGCGTCGTCAGCTTACAAGATTATTTTGCTGTAATAGGCCTCAGGAAGAGCATTCAGGAAAAGGCTGAATAGCAGAGGTCCTAGGATTGACCCTGAGGAACACCCAGAGACACTTCTTTAGTCTCCAAAACAGCTTGGTCGACTGACTCTCTGTGTCCTGTGCAACACGTAATCTTGAAACCAGTGTACAGCATTAGAGGCCATCCCCAGGGACTGTAGCTATACCAAGAGGAAGGGTGGTTGATCTGTCAAGACCTTTGTTAGGTCAATGAAGATGGAACCCATCAATTTACCATCATCTAAGACCTTGTGCACATAGTCAGTGTACTCCACCAGGGCTGTGTCAGTGCTATGGTTCTTTCTGAATCTATGTTGTTGGGGACATTGCAGTTGGTATTTCTGGATATAGCTAGTGATTTGATCCACCTCTGTTCTTTCCAGTGCTTTGGATAGAGGAGAGGATGGAGATGGGCCTGTGATTGGCAATGCAGGACCTGTCACCACTCTTGTGAACAGGGTCACGAGGGCTTGCTTCCATGCTGAGGGAATTTAGCCAGGGTGAGTGATTTGTTGAAAAGTTTAGAAATGGGGACAATAAGCTCATCAGGAGCAAGGGTGACCAGTTCCATATCTGTGCTATTGCTACCCATCCTGGTTTTGCCCAGGACTTTTCTTTTACATATGATATGGCCTCTTTAACTGTTACATGCTTGAAATAAAAGTTTGGATGCTTATTCTCAGTTGGATTGCTGTTCGGGGTACACTTCTGTAGATGTCAGGTAGTCAGGTGGGAGAAACGGAGCTTAGATCAGTGAAGGTAGTACTGAATGACTCAACTATAGTGAAAGGATCCATGGTAGTAGATCCGTTGATACTGGGCATTGAGGGGTGTTTCTTGTCATATTTCCTGAGGTGATTCTTACTGTTTTCCCAGTATCTCCTCCTATCACCCCAGCTCCTATCCAACTGGTCTCTGCAGAGGTTTGCTTTAGCAAGCCTAATGAGCTGTGTACACCTGTTTCTGGAGGCCCTGTAGGTCTGATAATCATTTTAATCTCCTGCGGTCCTGGCCCTAGTCTAGAGGTTATCCCTTTCTCTCATAAGTAAAAGGAGATCACCAGTTATCCACCCATTAGTGCAGCCACGAGATTTCCTTTTCCTGATGGGTAAATGTATCATAGTCCATGCTGAAAATGTCAACAAAGTACTTTTCAGCAAGGTCTAGATCCTGCTGCACATCTATGGGTGTTCAATCGATCTGGATAGTGCTGTTTTGAGTGAACTGAGTTGTCCTTTCCTCAGGACTCTGCTTTAGCAATAATTGGGGAGCTTTTTATATTTATTTGACCACCTGAATGTTATCGGAGAGTGGTCGCTCAGTGTGTTGGGTAGCACAGTGACCTCAGAAATCTTAGTGGCACTTGAAGGCCTCTAGGATTCTGCCAACTTCCAAATATTGCTCTAGTGTTGTTTTATCAAACCAAATGTTTACCTCTTGTAATGATGATTTTCCTATTCTCTGAAGTTGGAACATTAGGTCAGTATTTGCTTTCAAGATACTGCTCTTGGAGTAGATGCTCACTAATATCCCGCCTTTGCACTTTGCACAGCATTCAGTAGGCAGAAAGGGCCATCTTGTGTATGATCTGAGCTGTTTGTAGCTGCACTACCTGAATCTCAATTTTGTCTGTTTGCCACTTAAAATCACAAACAAAAGGTAGATACATTTAGGGACCATGAGTGTAGGCTATGTGTGGTATGAAGACAGCCAAAACTGACTGTCAGGTGCTACCCCAAAGCAAAAGCAATCAGGCAGTCAGAAGTAGGGGTGCATACCACACCCCCAAAGGTACAGATACTAGAACATTAAACCAGGAACATAAAAAACCTCTGTACACTCCAGGCAGGGCTGAAAAAAAAAATACATTTATTGCTAACAACCCCTATGTATTACCTCACAGAGATGCTTCCTCAGGGTGGAGTTATGCATTGTTTACCTCATTATACTGTAGAACTAGAATATACTGCTGTCAATTAAGAAGTCACTATAACTGCGTTGTACCTTTAATGCGCAACATTAAATTGACAGTGGTATTTCTTTGATGTATGTGCCACGTGGTGTTTCAGCTGTAGTATGGTTTTAGTGTTTTCATCGATTTTATAAGAATAAAATACATCAAACAATTTAGTACTGAATGTGAAAATAAGATTTATTTGTGTATTGGTGATTAATACCCGCCAAAAGAGCACTTAGACGCTGCCTTGTTTTGGTACTGTGTTTCGGCATTTCAGCATCAATGCGCACTCAGCTCTGTCATCAACATCATCAGTAGGAATCGCCTCTGAAAATACAAAAGAAAACAAGTAAGCAAACAGTGTCCTGTATACTGTATCGTGATCTCCTTAAAACAACTCAAAGTAGTGCTTTACTGTTCAAACATTCTGCATGGCTCGCATAATCCCAGCTTTCTCAAACCCTCTCAGGCAGTCCTCTGTGGGCACTTAAATGCATAAAGCTGCTCACTAGCCACTGTGCATGTCTGTTTTTAAGGTAGTTGTTTGGAGGTCCACAGTAAAATCAGTGCTTGTGCTGACACCCTTTAGCAGGTCAGAGATTTGGGTCGCATACCAGTTACAGAAATGTTGCTTCACCTCATCCTTAAACACTTTAATAACAGTGATATCTAGTGGCTTAAGGAGATCAGTGCAAGAAGCAGGCATGAAGATCAGAATGATGTGATTCTTTTCAAAATTAAGGATCACATCTTTAGTCGTATGTCCACTAAACAGGTCTAAAATCAGCAGACATCTTTGACAGTCGGGCAGGTTGTTTTAATCTTGATGTTACTGATGTGAGGACAATAACTGTATTTGTGTAGTGGATAGTGGTTTCAGAGTTTGCCCAGTGGTTCCTCTGTAAGTAATGTCCCATCTTTCAGGGAATGCATAGTTTGGGTGGCACTGGTTTGTCTTCTCCTGGTAGATCACTTGGGGTGGTAGATACAGGCCAGAAGGGTGCAAGCAAGTACTACAGGGACCTGACACTTATCACCAAGTCTGTAGACCTTGACTTATTTTTACCAATTGTCTTCATCATCCACTGAGAGCAGGTAGCAGGTTAACCTGTCTCTGCCTAAATTAATGATGAGGTCTGTGGTATGAGTTCTTGACTTATGGCAGTAGAGATATGTCTCAAGAACTTCTGCTTTACTGAGTTGAAGTCAACTGGGGTCTTTTGTGCTGCTTTGGTCCCCTTTCTCTTGCTAAACCTCATATGATTTAAAAACAGCCATGACCATTGGCGAGAGAAAGTTAGGTTGCCACCGTTTTCTGCTAGCATTTTGGGGTGAGAGCTTTTTACAATCCCTGTGGCAACTGCAGTTAGCACTCTGCCATTCACCACTGCCCCTTCTGCCCTCACAGATTTGACAATAGCTTTAAGCTCATTCTCAACATCTGCCATCAGTAGTGGTGGTCTGCCCTGGCTTTTTATTGGCAGCGACTTCTGCATGTTCTGGGGTTCAGGAGTACTCTTCAGTTTAGCAAGATAGTCATGCTTAAATGTTATAACAGTACTTTCATTAATCTTATTTTTATATTTACGCTCTTAAAAGCATACTGCATTCATCACCCCATGCTCACATGAGTACTGTCCGATCTCAAATCGTACTTCGAGCTCATACACTTTGTACTACACCTTTTTCTTTTTCGCAGGAGGGGAGGCGGCAGCAGATGACAGCTCATCTGTGACAGCTTCAGCCATTAATCTAGAAATACCGGCTGTCACACTCAGGACATCTGCATCAATGTCCGCTGTCTGCAGAGCCAAAAAATCCCTCTTAACTGCCTTTCGGGGTGGAGTGTTGAGCCAATGCACAAGCGACAGCGTAGCAAGAGAAACATGTTGAGGTACATCCATTCTTATTTTACCGAAAATTATATTCAATATCTTTCACTTACTAGGGGGCTGCACTTTATGCCAGGCTTTAATTGTTAGTAATAGAGTAGTAGAGTTTATTTATTTAGGGTGCCCTTCCCCGTAGGGTCAGGACGCCCTTACAGATTATAAACAAACAGTATTAGGATAAACTCATAGTATAAATATATAAAATCCATAAATACAATCCATTAAAATTCTATGCAGACTAATTCCTATGTTGTCTAGCAGTTTTGAAGTATATTCCTCAGGCCCCAAAGGCCTGTTGGAAGTAAATGTTTTAAGATGTTTTTTAAAAACCTCAAGGAAAGGCACCTCCTGGAGGTACCCAATAATGAGTTTCAAAGGACCGGGCAGTCACCTCAAATGCTCGGTCCCCAGAAAATTTCTAACTTAGCTCTAGGGACCTCCAGGAGGGCCTCCCTGGCAATCTAAGAGAGCGATTCGAGTGTAGGAGGCAGAAGCTCCTTCAGGTAGCCATGCACCCAACTCATATATGGCCCTATAGGTCAAAAGACCTATTTTAAAGGTGATGCACCAGTGCACTGGCATCCAATGCAGTTCATGTAGCACGGTGTAATGACTGAACCTCAGGTGTCCAGTCAACAGCCAGGGCCACCATGTTCTGCAAAATCTGCAGGTGCGCATCACACCTCCTCTGAGGTAGAGTGTTACAGTAGTCAAGCCTCAAGGTGATGAGCGATGTACCAGCATGGCCAGCTCATCAGAGGGAATAAAGGATTTAATTCGGGCGATGTTCTGGAGATGATAAAAACTGGTTCAGACAACAGCCATCACCTGAGCTTCAAATGTCAGCTCATTGGAGGGCATTGTCAAGGAGAGGCTGGGGGGGACCTGGAAAAGTCAGGGTGCCTGGACGATAGAAAGCATGGATTCGTCCCAGGGAAATTGTGTCAGACAAACCTTGTGGATTTCTATGACTGGATGACGAGTGCCTTGGACCTGGGTAGACCAGTGGATGTCCTCTTTCTAGATTTCAGCAAGGCATTTGACTTTGTTCCTCATGAGAGCCTGTTGGATAAGCTGGGAGAAATTGGGGTGGGGAATCAGATGATCAGATGGATAGACAATTGGCTCCAGGACTGGACCCAGAGGGTCCTAGTTGGCAGCATAGTGTCATCCCAAGGAGGGTCATTAGTGGGGTCCTACAGGGATAGGTCCTTGGGCCCTCCTGTTCAACGCCTACGCTCTGACATAAAGACAGGTATCAGGAGTGAGATGAGTCTCTTATGGATGACTCAAAACTGGGGTGGTGGTGGATGGGGAGGAGGGGAGGTTGGTCCTACAGGGGACCTGGAGGCTTTGGAAAGATGGTCTAGAAAGTGGAAGCTGAGGTTCAATGCAGGAAAATGGTCATTGCACCTGGGGCCAGAAACCCGGGCCAAGTGTACACCCTGGGGGAATGCTACAAGTCTCGATGGCTGAGAGGGACCTGGGGGTGGTGGTGGATGTCAAGATGAACAACTTGGAGTCTTGTAGGAGGGCAGCAGCCAAGGCCAACAGGATGTTCGGATGCATCATTAGGGGGATCACCTCCAGAAGGAGGGAAGTGATGCTCCCTCTGTATAACTGCTTGGTGAGGCCACACCTCTAGTACTGCGTGCAGTTTTGGAGGCCACACTTAAAGAAGGACACTAAACTCCTGGAGAGGGACCAGAGTAGGGCAACCAAAATGATTTGGGGCTTGGGGGACTGGACCTATGGGGAGAGGCTTGAAGAGCTAAATATGTACACATTGGAAGAGAGAAGGGACCGGGGGGACATGATAGAGGTCTTCAGGTACATGAAGGGGGTAAATAGGGGAGGAGCAGTCAGGGTGCTTCGAAGGAAGGAGGAGGGGGTAACTAGAGGGCATGGGTGGAAGCTGGGGGGAAGATTCTAGGGAGAAAGGAGGAGGTGCTACTTCACTGAGAGGGTGGTGGAGCCATGGAATGTGCTGCCCAGGGGCTGGTGGAGGCAGAGACTGTGGAGGGGTCTCAAGAGTGGGTGGACAGGTACAGGGAAGGGTCCTGGAAGCAAAATCCAGTGCAGCGAAAATATCCAGAACTGGGAAGGGAGAAGCCAGAGAAGGCGAGGGGAGCAGCAAGGTCAGCTCCCAGGGTGGGGCTGACCAAACGAGCAGACACAAAAGACCGTTAGGCCTATTCTGCTGGCATTTTAGTATGTTAGTATTGTCCAGAACAACACCAATATTCTTCACCTTCGGGGAGGCCTCCAGTTCGATCGGACCAATAAAAAGCCCCAACCTATCCCCAGAGGCCCCAACTCCCCCCTCTCCTTCATCCCAGCTCAACCACCAGCACGTCAGTCTTCCCTGGGTTGAGCCCCAGTCAGTTGGGTGATGTCCAAGCCCGGATCTTGGGCAAGCGATTATTCAGCATGTCGACTGCGTCAGATTTCCCGGGTGTGAAGGACAGGTAGAGCTGAGTATAATCAGCATGGCAATGAAAACTCAAATTTTACCACTGTATGACCTCGCCCAGGGGCAGCATGTACACTGTGAATAGCACGGGGGAGAGGACAGAACCTTGAGGTACTCCACAGGGCAGGGCCATCAGGCCTGAGGAATAATTCCCCAGTGCCAACCTCTGGACCTGCCCTGGAGAAAGGACTCAAACCAGTTCATGATCTTGCTGGTGAGTCCTACATACTCCCTGTTAGATAATCATTTTCCACTATTGCACAATGTGGGGTATATAATGAGTGCAAACACTGGTTGACTCTACCCTCTAAGGCGATACATAGGGATTGTTATCCCAGCACTCGTATGTCTGTGTGACAATAAATTTATTATCTTCACTGGAGCCTGGTGTGTGCATGGCTTTTTTTGTGTTCCTGTAATCAAAAAGATGCTTCTGACCACAGAAGACTGATTTCATCCCCCATGCTTGCATCAGAATGTTGAGTTTTGTTTTATAATGCAGACTATTACACAAACTGGGGAATATGGGTGTGGGCAGGACAGTAGTGTGGTGGGTAGGTAACTGGCTGGGTGGCAGGACACAGAGGGTGGTGGTAAATGGCTGTCAGTCCACAGAGGGAAGAGTGACCAGTGGGGTACCACAGGGATCAGTGCTGGGACCGGTCCTATTCAACATCTTCATCAGTGACATTGCGCAGGACCTAGAAGGCAGAATTTCACTGTTCGCTGATGACACAAAGCTCTGTAACAGAGTAGACACACCAGAGGGTGTAGACAGAATGAGAAGGGACCTGCAGAAACTTGAAGAATGGTCAGGGGTTTGGCAGTTGAAATTCAATGCAAAGAAATGCAAGATAATGCATATGGGGCACAAAAACCCTGGCACAATATATCAGTTGGGGGTGAGGATATAGCATGCACCAAGCAGGAAAGGGATCTTGGGGTTATCATCTCTGATGACCTCAAGGTAGGGTAGGGAAACAGTGTGACAAGGCAGCAGGTAAAGCAAATAGGATGCTGGGATGTATAGGCAGGGGCATCACCAGCAGGAAAAGGGAGGTCATAATTCCGCTATACAAGACACTAGTGAGGCCCCACCTGGAGTACAGTGTACAGTTCTGGAGACCATACCTACATAAGGACATAGACAGGGTAGAGAAGGTTCAGAGGAGGGCAACAAAGATGGTGCATGGATTGCATCACAAGTCTTATGAAGACAGGTTGAAGGAACTGAACATGTACTCCCTGGAGGGGAGGAGGGAGAGAGGGGATATGATAGAGACATACAAGTATCTTACAGGGAGGAACAGGGTGCAGGAAAACACTATTTTTAAGCGAAAAAGATGTTCCAGGACTAGAGGGCATGGGATGAAGTTGGAGGGAGGATGCTTCAGAGGAAACATGAGAAAGAATTTCTTCATAGAACGGGTGGTGGACAAGTGGAACACCCTGCCAGAGGAAGTGGTGGGGGCTGAAACAATCACAGGATTTAAGAATGCATGGGATAGACATAAAGGAATTCTGGAGGTCAGGGGTAAGGGACAACAGACTTCTAGGAAAACAAACTGAATTTACAAGCTCAAATGGGCAGACTGGGTGGGCCATAGGCCCTTATCTGCCGACACTGTCTATGTATCTATGTATCTATGATCACAGAGCAGGGTCTGGCACTGTGGTCTGCAGGCTTTATGCCCAATGCATGGTTTACTCTTTTAAACTCTGTGCTGTATGCTTCATTGAGCTGAAGGACCTCACATAGCATGGAAGGCAAAAACAACATAATGTTCTGACCCTAAGCACCTTAGGGCACCCATAAATTCTTAGATTAGTATTCTGCTTTCTGTTCTCCATGTACTTGAGCTTCACCTCCATCTGTGATTGTTTACTAAAGCTCACAGCAAACAAAACCACCACTGACACTGGTTCAGAAATAAAAAAAAATCAGTATTTATTCCAATTGCACATAACAGTTATCAATACCATATGTGGGAGAAGTATAGTGTTACAGAACCCTGACTGGTCCTCAGAGGTGCAAAATCAGTCAGGGCTCTTAGGAGTGAGTTTTAGGAGTCTGTGAGATGGAATCGTGTTGATTTGTTTATGACTGTGAGTGGAGCACCTGTCTCTATTCCTGCATTGTTTATTGAGGACGTGGGCTGTGATTGATTAAACCCTGTCTTCTCTCTGGTCAGGTTCTCCAATTTGTTGTTTTGTATCCAAGACTGTAACAGACAGTGAGGAGAGATCTGCAGACATCCCTGAGAAAGCATGTTTTATTGCTGCACGAAAGTCTATTAACTACTCAGTGATGACATCTGAGTTACTTTCCCTGGAGGGCTGTTGTGGAAAGGCTCCTAGAAAGAAATTCTCTTATACAGTTGCAACCAGTTATAGATTGCAGTATATCCAGATATACTGTGATATATCACAGGATCCCATTGAAATTAATAGGATTTGCTCTGATACACTGAGATATATCACAATATATCTGGATATACTGTACTGCAACGTGTTACTAGTTGCAACTGTAAACTGACTATTTTAGTTCCTACAATATTCTGTATGTCCTCTAATAGCACCTCACAATATTTTCCAAGCTTATTGCATGCCTAAACTATATTTATGGGCAATGTTCTCCATACCTTAATCTCTCCAGCACTGCCTCAGAATGTATTTTCATATACTGTTCTCAACTGTTTTATCAGACTATTCAGTAGTTACTTTCCAAGCAAACTCTACAAACTTACAACTCCTGAGTTTGTGATGACCCACATTTCTCTTCATCAGGAAGTACTTTACTGAATTATCATTTGCTATTTCAGTTTGATACCCATCTCTTCAGGTTTCAATATCTCTTGTGCAGCCTGACTCAGTGATTAGATCAGATGCTTCACAGAATTTCTGACATTATTTTTATTACTAAGTTTATAAGCTAATCTGAATTATTATACTTTCTGTGACATGTGATTAATGTCTTCACAAACAGTAATTTACCTGGAAATATCTACTGTAGCAGTTCAATTTATAAAATGCAAATGGCACATTTTCTTTGCATGCTATAAAATATTTTATATTTAAAACATATATATATGTATATATATTATAGTGGTGCAGTAGTGCCACTCATAGTTAGGGTTGAGCAGGGTTTTGTTAAACCTCAAACTTTGCACTTTAATAACTTTGCAAACCATTCAACAGATTTGCATGGATGTTTGTATGTGCAGTCTCGTGTGGTTGATCTTTTGATGTACCAAGTTTCATTTCAGTCAGATTTGCAGATTCTGAGTGGGCATAGAGCCAAAATGTTACAAATCGTTGGTTCTTGCATTTTTTTTTTTTTGTCATCTTATTTGTACCCAGACAGGTTAGAAGTTTAATCTGACAATTTCAGAGTAGAAAGGGATTGCCTCACAGAAGTGCCTTTCTCTGGTTTGGTGAAAAATATTAATCTGTTCCAAAGTTATTTAAGTTTAAAATTTAAAGTTCTGAGCATGCAAAGTTCAGTCTTCTGTATAGCTTCTGGAATGGCAAAATAATGTTGTCTCATGAAAATCATTTTTTATGGTGAGGGCCAATCTTTTTGTGAGAAAAAAATCACTTTTCGTGAGATGCCAGTCTTTGCACTTTAATATATTCGCAACTATCTCATGGATTTGCACAAAATGTTGAAAGCGTGGTCTCAGAGAGTAGATCTCTTGACTTGCCAAGTTTCCTTCCAGCTTCATGTGTGGATTCTGAGATCTGGATAACAAAATATGTTAAAAAATCATCCTTTTTGCTGTTTTTGTCATTCTCTTGCACCCAGATGGTTTGGAATTTGGTCTGAAGTTTTCTGGGTAGAAAGGCATGGCCACTGATGTGCCTTTTGCTGGTTTGGTGAAGAAATAATCCATTGCCAAGTCACAAGGATTTGACATTTTGGTTCTGAGCAAGTTCAGTATGGTCTTTTGGATAGATGTTTGATACCCTACTGAGCATGCGCAGAACCAAAATTTCAAATGCTCATAACTTGGGAATGGATTCATATTTTTTCACCAAACCAGTGAAAGGCACCATTCTGTGGCATACACTTTCTACATTGAAAAATTTGGACCAAATTTTGAAACTGCCTGGGCTGTAAATGATGACAAAGAAAAGCAAAACCCAATTTTTCCTAAAAACACACACATCTCCAATCTTCAAATTCTCACATTCAGATGGAACAAAACTTGACAAATCAAGACAGCTTTTCCTCCCCCCAGACTGTGCGTGCAAAATTTAGTGCAATTCCAATGAATGGAAGTGAAGCTATTCATTATAGTGGCATAGTAGTGCCTCTATAGTTAGGGCTGAGCAGTGGTTTCTATGTTAAACCTCAAATTTTGCACTTTGAACTGTTCAGTGAATTTGCATGAAATTTTGCTTGTGCAGTCTTGTGAGGGTAGATACCTAGATGTGCCAACTTTTGTTTCAGTCGGATGTATGGCTTCCGAGATGTGGATAGCATAAAAATGTAAAGAAATCACTATTTTTTGCTGTTTTTTGTCATCACCTTATACCCAGATGGTTTTGAATTTTGGTCTGAAATTTTCAGGATAGAAAGAGCTTGGCCCACAGTCATGCGTTTTGCTGGTTTGGTGAAAAAATATTAGTCTGTTCTAGAGTTATTAAATTTTAAATATTTGGGCACTGAGCCTGCTTTGTCAGCACTTCAAAATAACTGTATTCAGTTTTCGTATGGCAACCCTTTTTCATATGGTTTTTCGATTTTTTTTTTTGTAGAGCCACCATCTTGTTTTCTGTTTTCCTTTAAAAATTCTAATTTGGAAAAACACAAATGACATTCTGCAGAGCAACCAACACATATAGCTTGCTTATCTGGAGCCCATGAGCTGGATTCTGCCCTTATCTGTAGGAGAAATTGCCTTGACATGTCATTTTTTTAAAGATTATAAATCTTTTTTCGTGACTCATGATACAAAAAAATGATTATTTTTTGTATCTTGAAGCACGCAAAAAGAGCCATTTTCATGAGGGAAACATCGTTTTTCTTTTGCTGGCTTCTGTTTCCTGGTGTTTAGTGGCACCCCCCACTCCGATCGGCATCCCGTAATACCACTATATTTCCTGGTGTCTAGTGGCACCCCAACCCTCAGATTGCCCTACCCATATTTTTTTCTTGATTATTCATGTGTCTAGTGGCACCTCCACCAGCCAATTGCTTCCCTGTATTTATTATCAAAATTATAAATGTATATTCTGTGTATGATTGTTAGGGGAAACCTCCATTGAGCTGTATTCTTTTTTAAAAGCTGGGGACTCTTACCCGAATATTTAGCAGGATATCATACAAACATTAGGCATGAGTCTGATGCATAACTTTTTTTTAATTAAGTATACTTTATTAGAGATTTTGAAACAGTAACACAGACAACAGTGAGTGCTGTGTTCTTACATAATGGTACATAAAAGAAAAAAACATATAAGCATTGTAAAGAGACATATCCAGTATCCCCCATATCCCACCTATCTAAGGGAAGGGTAGCTGAAGGGTTTAACTTTGAAAGAATCTTGACTATTACTTACTTTATTTTTTAAGGGGCTACATTTACTACCAAGATCTGCAATGACTGGTGCATAACATCTGAGTGAGACTACTACAGCTAACCTCAAATAGAGGAAGGATTGTTATGATTGTCCGTCCCCTCCTCTTTTTTATCATATTCCCCCAAGAATGTTCCCCACCTCCCTCTCCTTGTTTCCTCCTCTCTCTCTACTCATCCCCCTCTTTTTCTTAACTGCTCTTCTCCCTCATCCTTGTCACAACCAAGGCTCCCCCCTGGGATCTCTGAGTTTTTGTCCTAGCCCCATTCTCCCTCCTACCTAGCTCTCCTTCCACACCTGAGCTTTATTTCCCACTAATGGCTCCACACCCTCACCCCATCCCCTTTCCCATCCTCATTGTTGCACTTCTCCTCCTGATTTTCTGTATCCTTTAGATTAATTAAGGTGTACACCTATTCCACATTTCAACACCTACCCCTATTGATGTATGCACCACCCCTTTATTCAGATTCAGTAAGGGTGTATGCCTGTTCCTCATTCCAATGCTACCCCATTGAAGTTCATACCACCCCTATTCACTCTGCAAAACACTCCATTAGTATCCTCCTGCCTTCCCTCCTTTCTAATTTCATCCCCATATTTCCCTCCTTTCCTCCTCCTCCCTTGCCTTGCCCCATCTGCTCTCCCAATTTCCCTTCCAACCTGGACTGCTTCCTGTTCTAAGGGTCTCCCATATGCCTCCCATTCAACGATGACTCTCTCTCCTCTTGTTATTTTGCACTCCTGCTGTGATCCCTGCACCTACTTCTCACCTAAGCTCTCCCACTCCCTCTTGGCCCCTTCCCTCTGCCTCCAGCTGTAGTCCTGTTACATATTGGACAAAACCCCATTCTCCACAGCATATCCATATAAATGGAGCTCCACATCTGTTACACCCACTATCTCCCTTACATCCAGCTCCCCTTTGATCCATGCCCATACCTTATACCCCATCCTCCCCAGCTTCTTTGCCCCTCCCTGACCCCAACTCCCTCCCATCTGCACTGACATCGCCTTCAAATTGCATGTTACAATTTTTTCTTCTGCATAGACAATGAGCTAAATATACAGATACTGTCTATACAAAGAGCTAAATATATACAGTATTAGCCACAGACATTGACAGCTATTTCAGATATTTCAAAATTTCTGAAGAGTTTCTATCTGTTGCCCCTACTGTGGAAATGCAGAAAGCAGAAGATATTTCTGGAAATATCACAGACATTTCGGGAAATAGCTGGCAGTGTCTGTGGATGCTACTGTAGGTACAATAAACAAAATACAGCTCTAATTGGGTTTAATCCTAAAATCGTATCTCTATTTGAGGTTAACCATAGTAGTCTCACTCAGAATTTATGCATAACTCATGCTTAATGTTTTGTGTGATACCACCTGCTAAATATTGGGGTAAGAGTCCTCCAGCTTTTAACAAAAGAATACAGTCTCAACTGGGGTTCCCTAGAAATCATACACAAAATTTATATTTATAATTTTGTAATAGATACAGGGGCAGCAAATGGATGGTGGAGGAGCCACTAGACACATGGAATACTCAAGAAAAATTATGGGGTATAGTGGGTGATTTTAACATGCCGGGAGCAGACTGGAATACCATGAGTGTCTACATCTGCTAGGGAGCAAGCATGTTGACACCCTCAGGATGAATTTCTGACTCAGCTGGTAGGAGAACTGACTAGACAAGGTAACACCCTGGAGTTAGTATTAGTGATGGTGACCAGGTTAGGAACCTGGAGGTGGAAGACCCTATGCTTGGGTGTGACCACTCCACTGTATGTTTCACCTTAAACCTGGGGAAGGAGTGGAATCAAACCAAGACCACAGTAGTGGACTTTTGAAGGGCAAACTTCGAGGAGATGGCAAATATCCTCAGGGAACATATAGGGAAAATCAGACATGGGATGGGTACGGAGATGCAGTGGGAAATTCTGAAGCTGGGCATCCTAGAGGACACAAAAACCTGTGCAAGATCCCACCATAAGATGACTAGGGCTAGGAAACCTTGCTGGTGGACAAGGGAAGTGCAGGAGGGTGTGAGAAACAAAAGAATGGCCTATAGAAGGTACAAGTGCTCCCATAGAGAGGCAGACAAAGAGGAGTACCAAGAATCTCGGGAAGTCAGTAGGAGGATAAGAGCTGCCAAGGCTGAAAAAGAACTTAGGTTAGTGCAAGGCCTGGGGAAATTTATAGATACTGTATGTTAGGGAGCACAAAAAGATAGGGAGAGATAAGCAGGTTGAGGAAGGAGGGGATGCGAGAGGGGAGTAGAACAGGATGAAGTGCTAAATGATTACTTCAGTCTCAATCTTTACTAGGAAAGGGATGGGCCATTGCCGGGGCAGAGTAGGGGGTCGGGGAGGCACTCACAGATGGTGAGATCCAGGTGGGGAGGGTGAGGGAAGCTCTCAAGTCCTTGAGGATGGATAAAGCCCCAGGTCCAGATGGCATCCACCCCAGAGTTCTGAGGAACTGGCAGATGTCCTGGCAGCTCCAATGATGGATCTAGTCAATTCCTCTCTCCAATCAGGATGTGTCTTCTAGACTGGAGGATGGCACACATTGTGCCTCTCCACAATAGTGGACCTTGGGATGAACTGGGAACTACAGCCTGACATCCATAGTGGGGAAAATATTGGAGGCCATCTTAAAAGAATGGATAGGTGGAGTTCCTGAGGCAAATGGTTTTCAGGATGAAAACCAGCATGGGTTTGTCTGGGGAAGATCATGTTAAGCCAACCTAGTTGAATTCTTTGACTGAGTGACAAGATCCTGGATGGGGAAAAGCCTGTTGTATTCTGTAGCTGGACTTCAGCAAGGCTTTCGATTTGGTCCCACATGGAAGACTGATTTGAAAATTGAGGAACCTGGGGGTGGGATATAAATTGGTGGGGTGGGTGGCAAATTGGCTTAACAACATACTGCAAAGGGTGGTGGTATGAGGTGTAGCCTTGACTCACAGAAGGGTCATCAGTGGGGTCCCGCAAGGTTCAGTTTTGGGCCCTATCCTTTTCAATGTGTTCATTGCAGACATAGGGGAGGGAGTTAGGAGTAAAATGAGCATGTTCACTAATTATTCCAAACTGTGGGTGAAAGTGGACAGCAAGGAGGGAAGGAATGAACTCCAGGAAGACTTGGTGAGGCTGGAAAACTGGGCACGCATGTGGCAATTAGGGTTTAATGCACAAAAGTGTAGTGTTCTGCATCTGGGTGTTAGGAACCCTGGGTATAGCTACCATTTGAGGGGGGGTGGTTCCGACTGACTTTCTCCACATTGGAGAAGGATCTGGCATGATAATTGATGCCAAATTGAACAACTCAGAGCAATGGAGGACAGCAGCTGCTAAAGCAAATAAAATGCTAGGGTGTTTAGTTAGGGGGATAACGTCCAGGAGTAGGGAGGTTATTCTTCCCTGTACAACCTCGCTAATGAGGCCACATCTGGAGTATCGTGATGCAGTTCTGGTGTCCCCACCTAATGAAGGACATCTCATTGCTGGAGAGAGTCCAGAGATGGGTGACGAAGATGATTAGTGGTCTGGGGGAAATGTCATATGAGGACAGACTTGGAGAGCTGAACATGTACTCCCTGGAGGACAGACGGGATAGAGGGGATATGATAGAGGCCTTCAAATATATGAAGGGACTCAATAGGGTGAAAACAGAGGGACTGATCAAATTTGAAGGAGGAGGAGGGGACTATGAGAGGCCTTAGTCTAAAATTGTAGGGAGATGGTACAGAGGGGAGGTGAGGGGCCATTATTTCATGGAGAGGGTGGTGGCATCCTGGAACATGCTTCCAGATGAACTGATAAAAATGGAAATGGTGGACAGTTTCAAGAGAGGTTGGGACATCTACAGGGGTATGGTACGGGTTGGAGATCAGGAGAAATGCAGGAGTGTGAAGGAGGATGGGAGTGAAAGGTTAAAAAAGGGAGGGAGAGCAGCTACTGTACATTACCAGTGAGATGTGTTCAGGCAGACGTGAGAGATCGTTAGGCCTAATTTGCTGGTCAGTATGTATGTATGTATGCATGCATGTATTAGTTATTTCCCTGGTGTCTAGTGGCACCCCCCCCACCCTCCGATCACCACCCCCATTATTTACTTTTTTCTTCCCTGGTGTCTAGTGATGCCTCTCCCCCACCCTGCCATCCTCATTCCCATAATATGTTTCTTTATGGTCCCTGGTGTCCAGTGGCATCCCCCATGCTCCAATTGCCATCCCTGTAATATTTGCTTTTCTCATTGGTGTCCATTGGTACCCCCTACCCTTCGATCCCCTCTCTTGTTAGACCTGTAATAATGAAAAGGATCCTCAATGCTCTTTTTTTTGAACCTGTAAAAAAATTAAATGGTCCCTTGCCAATCTGACACCCCCAAACCCTGATCTCCTACTGAGCAACCACCACCATCCCACACCCCTTCCCACACCTCCTCACTCACCCGAACAGCTCACTGGCTGAAGATCCACTCTCCGATAGAAGACACGTCTTGCTGCTGGAACCACCAACTGCAATATGAGAAACTAAGGCAAATGTAGCTCAATGTATTTCAATCCAGTTTTCAACTTTCATTGATAACTTGGGAATTTTGCATGTTTTGACTCCAAATTTTCAACATGGCCTTTTTGGGGCACCACCTCATGAACAATGTCAGTGGAATTCTGCAGATTCGGCCACAAAGGTGATTTTGTGGTTGTTTGGCAAAATTGCCTTTCTGGCAGGATTCAAAAAATTTTACTGCCCTTGTTCATGAGGTGAGAGCATAAGAAAATGGCAAAGTTATGAGAAAGCATTGAAATTTTGCTACGGTTGCTCGTAACTCTGGTAATTTTCAATATTTTGACACTAAATTTTCAACATAGACATATTTTTACACCACCTAATGAATGTGACAGCTGTCATTTTTCAAATCCTGGTGAAACTGTCTTTTCACATCTGCGGTGTGGAGTGGAGTGGAATCATATTTTGGCAGGGATTTGAAAATTTTTAGTACCAGATTCATGAAGTGGGATAATAAAAGTCTATGGTGACAATTTAGTTGTGGTTTTGATAAAACTGGACCCTGTACATCCACAGCAATGTACATATATGCATGGCAAATAAGGATACAATTACACTATCTCAAAAGTATCAATGGATGGAAGCGCAGGGCTTGAAGGGCACTGTGCTCCCACAGGCAAATGAGGATGTGATTACACTATCTCAAAAGTAAGGAAATTGATTGCAAAAACTTTAATGCACCAGTTAGGGTTAAAGCAACAAAAGTAGGAAATATAACATTAGTGTTTCAACCCTAACACCCCTACCCTTCCTGCATGTAGCAACAGGTGTGGAGTGTGCCTTGGGGTTGTAACCCTAATGCTCCCATTCTCTTTCAGTACCCATCTCAGTTTTACTCATGCATTGGGTGAGCATTAGGGTTGGCAACCCCAAGGCACACCCCACACCTGTTGCTACCTGTAAGGTAGGGGTTGGATGTTAAGGTTGGAAACCCTAATGTCACATTTCCTACTTTTGTCAATTTAACCCTAACTGGTGCATTAACAAAGTTTTTTTGCAATGAATATATATGTAACATGGTATTGTTATGACAAATAGGATTCAGGATTTGTCTTGTCCCCCCCTCCTAGCAAACAGAAGCAAGAATACCAGATTTAATTATGAATATAAATCCATGTGTAGCAGCTGGATTTCTACCCCTCTTTATGATGGGTAACTCTCAATCCCATTCCCGTTCAAGAATTTGTCTAGTCCTGCTTTGAAAGCCTGAAGAATGCTACATCTGCAACCGCACCTAGTAGACTATCCCACATGTTAATCACCCACTGTGTAAAGTAATGTTTTCTGTCTCTTCTTCTGTCACCACGTCACCACCCCCAGTTTGAGTGCAAGCCCTCTAGTTCTTCTGGGACTCACCTGATCAAACATTTGTGCATACTGCACATAACCCATTCCTTTGGTATACAGAACACTGTCATAATGTCCCTTCTTAGCTGTTCTGTAAGCTAAATAATTTGAGTATGTCCAGTCTCTCTCTCCTTATACCTCTTGTCTCCTAAGCCTCTAATCAGCTTGGCAGCCCCTGTATTGAAACCTTTAAATATCTTCAATGTACTTTTGTAGTGCAGTGACAGAACTGAATGCAGTACTCCTGGTGGGTCTCGCTTAGGTTTTGACCTCCTGCTTACCCCATCCTAATGCAGTCCAGCATTGTATTTGAAATCAGGTCCTCAGTGTGCACACTGCAGAAAACTTGTCTGGGTGCTAATCAGGGGGTTGCCTACTCAACAAACAGACACTACAAGCTGCAGAGCTCTGCACTCCTATGCAGCACTCTACCAAAGTTGTCCATGTGACTCAGAAGTTAATGCTGTCCAGCTTATTTTATTTAATTTCAGGTGCTCAGGTCAAGATATCACTGGTATTAGCTTGAGTGACATCAACAGCCAGAACACCCTGGTGCTTTGCCAGTAAGGCTTCATCAGTAGAGGATTAACTTCTGAGTCACCAGGACATCTTTGGTAAGAGTGCTGCACAGGAGTTCTGTGCTTTCTTGACTGTAGCGGCACATCACTTGCCTGACTTTAGCATACTGTCTGCATAGGGCAATCCTGGGTCCACAGTAAGTCCTAAGTAGTTAAATAAGTTTCCAGACTATAGATTATCCATTATAAAATTTAATGCTGTAGAATGTGTACTAAATGCTTGAAAATAATTATCACTATGTTCATGGCACTGATCAATTCATTATAAAGATATGACAGCAAAGTTTTGGCAAAGCATACTTTATTAATAGCAAAACTTAAAAGGGGTTATTCATTACAAAACTTTCAATGCACTGTTATGCTTTGTTTTCAGTGCACGCAAAGGATGTCACTGACATCATGCTCTGTTCAGTCTGGTTTCAAACAATATTATACTTTGCAATTAGTGGGACCTGTGGCAGTTGAAAAGAAAGCAAAGAAAGAAAACTTTATTTAAGACTATTTTAGTAACCAAACAAGCTGTGTTACAAGTGTACTGGGTTTAGGCACATCATGTGAATGAGCAATACTGGTTTCTGTGAAGCCGTGGATACAATCTTTGTGGTGCTCACTGATGGTTTTTTTTTTTTTGCTGCCTCCCATTTATCCCCATTGGCCTCTCCTTTGGGCCATCTGTGGTCTCTTCCCACTACTCACTTTGTGTCCCTGCCCATTGCCACCATCCACCATCCCAAATGGCAGCCACCCTCAGGGTAACCTGGTGTAACCCTTCACTGGATGGGTTCTCCACCTCCGTGGAGAAAGGTGCTGGTGGAAGCCATCCAGCACAACTAACAATTTGTCCCCTCTGGTGCTGCTGAGGTGGTCTCTGGGGCCTGACCAGGGCATTTGTGGCAGTGGAGGGACCAGATGGCCATCATCCGGTCAAGCGGAGGAGAGTGTTACACTTTTCATCTGGGAGCATGGCATGCCATGACATCTAGGCATATGCCAATGTCTGCCACACCCCCTAGTCAATTGGTTGGTGCACTGCTATACCCCCAGTCTCCACCGGGAGTCAGCAGGCACTGTGTAAAACACAAGGTTCTTGGCTAGTGGTCCCTGGTAATCCAATAAAGCCACCTGACACTAAATGTTATTTTAAATCAGTTGCAATTTATTAATACCAAATAAGCCCTAACAATTTTACCTCTAACATGATCAAATCTAAACAGCTGATGGCTTTTTACCACCAGGGACTACAGAATTTCAGAGACACATGAAACCATATATCTCTGGATCCCTGAGCAATTTATGGATAGTCTCAGACTGCAGATTGTCCGAGACTGCTCTTCTCAAGGGATGCTGGACATAAACTGTAGGTCCCATATTTATGTGTAGCAAGCTTAGAAAAAAATGTAAGACTGAAATTTCTCAAAACTACCTCAGCAGATTTAAACACAGACAATATGTCATTCAACAAGTCATAAGACTTGGGTTCAAAATACATTGGCCATAAGATACCTCGGTCATAAGATACTTTGACACTTTGCCAGAGACATACGGTCATTCTTAAATGTAAAACAAGTAATCAGGGTTTTTATTTATCAAAAATACTTACTTTAGGACACAGAAAACATGGGGATATGACTGTTTTAAAAATACTCAGATTACAGATAAAAACTAGACAGTGGCCAAATTGGGGAACTCAATTTCAAGGCCAGCTGTGGTTACTAGCAGCTGCATTCTTATCTTAGCTGTAACCTTTTAAAAATCATATTTTGGTACATAATATTTTCTGCTGAATAGGGCAATTCCAAGTTAGACCTCTGCTTTGTGCTTCTTGAATTATTTCATTTTCTTCATTTTGGCCATTAACCTTTTAAAGTCTTACACATGCATGCACATTAACTGACATGGTGGTATCATTCATTTACTTAGCCACTTGCAGCCATTGCTACTAGATATACCAATTCACATGTTGGCATTATTTAGTCATCCACCTTCACTTTTTACTAGCCTTTGTCAATCTGCACTAGCCATTTTGCACCTTTCTATCTCCTCAACCTTTTGGTTAGCCAACTACATATTGTTGATAAAAGTTTGGTCACTGGTTACTAAAACCTTGGCCACTGGTCACTAAACATTGGCCATTGGCCACTTTCAACAGTCCCCACCTCGAAGGTAAGAGGCCCCTGAGGGACTCAAACCTTTGCAAAAATGGAACATAAATGTAAGAATTAGTTATTAACTGAAGGTTAAAAAAAACTAAATAAACATTTTTACTCTTAAACTGTTAGTCTAGGTGAATAGGTATATGATTTAAAACTGGTTGCCAGCATACAGATAGTCAAGGCATTTATAAAAAGCATCCTATTCTGGAGTTGGTACAGGGGTGGTTACAGATGGAACACAAATGGTGAGTTTGTAAAACATAGTGCAGAACTCAGGGATGTCAACACCACAATTGAAATATGTGAAAAGATGCTAACATGTGATACCACATATAACACAATATGACATAACAATTTTTGTTGAGGAAGAAGAGTTCATGAAATCCACTTTGAGAGTGGATAAGGTAGATTCTACCTTGTGTTGATGTGTGGCACACCCTTAGAGCTTGATTGAAGAATCTGTTGAAAATGTCTCTTGACAAATAAGTCCTTATAAATCATAACAGTCCATGAAATTAACTGTTTATAAGTTCATATAAGTAACAACAAGTTGGTGTAATTACAGTACAGGTGAAATGTCATTTGCAGAACGGTGGTAACCCCACAAGGCACATGGGGCAATGCAGACAGTAATTTAAAAACAAAACACCAGCATAGTAGAAAGGTCAGTGTTCATGTTGCTGGCTGCTGGATGGCTGATTGGCAGACACATTGGCCAGGGGTGCATTAGATTGTGCATTCAGTCCTTTTAATGGAGTAGCCACACACACACTGACATGGCATTTGTGTTGTAGTTGATTACACGCTGGCACAAAGATTAACAGTCTATAAAAAGGTAACAGTTTACAATAAACCATTAAAGACACAGTCCATAACAGAGCAATAGGTTTGTATAAAGTACCAGCCATGTTTGGAACAAGCAGCAGTGAAGAAAATGGATGTCTTGCTTGAAGATCAATTGAAGAAAAATCTTCTTGCTGAAGTTAGGGGATTGCCCCTGCCCCAGACTTAACTTCATAGTAAACAGAAACAATAAGCATGATTGCAGAGTCTGAACTGACTTAAAGTTCTACAAATAGGTGTAATTTTGCTGAAAACATTACACTTGCAGAGGTAATAATATTCTGTTTCATGTAGTTGTCCTTATGTGGAACCAGTTGGGCACAAAGATAGTAATAACATCAAAACTGTGGCAGTTTTTTTTTTTCAGGAAAAAGATGACGGTCTTGGCAACTTAGATGAAAGTGCTACTGCTGTTGAACGTGGAGATCTTATGTGTGCCACACTGTGGAAACCTGTAAACTTGCAAAGTGTGTTAGAAATACATAAATAACAATCTTTTAAACCAATGACTTTTGTTCTCAGAAAGTGTGGTGTGACAGAGTCTAAATTCTGGCAATTGGAAAGAGAAAAATAAAATGGGACATCAACCGCACACCTGAGTGCAGGCCGAGGTCCAATTATACCATTTGACCATCTGTAAATCCATGACAATGTTATGGTTAATTTCGCTTTCAAATCACAGCAGCTGACTATACAGTGATGAACATAATTTCCCTCTATCTGTTGCTAGCAGGCCTAACTGAGACCTGAGTTATAAAATCTTGTAATGTTACAATAACATGCTTCAAACATATAGTTTATGGCAATATGCCTGTTACACTATGCAGTAGTGGACAATACATATATTGTTGGCTCATGCCAACTTAATAATAGTGCCTATTACACCTGTGACAAGTGAAGGGGTCTACCTTCTTTACTCCTGTACGGTGAAATACTCCAAAGTACTGAGTGAGGTAAGGCTTGAAGCATAGGTTTGGAGCACAATCTAAGTTCTGCATATTATAATTAAGATTTAAAATGACAAAACCTGCATAGAGTGCACTTATTTTTCAGGGGTACCTGTGAGTAATAAGACAAACGGAGCATTAATTTGTCTGGGGTTTTGCTTTGGAACATCTTGTAGGGGTGGATCGGCAATGCTGGCCCAAGTATTTAGGTTTGGTTATAAGCATTAAAAACATTTATACATGTGGAGCACTTTTCTGAATACACACATGCTAAAGTGCAGCAAGATGTATATCAAAACATTATAACATAAACGTGAAACATAAGCATTTTTGCAGTAGAACAATTTCAGTATTGAGCATAATGCATAAAATACATTTTAAACAACAAATATAGACTGCAAATTTAAGTCAAAGTCCAGGAATCTTAGAGCATTGTGACTTTACTTGTTGATCATAGCCATGGAATAAGTTGCAGAGGGTGTGTGGTACAATTTAAGTTTATAAGTTGCAGTCCTTGGAAAAAATTTCTTAGTTTTGGTTGAGAGAATTATTGGAGCAAACCACCATTCTGTTTTTGTTAACTTGTAAGACTTTTCAGGGTCTGTGATGCCTAGAACTTTGAAATTATAAAAAAAAAAAATGTTGTTTGCACTTATTTATTTTATTTTTATTTAGTTTTTGCTAATCGGTAGGTGCTAATCAACAGGTGACTGTTTTTCAGGCACGACCCCGGAGACACAATTACAGTACAAAATAGGTCAGTTTAGTTAACATAATACAGGCAAAGGTACAATGGTACAAATACAGACATACGATTTTCAAAGGCAGGCATAGGGTTATAGAAAGCAGATGATTGCATCCATTGCTGTAAGGCTATGAGAAGTTGTTTTACATTTGTTTTGACAGGACAAGAAAGCTGAAAAGACAATCAAAAAAATGAATATGTGGAAATACATACACAACTCCCCCTCCAGCTTACCTGATTACTTGCTGAGGGCAGAAGCCCTTGTACTAATGATAGGTATGAGGTTTAACTGTTTGCACTAGAAAAAGCAGAAGGACTTGGGCTGGGTTATACTGTTAAAATACCTTGGGTCTTTTTAAAACCTGTAAATAAGAAACAATTATTAGCAAATGCACATTTTCTGGTATTT
Organism: Neoceratodus forsteri; assembly: GCA_016271365.2. Taxonomy (NCBI): domain Eukaryota; kingdom Metazoa; phylum Chordata; order Ceratodontiformes; family Ceratodontidae; genus Neoceratodus; species Neoceratodus forsteri. Next base: position 902,703,982 of record CM028131.1, on the reverse strand, counting down.
ATCCCTATGGGGAGACAGTAATGTACCTTGTAACCTTTGTGGGTATGGAAGGAAGGGTAGCTTACCCCCCCTTCGAGTTCTTACTGTGGTGGAAGAGGCAGCTCGAATACTGTAACAGTAAAAAAGATTAGCTGTGGATAGTGACATGAATATTAACCCAGAAATGGTCTGGCAATATTAGTAGCTAGTTGTGCAGTACCTTAAAAAGGTGTGCACTGGATAAATGGTAATGGGTGGCCTCATTGCAGTCCCCACCTACCACACTTTAAATTTTAAATTATAACAAGATAATATTACAGTTAGTTTAGTAAGTTTCATACCTTACTATAAAGATGGGGAACTTCTTTTCTCTAGAGGAAAGAGAAGAAACACAGACAAACAACAAAAACAAAACCTCAAGTCTAAAAATAAACAAGATTATTTTCATAGGATAAAAGAAGCCAAATGTCCCTGGGTTCCCTTATCCTAAGCATAACAAAATGTCATCTGAGTTTATAAAAGATCTGGCTTGATGGTAATACCATACGTACGTATTTCTTAGAATGCATTTTAAAAAAGGAAAAAAAAATGATTACATCATGGTCACACATAAAAACAAAAGCCATTTTCTTTAACTGTAGATGGTAAACTCTCAAAAACAGCTGTAATAGTCCTTTTTTTAAAGTGTACTGTATATATATAAAAAAAAAAAAAAAAAAGTATGGGAGGTGATGAATAATTCTCTCCTTCCAGCTGGAGTGCTTTGCATAGTATGGGAATCATGTGATATTATTCAGGAACAAAGGAGTTGTGCTTACAACCAAATGTTTGTGGGAGGAAGGCCTTGAGCATTGCCTGTGTTGGCTGCAAGCCCAGAAGAAAGGAGAAGAGAAACAAAAAGTGTGTTCCTTTTTACTTAGAATGCCAGTTCTGTAATAAAAAGTTAAATTGCTTGGTTCACTCTTGGTGTGCTTTCATGAAAACATACATTTTGTGTGAAAAGTTATGCTTTAGGTAGGGAATACACATCAAATTTAAACTGGTAGTAACATAAAACGTTGAAACACAAGAAGGTCAAATAATGTGCAAAAGGTTACAAAGTGTGCATGCAAGGGTGGCTCAAACCCAGCTATTTTTGTAGTGTCCTTGAACACTACTGATATTAAAATGTCTTTAAATAATAATAGAGCACAAAATAAAATTGCTGGCCAAGACAGTACACACACATACACATACACAAAAAGAAATACTTAACACAAAATAAGACTGATATTATTTGACACCAATTTGTTGAGATAATGCCTATAGTTTCATTAGAAAACTGTACGTGTTTTAGATATATGTGCTGCTCCTGCCTGTCCTGTAACACTGACAACCTTTTAAACCAACAAATTTATACATATCTCCATGCCAAATCTTTTCAGAACAAAAAAAAATTTAAACACCTTCCAACTCTTTTAAAATACAGCACAACATATCATCTGTAAGTGGACACATCTAGTATAACATGGTTACACCTTTTACGCATAGCCAAAACATGGCACTCTGCCATTTTGCAAAAGTTTCTGATTTTAACTAGAAGTATGATAAAGCCATTTATAACTGTTAACACATTACATTTTCACCTATCAGTGGTTTGGCACGTTGCCTGCAAACTACAAATCTTTCTGCACATTGCAATCTATGACGCTATATCTCTTCACGTCAACACTACCTGCTCCAACCAACAACTACATACAAAAGTTCTTCACTGACCCTATCTAGGCAGCACAAATGTTTTATTGAAAATAAATCTAATTAAAACAGTCAGATATAAGGCAAAGAAGCTTCATTTTTTTTCATTGTAACATGTTCTGCACTAAAGGCAGTCAATGCTATCTTGCAACTTTGACAACAGAACATAATTACAGAACACAGATATACGCTGGAAAATTAACCTTTTAAAGTCTTACACATGCATGCACATTAACTGACATGGTGGTATCATTCATTTACTTAGCCACTTGCAGCCATTGCTACTAGATATACCAATTCACATGTTGGCATTATTTAGTCATCTACTAGCCACCTTCACTTTTTACTAGCCCTTTATCAATCTACACTAACCATTTTACACCTTTCTATCTCCTCAACTCTTTGGTTAGCCAACTACGTATTGTTGATAAAAGTTTGGTCACTGGTTACTAAAACCTTGGCCACTGGTCACTAAACTTTTCCATTGGCCACTTTCAACAACCGGACCACATCCCCCCCCAGAGAAGGTGAGCGGTCATCAGATGCTCAAGCCTTCTCCCCTTGACAACCCTCCAGTGACCCAGGTCTGTTCCTGAACCCAGGTCGCCGGCATTGTAAGTGGAAATCAAACCACTGCGCCAATGGGCTGGCTCTCACTGATGTTTTTAAAGATATTATCAACCACTATGCATGTTTACTCTTCATGTTACTCATTCTGAGATCGCAGAGATCTCTGCTGATAAGCGTGCTCACACTTAGCTGCTCTGTGACGAGTCCGCATACCACTCATACCACGCATACAGGTACATTTCAGGAGCAAAGGAAGACCAAGGAGGGATAGTAGAAGCAATAAAGGGGAGGGAGGTGGGCAGAGGGAGACTGTGAAAGGCAGAGATACTAAACAAATATTTTGCTTCAGTATTTACAAAGGAAGAGGGGAGGTACATAAAACAAACAGTAACACTCTGGATACAGAAGTTGATACCAGCCATTTACAGAAGAAAGGGTTCTGAAAGAACTCTTAAAACTGAAGGTGGACAAAGCAATGGGGCCTGATAGGATTCATCCCAGAATTCTAAAGAATTAAGGTAGAAACTAGTGACACCACTACCTCTTTACACAAATCATGGGAGGATGGGTGGTGCGAGAACTGGAGAGGGCAGATGTGATTCCCCTTCACAAAAGTGGGAGCAAGGCAGAAGCAGGAAACTATAGACCTGTTAGTTTAACCTCAGTGATAGGGAAAATGATGGAATCACTTCTAGGAAAGAAATTGTTGGTATCTAGGCTGCCAGAGGGCACAGGACCCTAGCAGCATGGATTCACAGTGGAAGGTCATGCCAGATGAATCTGATAGATTTCTTTGACTGGGTGACCAAAGTAGTAGATCAGGGAGGGGCTGTGGACATGGCCTACCTAGACTTTAGCAAGGCATTTGACACAGTCCCACACAAAAGATTAATATATAAGTTAGCCAGCCTGGGAGTGGGTCCCAAGATGACAGCCTGGGTAAAGAATTGGCTGGAGAATAGGACTCAGAGAGTAATAGTAAATGGAGTCCACTCAGAAGAAAGGAGGGTTACTAGCGGGAAAAATCTGCAGGGTTCACAGATAGGATCAGTCCTCTTCAAGTCTTTTATAAATGACATTGCAGAAGGACTGAAGGAAAAGTATGTCTCTTTGCAGATGACACTAAGATCTGCAACAGAGTTGATGCACAGGTGGGGTGGAAAGGATGAGAAGGGACTTGGCAAGGTTAGAGGAATGGTCAAATGTATGGCAGCTTAGATTCAATGCTAAGAAGTGCAAGGTAATGCACCTGGGAAACAAAAACCCAGGGGAAGAGTACACAATGGGGGGTGAGATACTAACAACAACAAAAATGGAAAGGGACCTGGGGGTAGTCATATCAGATGACCTAAAGGTGGGCAAGCAATGTGAGAGGGCAGCAAGGAGGGCTTGGGGGGATACTGGGATGCATAGGGAGAGGCATCACCAGTAGAAAACAGGAAGTTATTATCCCTCTGTACAGACAGCTGGTGAGACCCCATCTGGAGTACTGTGTGCAGTTCTGGAGACCCAGTCTCCATAAGGAGATAGACAGGATGGAAGCTGTCCAGGGAGGACAACTAAAATGGTGCAGGGTCTGCACCGAGGACATATGAAGAGGACTTAAGGAGCTTAATATGTAGCCTCGAGGAAAGGAGGGAGGGGGACATGATAGAAACTTTCAATACCTCAAGGGAATCAACAAAGTCAAGAGGTAGCATCTTTCAAAAAGAGGTGTGCAAGAACAAGAGGGCACAATTTGAAGATGGGGAAATTGCTCAGAGGTAATTTAAGAGTATTTTTTCACAGAAAGGGTTGTGGATGCATGGAATGGCCTTCCGGAGGGGTTGTGGAGTCAAAATCAGTGGTGGAATTCAAGCATGCATGGGATAGTCATAAGGCAATTCTGGGGGTGGGGATAGGAAGAAGTAAGGCTGCTGATGAGCTGGATCTGCAGCTTGTTCAGTGGGTGGGAAATGGAAGGGTGACTGGGTGGGCCAAGCGGTGCTTATCTGCCGTCCAAATTCTGTGTTTCTATGTTTCACTCTATAAAGCAAGTTTCTGTGGCACCTGCTTGTAGAGACGCTCTTCCCAGAATAAGACTGTCCCATGCATAGGAGAAAGAAGTGCTCCAATTGGTTGCAAGTGTTCCCTTAATCTATAATCTACTAAACTGTATTTTGGGGCAGGGTATGATACCAGTACAGCTTTGGCTGAGTCCACAAACCACCTCATTAATGGAGCCAGATGAGGCAACATTACTAGAAGGAAGAACCTGGATAAAAAATATTCAAAAAATAAGATACAGGTGATCAAATTTAAAGAAGTCATGTCCGACTTATGCACAGAGTCTGCAGGGGTCAATCTTGGTTCCAGTATTATTCAGTATTTTACTGAATTAACTACCCTGTCAACTAATGTATTAAAGGTTATTACGTATGCAGATGATGCTGTGATATACTGTGTAATAGTGCTTCATCACCACACAATACAAAAAAAACCCTAAAATCACGCTGCCTGGTTCCAGAACACATTTGGCAAGGTTCAATAACAAATTCAATCTTTTCCTCCAGGCTGGCACATAACACTGACTGATAATCATTGGGACAACCTGGACACTATGTTAGGGTATGTGGACATTATTTTTGTGCCTTACATACCATTAATTCAATAGAAAAATTGCCTACCTGATGAACAGTGCTCTCTATTTACACTAGACTTGTACCAAGTGCATACCACAAAAGGTATCCTTTCAAAACTTGAATCAGCACAAATTATACCTGTATTCATTTCTGCCTCCTGCACTGACCCACAGCCCTTAGATGTTGCAGTAAACAAGCTGCTGAAGGATGGGTTGAAAACAGGCTTATTCAGGATAGTTTTAAAATTTGAAATTTAATATCGAGCAATAATATAGTATACTGCAGTGAATACCACTCTTACAGTAGCAAGCGGTCTCACTTTCTTCTAACTGCTCTCCTCTCATACCCTAGGTATACACATGAGATCACTTTCTGTCACTGTTATTGTAGACATGGAAACATAGATGATGGCAGAAAAGGTCAAATGGTCCATCCCGTCTGCCTGAGTTCCCTATCTAACCCTGTGACCTATTTTTCTTCCATTGTTATCATATAATGAAAATGAATACCCCTAATGATTTATTTTTCATTAGAGGCACTTATTGAATGGAAATCAGTCTTGGTATACTGCATATTCTATTCAGCACTTTACAACTTCTGTAAGGAGTCAGCATTAAACTGTGGTGACCTACTTGTGCAGGAGTTTTGACCTGTTATTGGCTTACATGTTACAGTTACATCTTGAAAGTCACATCTAATGTACACTGCATTAGTTGATAAATTCTTCAGAGGGTGTTTGAATTTTCATTAGCGTGATCTCATATAATTTATTTATTTTAACCAAGAGACACACTAAGCTGAAAGCTTGTTTACAGGTGTGACCTGGGAACACAAGGAAGTTAAGTGACTTGCTCAGGGTCACATAGTATGCAAGTGGGGGCTGTGGGATTCAAACCCAGGTTCTCCAGGTTTGCAGCTCAGAGCCTTAAACCACTGCACTATACTGCCTCCTCACAATTGAGTTGATGAGGGTGGGATATAAGTTTGCTTATTCTGCACCTCATGATTCAAACAGTTTTCCTCATTATTTAAAAGTGTTATTATTTTTTTTTTCAATTGTTTAACCAGGTGAGACACACTAAGCTGAAAGCTTTTTTTCAGGTACAACCTGGGAGCACAGGGAAGTTAAATGACTTGCTCAGGGTCTCACAGTATATGCAAGTGGGGGCTGTGGGATTCAAAACCATTTATTTTGAAGTTTGTTAACTGGGTGAGCCCACTGAGACTAAAAGACTAAGAGTCCCTTTTTCAGGGATGACCTGGGGGGAGGGTAACTGAGGGTAACCAGGTGTTACTGACTTTGAATGATTTTATACCACTACAATATTTTAAAGTATTTGTCCACAGATGATGTTATGTGCTGTATTGTATTTACCTCAGTTTTTGTGCAGCAGTCTTATAATGTATGGAAAGATTGTTGCAACTGAATTATTGCTATTTCTTGCAAGACTCCTTTTCAAACAAGGTGTTTTATCTCAAGGGGTTAATAAATCAGTAAATAATTAAAGTTTGAGTGCTTGTTTTGTTTTACACATTTTTTACTCATCATAGCCGAGCCAACATACAACATCCTATTTTCATAGGGATTCTTGCTTCTACACATTTCTGGAGCTGGGTGTGCACAGGAGTACTGAGAGGTTAAGTGACTTGCTCAAGGTCACATAGTGTGTATATAACCCCATGGGGTTAAATGTGTGATCTCCCAGTTCCTAAGCTGGTGCTTTGAAAATGAGACCACACTGCTGCCTCAGGTTCTGTTTTGAAAGAGATTGATTGTTACATTTTGGCTACATTTTGAGAACTGTACGAACATACGAACATGAAATTGCCAGCAGAAACAGGCCTCATGGTCTATTGAGTCTGCTTGAGGTGCAGCTATCTCGTTTTTGGCACCATATCCATTAGCCATGCTCTTTACCAACCTTGTGGAACTCCTTCCAAATTACCCTAAAACTGACTCGCCTTGTTAGACTATCCTACTTTAAATCTCTTCTGAAACCTCTGTTGAAGGAAGACTGCAGTGCTATGCCTAGGGTCCCCCCTTTTGATATTTTCTATGGCACTTACCACTGTATTTGCCCCTGGCTCTCCCTGCTCCCCTTCTTTCTTTTGTTTTGCACACCTGTCTGTCTATGCCCTGCTACTCCCTGAGCCTCTCTCCCTTACACCTTTTCCCCCCTCATCCTATTTATCTTTGACTATTCCTACCTCACCTTATGGATCATACTCTACCTTCCCCCTTACCTCCTTCCATTCCAGTAGTATTATGCAATTAGCTTCTTTCACTTATGTATATAACCCCTAAGTGGCGCTATCCCAGGGTTACTACCCCTGCCTGTAGCTAGTAGCAGGTTAGGGCCTGAGTTCTGAAATGGGTGCCTCCACACTGAGGTCAGGGTTGGTAGTGGTCAAGCTAACTTGGGCACAGCCCTCCAGGACACTGTAACCCCTCCTTTCCTTACTAGTGGCCAGAACAATACACATAATGGAGTTCAGTCTGTAGTGGTAGTGCACGAGTTCAGATTGTAGAAAGGAGGTAATCAGTGGTGTTCCTCATGGATTGATGCTAGGCCCAAACCTCTTTAATGTCTTCATAGCGATATTGCGGAGGGGCTGGAGGAGAAGGTGTGCCTCGTTGCAGATGACACACAGATCTGCAGTAGGGTTGACATGCCATGGGGAGGGGGAGTTGGAAAGAATGATAAGGGACCTGCGTAAGCTAGAGGAATGGTCAAATACATGGCAGTTGAGAATCAATGCGAAAAAGTGCAAAACTATGCTCTGGGGACAAAGGAACCCAAGGGAAGCGTGCTCAGTCTGGGGAGGGGGTACTGTCTGCCACCAAACAGGTGAGGGATCTAGAAGTAAATATATCTGATGACCAGGGCCACTGGAAAATTGCGGGCGCAATTTTTCCGCAATTTTCACCCTTCTCCGCACAAAATCTGCAATTTCTTGCAATTTCTTACATTTATGGAATTTTTGACTGAAATTGTATAAAAATATTTAAATTCTCAAGGAAATCTACTCAGATATGGTACACAGACTTGGATTTAACCAAAACAGTACAGTGTGAGGTGAAAAGGGGTCAAATGTGACTCTGCTTTCATGTGATACACTTCCCTGCTTTGGTTTCAAAATCCTCTGGTCATGCATATGTTGACTTGAACACTTAAATCTGTGTTAAAGCAGACTATCAGAGAACTTTTGCTGACACAGAGACTGAAACAATAGTTGTGAAAAGAGGTGCAAAGTGCCCCATTCACCTAAATGAAGCCTTGACCACAATGCTTGTTTTGAATGGTAGGGTAGATTTTCCTTGTATAAATACTTTCAATCTGAAAGGATTTTGATTCAAATGTGTCAAGAGTTTGGATGGCCCTGCTGATTATAAACTTGATGTGCTTCTGAGGGTGGTGACAGTGATTCCTTGCATGTCAGTCTGCCACAACTGTATACTCACATACAAAGCCTACAAAAAGCAAACATTTCTGAAAACATGCTGAACAGGTTAAGTACAGTTAAACAGTTACCTTCAAATAGATAAAATAATTGCAACCCAAGTAAAATCACTGCAAACCAAGTAGAACAAAAGCACAATGTATTAAAAACTATTGTGTGATGTAATGAAAAGCTATTGGTAAGATTTTATACTTTTATCATGTGATTTTAAAATGTACTTACAGTGCTGACTAAGAACAGTAATCATTTTAACAAAATAAATATTTTTCTTACTAGACCTTTATTAGGCACCCTGGTTATCTGTTTATTTTTTTCTTGCACCAAAGCAAGTAGTTTAAACAGGCTTCATTATTTAACATCTAGAAACTGGCAAAATATGTTGTTTCAGGATGTATTCAGTACAGACTAACTGTAAATTACTGAATAAAATCTAGTTAGCACTGCATGACTTAGATGTCTTGATTTTTAGAAGATATGCTACATAATTAGTTTACAGTGCATTTCAAAAACACACATCTTTCTTCATATTAAATGCATTTACAAGTGGCAATACATTTATCTAACAATTTATGTGATCAATACACGCTGCAGCAAACAATAAAGTATTTATTAGGGGGCAGTGGGGATGTATAGTGAACCCCCGCAATTTTTGCAAGAAAATCCCCACATTTTTGGGTAATATTTTCCGCAATTTTCCAGTGGCCCTGCTGATGACCTAAAGGTGGCTGGACAGAGCAAGATGGTGGTAAGAAGGGCTAGTGGGATGTTGGGGTGCATAGGGAGGGGCATCACCAGCAGAAAAAGGGAAGTGATGATGCTACTGTACAGATCGCTAGTGAGACCACATCTGGAATACAGTGTCAAGTTCTGGAGGCCTCTTCTCCAGAAGGACATAGAGTGGAGGCAGTACAGAGAAGGGCAACAAAAATGGCACAGGGGCTGCAACAGAAGCCATATGAGGAGAGACTGAAAGACCGCAATATGTATTCTCTGGAAATGAGAAGACAAGTGGGGGGACATGATAAAGACATTCAAATAACTTCAAGGGATAAATAAGGTACAGGGGTGGCATCTTTCAGAAAAGAGGGTGTACAAGAACTAGGGGACATAACATGAAGTTGGAGGAAGGTAAAATCAGGGGTAATGTGAGGAAGTACTTCTTTACGGAAAGGGTGGTGGATGCATGGAATAGCCTCCCAGCAGGGGTGGTAGGGCAAAAGCAGTAGAAGAATTCAAAAATTCGTGGAACAGACACACACAGGAATACTAGAAACTGGGAAGGGTGGAAAAAATGCAGATCAGCTACATTCTGCAGCGTAAGTCAAGGGTAGGAAGAATGGGCCAGGAAATCCTTATCTACTGACAGATTCTGTGTATATGTGTTGTTTGTTCTGAGGGATCCATCAATGGCCACTACAAATGGCATCATTCCATAGGAATGTGCTGCTCCAGAGACGGAACTTATGATCATTTCTGAATTTATAATCAAGTTCAAACTGTATGTTGTGGTCATGCTCCCCCTAGTGGCTTAACCCCAGATTTGTTTCTAGAGCCAGGGGAGCAGTTACCACAAACATTATCTAAGCAACTTATTAAAAATGATCACAAACATTTTGAGTAAAATTGTTAAAACGCAAATTATTGGCAAACAGAATTTGCCATGAAATGACCACAGTTCTAAAATTCTGTGAAACTAACAAAGTAATGTTCATGCAATGATAAGATAAAGAACTGATTCTTGTGTTATCCTGTTTTCACGTTCTAGAAGGGTGGCAGGGTCAGGGTTTGTATTGGGCACTGATGGATCCCTGAGAAGAAACATTACTATGGTGAATATATTTTTTTCTAACAGGAATCCAGCAGTGATTCCAATGTAAATGGCAGACTCATTAGAGCTACCTTGGGAGGATGGGTCTAGAACCTGTTTAGGAAAAAGGATCTGCAAACTAGCAGTTCCAAAAATTGGCATTCCTTCTGGACTGAAAGTCCAGACAGTAGTGCTTTGTAAAGGTGTGCACTGTTTTCCAGGTAGCTGCTTTAGAAATTTCTTGAAGGGGAATGCCCCTTGTAGGTGCTGCAGAGGCAGAGGTGCCCCTGGTGGAGTGTGCCCATAGGCCTCTGGGAGGTTGTTTACCAGCTTTAAGATAGAAGAGAAACCAGTTGGGTTGCCGTGGGCTATCTCTGTACTCTGTCATGTATGTATTAGCACTGCCTTAAGTTTAAACACAGTTTTGTGATATTTTTTTGTTTAATAAATCATACAACTTTTTTATCTGCTACCTGATTCCAGTTTACCTTGTTTGCTAAACTTCTGCAACTACAGGGACAACCCCTGACCCACTACTTTCTTTCCTGGTTCTCGGCTGAAATTTTGGCCTGCCTCCATGCACATGACCTGGCATGGAAGTCTTACAAGTCCTCTAGCACTCCTGCTAACCTTAAGAAGTACCATGCTTTGAGAAACTCTTGTACTAGAGCCACCAGGTTAGCTAAGACCGAGTTCCTTTCCTCCGCATTTCAGGACAATCTTGGCAACCCCTCCAAATTCTGGAAAGTAATACATGCCCTCTTCTCCTCCCCCCCCCACACCCAGTCTCCCTCCCCTGTTCTCAAGGTGGGTGACTTCACCATTTCAGACCGTCCTTCTGTTGCCTCAGCTTTCAACTCCTGTTTCACCACCTGTGCTTCCTCACTCCTCTCTGCACTCCCCCACTCTCCACCCCTCCCTCTTTCTCTTCCCTCCCTCCCTTCTTTACCCTTCTCTTTCTTGCCTGTCACCCCTGCCTCGGCTCTTAAAGCCCCTTCTGGCTCTCAACCACCAGAAAGGTGGCAGCCCTGATGGGCTTGATCCTAAGCTCCTGCACCTCTGCACCGGCTAGTGCCTTGCCCATCTCCTCCCTGCTCAACCTATCATTCTCTCTTGCCTCAGTCCCGGATACCTGGAAGCATGCAACTGTCATTCCCCTTCCAAAAGGAGGTGACTCCTCCTCTCTTGGAAATTTCTGCCCAATCTCTCTCCTCCCAACGTTGTCCAGACTTCAAGAACACACAGTTCTATCTCAACTCTCCCCTTTCCTCGACTCCTCTTCCTTTTTCACTCCCTTCCAGTCTGACTTTCATAAACATCACTCCACCACTTCCTCTCTCCTCAGACTCACAGATTACATCCATTCTGGCATGGAACAAGGCCTCCTCGCTGTTGCCATCTTTGTCGATCTAGCCAAAGCTTTCGACTTGGTCTCCCACCCTCTTCTCCTGAACAAACTAAAATCAACGGTTCTATTTGACTGTGCACCCAGGTGATTCAACTCCTACCTTGTAGGTAGATCTCAATCAGTGAGAACTGGAGACTCTTACCCCCTCCTCCCTCCTCTACCCATACACACTGACATTCCACAACAACAAAGGAAAATGCCGCGAATCAGCCTGCTCAGCCCAGTGCACACAACAGAGCAGCCAGCTTGTAGTAATGAACAGAACAGAAATGTAGCACTCATACCAGCAGTTCCCACTAGGGTTCTGTCCTTGGCCCTTTGCTTTTCTCCATATTCCTCAGTGACCTCTCCTCAGCCTGCTCCTGTGTATCCATCCACATGTGTGCAGATGACACGGTCCTGTTTTCCTCTGGCTCTTCTCCATCAGCGTTAACATCCAGGCTTCAGCTTGATTTCGACACAGTCCAGAAATGGTTCAGGGCTAATCAACTATCCCTTAATGCTAAGAAAACGGTCTCCATGTGTTTTGGCACACGACAGAGGCTTTCCAGACTGCCTACCTTCCTCATCCTCGATAGGGGAAAAATTGGTGACATACCCTCATTTAAGTATCTCGGTGTCTGGCTTGACCGCCACCTTGGTTTTTCTCAGGACATAGATGCCATGTATAAAAATCTCCACCCTAAGCTCGGTGCACTTTATAGGAACAAAAACTGTATCCCTATATCTGCCCGCCAGGACATCATCACTAATATGATCCTCCCCATTTTTGATTATGATGACTTAGTCTGTGGTGCTGCACCTAAATCCACCCTGGCCAGACTGGATCCCTCTTCCCTCCTTTTGCCTTGGCCTGTCCCCCACCCAAGACTCACCACTGTTTTCTGTACATTGATCTCTCCCTCCCTTCCTCAGAATGCCCGCCATCTCATCCACTGTGCTTCCTTTATTTCTAAATTCTGGTTGGCTTCGCTCTCTCCTTACCTCAGCTCTCTCCTCTCCCTCCACGTACTGTCTCCGTAACTTAGGTTAGCATTCTCTTTTGCTCCCCCCTAGTAAATTCCTAACTGGTCAGTCTGGTTTCTCCTTCTGCCTTCCTAATCTTTGGAACTCCCTTCCACTAACAATTTGTTCTGCCACCTCCAAACTCTCTCTTTTCTCTCTTCTCCAAGACCACACTGCCCCCCTCCTGTAAATGCCCTTAGCTCCTTTGCCCTACACTTCTCCTTATCTACTTCGAACTCTGTACTTCTCACCACCCCACCTCATCCCCCTTTCCTCTTCCGCGTTTCACCTCCACCGCTTCCTCTCACTCCCTTACTTCTCACTCACTCAGACCCCCAGTAATCACCCTTTGTACCCCTTCCTAATCCTTGTCCCTGTATTCTCCCACCCTACCACCATAATCTGTTCTCTTCTCCTCTCTCTCTTTTACTTCCACCACTACTTTACCTTTTACCCCCAAGCCTCTCTTTCTGTCCCTCCTCTACTTACTCTCTCTCCTACCCTTTCCTATTTTGTAACATTACCCTCTTGTGTGTGCCAGGTACTTTGCACTTCTGATGTTTAACCTGCATTAATATTTGCTCTAGTAATGTATATTATTGTACATACTGGGTGGGATATTCAGACTGTGCCAGGCTGTGGCACAAGCCTGGGCGAGCGCAACTGGGATGTGCCAGGGCATTGACAGGGTGATATTCAACGGTGCTGTGCCATGGCTCAGCACCGTTGAATATCGCTCTGTGACCACCCACATTGTGCATGATGCAGTGGCACTGCACCAGCGCAAGTGGCCAGAGAGGGGCAGGGGGATGCGCTAGCGCAAGTGCCGTTGCACTAGGCGCATCAACCGCAATATTCAAAGGTCCACATGCAAATGGGGCCATAATGCATGCAAGGTGCAAATGGGGCCATTTACATATCATTATGGCCCCATTTGCATGCAGTTGCGCCCATCCCCGGCGACTTGCACCTGGTGCCCTGCCAGGCTGCAGCCGTCGGGGAACGACACCCCCTGCACAAGCGGCAAAGTGCGCCCCACAGCCCAATCACAGACATATGTATAAATATAATAAACTCTTACATCTCTGGTGGTCCAGTGGACCGCTCGCAGCCCGATCACGGGCATAAGTATAGAAATAATAAACACCTATATCCCTGGTGGTCCATTGGACTGCTCGCAGCCCGATCGTGGGCAAGTCTAAAAAAGATTAGATCCCATCCCTGGTGGTCCAGCGGTTACCCCCCCTCCCCACCCTCCACTGGGCCCCTGCCACCCCGCTCCCTCCGTCAGCGTCGGGTGGCAGCTCCACAAGCTGCCCGCCAACTGACTGCGTACAGTACGGCTGTCGCCCATTGAATCCACAGCATGGGCCAATAGGCGTGCAGAACCATACCGTACTACAGTCAGATATGTGAATGAGATCCATTCACATATCTGGACTATGTCAGCTAATCACAATCTGCACACCCATTACACATTGTGGACCAATGGGCGACAGCTGTACTGTATGCAGTCAGTCAACGGTGGCCGGGCGGCTTATGGTGGGAGCTGCCGCCGCGCCGCTGAGCGGGCTCAGTGGGAGGGGAGGGGTACCTGCGGACCACCAGGGATGGTATCTAATCTTTTTAGACTTCTGCCCGCAATCGGCTGCGAAGGTCCACTGACCACCAGGATATAGGGGTTTATTATTATCCTACTTATGCCCGCGATCGGGCTGCGAGCGGTCCACTGGGCCACCAGGGATATAGGGGTTTATTATTATCATATTTATGCCCGCAATTGGGCTGCGAGCAGTCCACTGGACCACCAGGGATATAGTTGTTTATTATATTTATACTGATGCCCGCGATCGGGCTGTGAGCGGTCCACTGGACCACCAGGGATATAGGACTGTTTAATATCCTACTTCTGCCCATGATCGGGCATGGGGGGTCGCTACCTGATGGAGGGTGCTGCCGGAGCTCGGGTGGCCACCCACAGCTGGCAGCTGCCGTGTTGCGCCCTGCAACACGGCAGCTCACCTGTGGGTGGCCGGCTGTTGCTCCTTTATTTTTTGGAACAACTGTGTGCGGCGCATTTTGGGGTTGTGCCTGCATGGGCTCCGCACATGCCAGGCTGAATATCGGGATGTGCAGGGGTATGCATGGGCACGCCCCCTTACTGGCGCCGCATACATTACTGATGCGCCCTGGCGCATTGGGATTTGTGCCACGCACTTTCCACTTTTGAATATCGCGCCGGGGTGCTTCAGTGGGTTGCGCATGGTGCAACCCTTCTGAATATCCCACCCACTGCGTATTGTTGAATTGTTATTATTGTGCTTCTACTTGTTTGTACTTATTCCTCAACCCCTTCCCCAGGACGCATCTGGAAACTAGCTTCATGGTTTAGTATGTCTCTCCTGGTAAAATTCTTTTAAATAAATACTTTCAGGACCCACTTGTCTGTGGTGGGTTTTTTCCCTTTGCTGAAAGTAGTGGATCAGCCTTCCACTCAGTGGCAGTGGCTGAATGGGGCCTAAGCAAAACTGGCAGGGGTTTTTTGGGGGTGGGGGGTGTGGCTTAGGGATAGTGTTGCAGCATACCTTGTGCCCCTTCTGCCCCTACCACTATAGCACCCTTTTGAGGTTGGTGCTCATAGGCAGTGTAGAGTCTGGGATAGTTATCCTCAGCCCCTGCCTCCCCTTCCATTAGGCCTGTAGGACATGGAGGCCTTTTCTTTTTCAGTAGAGTTCTGTAAATGGCTCTGTACTCATCCACGTTTTTCATGTATGTCTCTGTTTTGTCAGCGAGGAAGGAATTTCCCTCAAAGGGGAAGTCAGTAGCTTCTGCCTGGGTGTCCTGAGTGATGACTGTGATGGCCCTTAGCCAGGCAAACCTCCTTAGTGACACTGCATGTACTAGAATTCTTGATGCAGAGTCCTTGGTATCTACAGACATGTGGAACTGATATTTTGTGGCATCCAAGGCAGACTTTGCTGTTGCTGCCAGGTCCTGTACTACCTCACCTTCCATTTTATCACTCAGTGCCAGAACTGTGGTCCACAATGCTTTCTGGTACTGAGCTGTGTAGGTCGAATAAGCTACCTCGAAAGCAGGGAAGCTGTTTTGTACACTTTTTTGGTCATGGTATCCAATTTTCTGGAATCCTTTTCAGGAGCCTGTGCAAAAAGAGGCAGTTTTGCCTTTTCATAGGCAGCCACCTATACCACACCTTCATGATCAGTATGGACATACAGGTATTCTAGCCCCCAATCTGCCCATACTTTTCTTATCAAAGTTGCATGCTGAATTTGGTGCTGACATGATTTTCAAAGTGGCTTTCTTAGGGACATTTGTATGGGGGCCAGTAATCTCTTTGAACGGCTTGTCCATGAATTCCAGTTTCTCTTCATCCTCTTCTGTCAAGTGAGAAGGGATATTGACGGTATCAAACGTGTTTAATGAAAGAAGAGCAAGAGGTATAGTCCTCAGTAACTCTAGGAGGGGAACCAAACTCCTTTTCAGGAGAACCATCAGGTTCTATAGGTTCACCTTCTGCCTCCTCTTCATAATAAATTTCCCCCTCCATTGCAGGCTGCTGTTCTGTAACCAGAGCCTGGGAAGGGGGGCAGACACATTAGTGGGGCCAGTGACTTTCTGTTTTCAGTGTAAAACACCAGTAAAAACGGAATTTGTCATTTTAAGCCGGCACTTGAGAGTCTGTTTTTCATGAAAAAACTCTATTGGCACAATTTTATGAAAAAAAAAATGCTTTAGATTTTTGGGTAAACCCCTCCATTTTGAGAAAACATCTTGTTCAAAACATGCTGATTTGCCCTCAGTTTCGGGGTGGGGGTGGGGGCAGATTGTAAGATTTTGCAAAATGGAACTGGCCAATTTTGAAAATGGAAATTTTTATTTATTTTATTTATTTAGTTTTTGTTGACTGGGTAAGTGCACTAGAAAATTCTGCCTATTTTCAGGCACAACCTGGAGAGGAGGATACAGATGAATGCCAACTGACCTTGAACCAGATTAAGCTGTTGGTGGTATTTTTAGTGAATGGCTTTACGTTAAATAATTTTCTCAAGGACTGGAAAGACTGCCACATCTTTGACATGTCCTTTGTCATCCTCACTGCCTTTTTCTTCGCAGGAGGCGTGGCCAGGATATATTTTTCTTTTCCATTTCTTTGCAGGCACTGGTTCCAGTACCTGCTCAGAGGCTCTTCTGTTTGTATTTTTGCCATCGCTGGAGTCAGGGTTCACCCTCTTGGACACCATGCTGTCTTTTTCATCTTTACCATGCCTTTTAGATGGCTGAGCAGCTATATATATATGTGTGTGTGTGTGTGTGTGTGTGTGTGTGTATATATATATATATATATATATATATATATATATATATATAATGTATTTTATAGTGGCGCAGTTGTGCCACTATAGTTAGGATTCAGCGGTCAGTTACATACTAAAGTCACAAGTTTGGGCATTAATAACTTTGGACCCGTTCAACGGATTTGCCTGAAATTTGGTTCACCACGATGAGGCATGGTAGATCTCTTGATTTGCCAAATTCGTTTCAGTCGCGCCCCAGGTCTTCATCTCTGAAAAGCGCTGAAAAATTCAAAATTATCCATTTTTTGATGCAGCTTTTGGGGATCTTGACGTGCCTCATGCGTCGTGATGTGGCATGCCGCTTCGTGAGATGGCTCGCTTGAAAGTGCTTTGGTGGCTGAACATGACGGTTTTCATTTGGTAAAACAATATTAAGGCATTCAAAAGATATGCCACTTTTAAGTTCCCATTATAAGTCAATGGGAAAATTTATATGTCTATTTTGCGAACAAAGAATGGGGTTTTGCCCATCTGGTCCCACCTGGCGATCAAAGAATTTGCAGCCTCGAGGTTCAAGAATCTTTGTCCCTGAGGATTTTCAGAATTCTTTGATCGCAAGGTCCGCCATCTTGTTTTGAAATTTCTGATCGTAAAAACAGAAATATCTCGGCTCAGGGGTCACTTCTGAAGTAAAACTTGAATGGGTTTTACTCAGGGGTCCCCGATCTATCGAGCCATGCCTTTGGTTCCATCCAAATCGGTCAAAAAATAGAGTTATTAGCTTTTAAAATTTTTGTTCGTGAGCCTGCACATTTCTTTGATCATGGGATTCTTTAATCGCGGTGCGTGCGCTATCATGGCGAGGGATGAGATGGTCAGATTTTAAAATGTGTTTTCTCAGCCCAGGGTTGCATTACAAAGTTAAATGAGGCTTGGTTTTGCTCAGGGGCTTCGTTTCTGCCCCATCTGAATAACACAAATAATGTATTAACTATCCCTGTAATCTAGTGCCCCCCACCATCATAATAAAAATATATAATCATTTCTAATACCCTGTAGTCTAGTGCCCCCGCCATGTGTATTTTTTTACATCCCTGGTAGTCTAGTGGCCCCACTGAGCTGTATAAAATAATTATTAATGTTTATATCCCTGGTAGTCTAGTTATCTGTATGAAATTATATTCATTGTAGATATCCCTGGTAGTCTAGTGGCACCCCCTCCAGCATAATAAAATAAATAATTATTTGTATTACCTGGTTGTCTAGTGGTCCCCCAACCAGGCATGCCAGCCCACCCAGCACTCCCCACCCTGCCCCAGCTAGCGACTGACACAGCCCACTTCTCACCTCCACGGCCAGCTGCTGACCGTGTGCATTACGATCGGTAATGCAAAGAGGTGCTCGGAAATATTTATAAGGTTTTTAATTCTTTGTTCGTGAGCCTGCAAATTCTTTGATCATGAGATTCTTTGATCGCCATCTTTGATCGCAAAATAGGGACAAGATGGCCAGATTTTTTATAATGGAATAGATAGGGAAATTTTACTAATCTTTGACATTGAATATCTCGGAAACGGTTTGGTCTTTTTACTTGAGATTTGGAGGGAAGAAAGGCAACATCCCTCAGATGTGCCTTTTTGTGGCTTGGTCAAAACATATTACAGGGCGGCAAAGTTACAGCACTATAAAGTTGATGTTTTTTCCTGTAGGATAACATTACGGCTTCTGCTGCATTACAGGAATTCTTGCCGCCTTGCTGCAAAATAACGGTTTGGTCTTTGGGCTGAAATTTGAGGAAGAAAGCCAACATGGTGGTTTAGTGAAAAAATATTACAGGCCAGCAAAGTGACGGCACTCCAAAATTGACGCTTTTTCCCCATAGGATAACATTATGGTGTCCGTTGCAACTTTCAGGCCCGTATCTCGGAAACGGTGCGAGATACGGACTTTTCGTCACAAAAATGCTTAGCCCCCCAAATGAGGGCTAAGTACAAAACTAGCCAGGAAAGTCATAATTCATATGAAATTTTAATTTTTTTCTACATCGTATGGTTCCTGAGATATAAACAATTTAGTATTCCAAGCCCTAATTTTGTAATCCGAGGTCCATTATTATGCATACATTCTTTGTTTTCATTGTCTTTTTCAATGCAGTTTTTAGGGAAAAGAAGGGTGTGCCCTTTCGTTACTGTGCCAGTTAGCATTTCCGGTTGTGCTTCTGTTACCATTCCCATCTATGCCACCGTGTGCGTTACAGTTTGCATTTTTGTCTGCACTTACCTTTCCATTTCTATGTCATTTGGCGTTATTGTTGCTGTTACCATTACCATTTGCAATTGCAGTACTGTGCCCGTGGTGCGTTGCGGTTCACATTTCCGTACGCGTTTGTGTTTCCTTTGGCTTAATTTTTACTGTTACTGTTATCATTTGCGTTTACAATTGCAGTACCATGACCGTGCACGTAGCAGTTTGTGTTTCTGTACGCGTTTGCGTTTGCATTTCTTTTTCCTTTGGTGTTATTGTTGCTGTTACTGTTACCATTTGCATTTACAATTGCGGTTCCATGACCATGCGCCTTATGGTTAGTGCTTTTCGGTATGTGCTTGTGTTTCTGTTTACTTTGCTATTGTTGCTGTTACCATATTACCATGTCTGCTACAATTGCGGTACCGTATGCGCTTGTGTTTCTGTTTCCGTTTCTATTTCCTTTGGCATTATTCTTGCTGTTTCTGTTACCATTTGCATTTACAATTGCGCTAATGTATCCGTCGCGTTACAGTTTCATGTTCCGTCGTTGGGCTTGTGTTTATGCTTCCGCTTTCTGTCTCTTTGGCATTATTGTTTGCTGTTACCATGGCATTTGTATTTCCAATTGCAGTACCATGAATGTGCGCATTACTAGTTGCGTTCCGTATGCATTTCCATTTGCGTCTCCGTTTCCGTCACTGTTCGCTTTGGCGTCACTTTGCACTTGCTTTTCTATTTCCGTTTGTGTTACCATTCACGTTTGCACCACCATGTGCATAACTGTTTGCACTTGCATTTGCATTGCACTTACTATTACTATGTCACACAAAATCACATGGTGGGCAGGCCCTGTGCTCCCTACTTGCGCATAACTTTCTGCTTTTCTATTCTTTCAAAAAGTAATTCTGTAAAACTTAATTATTGCATCTTTTAATAAGCTGCAGAATTGATTTTACTCTCCTACCGTTCACCTCACCAGCCCACCCCCACCAACAGGCATCGGGTACATTAGGGTTATTGGCTAACTCTCACCCCATTCTCCAACACTGCACCACCTCAGCTTGTTTACAGATGGGATTGGGTGAGAGTTGGGGCCAACGACTCCAACGCACACCCCAATGCCTGTTGGTGGGTGTGGGCTGCAAGGGGTGGGAACCCTAAAATCGAATTTCCTTACTTTCTTTACTGTAGAAGAACCCTAACTGATGCATTAACAAAGTTTTTGCATAAAATATGTATATATAATATTGTGTGTGTATATGTGTATATGTGTGTATATATATATATATATATGTATGTGTGTGTGTGTGTGTGTGTGTATATATTTTTTCTCTCTCTCTCTTGTCTGTCCCTTTGAGAGGCAGGGACTGCTGCTTGTGAGGAGAGGAACCTCTTATGCATGCTCTCCACCATCACTGGGAACTCCTCTGAGCTTTTATTGTGCTTTGGTAACATAGAGACAGAGTAGCCTCCAATTTCTTCTCTTTTTAAAGTTCTTTTCTTTTGTATTTTTTACAAAACATTTGACAAAGTACACAATCTTTAAAATTGTGATATGATGTCTGGCCCTTAAACAAAACTCGTGGCAGTCTGCCTTGCCAGGAGTTAGAAACACTTACTGACATTTTTAAAAGCTGTGGCCCTTGTTTTCTTTTTAGGCCTATCAGTCATGCCCAACACTGATAATGGCCAGTGAAAATATTATTTGGTCCTGTAGTGTAAAACAGTAAAAACTGAAATAAACTGCAAACAGCAGCAGTCAACTGCTGTAATTTGGAGTAAAGACAAAGTGGTTTAGTTTTAAAACAACAACAGTGTTCTGTCCTCTCAGGCAGGAAGTGCATTGTAATGCGACCTTCCTCGGAACTGCTCGGGAACTGCAGAAACCACTAATTTATTACAAAAATTAGAAACAAAATATCCTAACAAATGCAGAGATACAGCAAATTACCGAGAACAATTTTAAACTAAAAATGCTTGTAAATTGAAATAAATAAATTTACCAGATGTCTGGAGATGTCTCAGGGCCACTATGGCCTTCAAGCAGAGAAACAAATCTGGCACTAAGCCAGTAGGGGGAGTGTGACCACAGCGCAGAGTTTGGACTTGATTGTAAATTCATAAATTAACATTAGTCTTCTCTCATGGGCAGCACACTCCATTTGTATTGGCATCAGTGATGGATTCCTGTTGTTAGAATAAGCTCCTCATGAAATGGATTCACAGAGTGTTACGCTGAGCAGGGGCGTTAATTATGGAACTGAGGCCCCCAGACAAGAGAACTTCCTAAAAGGTGTATACCATTTGAGTCTTTTAATGAAATGAGTTAATCCAGATGACAAAGCCAAAATGCGTTTACTGGTTCTCCCTCCAATAAGGAGGAGGGTGATACAGACTTTCATTTTATTTCTGACCAGTACGTACACATTGAGTGTTAGCTCATTTACAGCATAGCCCTGTGGGTGTACAAAAATAACAGTCAACAATACAGGAGGAAATGTATTATAGTAAGTACCGTATGAGTATAAAAACAATCAAATATATCAAAACTCGTGTACAGCGTAAGTTAACAAAAAGACATTTAACTCAATGAAAAAAAGAATTTATAAGATAACAGTAAATCTGGTCCACAGGTATGCACATTCAGACAGTTGGAGAGGGAAGCAGACCTCTCTCCCTGAATACATTTTGGAGGAAGTTGCACCGTACAGGATATATTTTTCTTCAGGCAGAAGAATTGAGCCAGTTTAACTGTCTGTATATTGAACAGTGTTGAACTGAAAATTAACAACGGAGAACTAACCGGCAAGTTTATTATAGAAAGAGTGCCAATTTTTTAAGATATAAGCAGTGAGCAAAGAGAAAATCTCCATAATCAAAAATGGTAAAAATGTGTACTTTGTTGAGGCGTAACAAGGACTCTTGGTTAAATAGTTTTCAGTTTCTAAAGAGGAACCAGTCCTGGTATGTAACTTGTTACATATAAAATTTACATTTTTACACCAAGAAAGGTTGCTGTTGAACCATATGCCCAAATATTTATAACGATGGGCATACTGGAGAACATCCTTAGGAGTGTAGATAAGATCCAAATTATTAGCCCTGGGGCTCAAGAACATGCACTTTGTTTTTTTAACATTCAGCGCTACATTGTTAGCTCCCCCCCCCAAAAATGGAAAGCTGGATAAACCTCATTGGAGACAGGACGAGAATAATTAATAACTTAAATAATGGAATCATCTGCATGTAGTTGATAGTTTAAGGACCCATTTACTTGAAAATCAATCTCCAGAGTTATTAACATCAGTAGTTATTAAAAGAGGATCCAGGACTGAACACTGGGCACACCAGGAATTCAGTATACAGTCAGTAGAAAAGGTTGAAGCCTGTAATGATTGATTAGTACAGTACCTTCCGATGCCCTGCCTACTTAAACATGTAATACTTCTGAGTGACTGCCATTTTTCAAACAATAAACCACCACCTAGTCTGGTGTGTTACACTGTAGTAGTTGTCTGCCATTATGACCCCAGAATTCCACTATTATATGTCTGAGGCTGGTACAGATGGTTGTGGCACATTTGCTAGTGTTGGAAATGGAAAAAATTCACAGGGACAACCCACCAGTTTTGAAGTGATTGAACATACCTGGAGTTAAGGATATGTTTCCTTGTCATATGTTGCATGTTTACACTTTATTTAGTCAGTTTTATGCTTTAGTTGTGGTACATTTTACATAGTAGCAGTCCTTCTCCATTTGGCTCAGACTTTAATTTTTATTCCTAGAATCAATAGCCCGCCTCAACACACACCATGTCTACCCCTGGATACTGCTACACTCTGCAGTGGTTGCAAGTTATGTGGCAGACTAGTTTTAAATGTTACTTCTTGCATATAAGGCCCTATATAGATTGGGCCTCACTACCTCCGTAACCTGTTAGGAACACACATGGATGCCAGAACACTGTGTTCCATGAGAAATCAACTTCTCCAAATCTCAGTTAAGATCTGCTGGAAACATTTATGGCATGTACTGTTTTCATATCCATTACCTCGACTGGTAGGCTATTCCATAAGTTCACCACCATCTGTCAGAAGATGTGCCTCCAAATATTACTCCTAAATTTACAACCTCTGAGCATTAGTGCATGTCCCTACATCCTACTCGGGGGAGGGGGGGGTGTCAAGAAAATAATCTGGTGTAGGGATGGAATACCTGTACACTAAAATTAGTATTTGTCTTGAGTTTTGGTATTCTGCCTATCGAAAAGAGCAGTGCTATAGATTAAACTGCCAGGTGGTAGCATGGAGAAGTGGTAGTCTGATCGAATACCAACATGATGAAAATGGTATTTCACTTGATCACTAATATTCAAAACAGGGCGGAATACCATTAATTTCTAGTGCTGATACTGAAGCGCACTATCAACATCTCCATCTCTTTGATATTGGCGATACCCTTGAGTATGCTGAAGACTGAGATCATGTCCCATTAACCTCCTCTTCTCCAGGGTAATTGATAATTTTTGAAGGTTCTTTGCAAAGCAAGTTAGGACTTGCCTCCCAAAGAACCCTGGATAAAGCAACTTCACATTTAGATTTGCACCACGTTGTAGGCCCTGTGTGACCATCAACCAAGGTACTATGGATATCTAAAAAAAGATGGGGAAATTTGTGGCAAACAAAAAAAAAACACATTAATATATCAGTTGGGGTTTCTGAAACATCAAAAGTAGAGAAATCTGATGTTAGGGATTTTTTAAACCCTAACTCCCCCACCTTTATGCTCCACCCCGTGAACTCTACCAAATTGAATACAAAAGCACAATCTAGATCCCAGTCCTGAAGGCCCAGTATAATGCAAGTTAAAACTTGGGTCCTATTTAACACAGAGAAGAAAACACACAGGTGCCCATTCACTTACGTGTGTTGGAGTAATGTCTTTCCTTTGTACCAGACCCTTGTGTAAACACATTTGATATTTATGTTGATTTATGTTGATTTGAGAAAGTTCTTTGGAAAATTAAGTTAAAAAAAAAATTCTGTAACAAAGAAACAATGGGTCATAATACATTGGAAAACATTATTGTGTTACCAGAAAACACCACCTTACAGGTGTTAATGGACTTACTTATAGAATCACATTTGGGCAGTGTTTAAAAGGATGTTTCTTTCAAAAATTCAGCAGCACAGAGATTGGTGAACAATGTACAAATAACATGATTGGTGAAAGAACTCAGTTTAGACCAAAGTCAACATTCAACCCTCCAGTGTTTGTCTCCTGCCTTAATGACATATCAATCTTTGGTACTGCAAGACTTCAATGTACTTTTTACAACCAAATGGACTTACCACAAACCAAACTTAACTCAAGAAAAATTAAAAGCCTTAGAAGAACTTGGGCAAATGGGCAATATTGAAATAAAAAAGCAGATAAGGGTGGAAAAATAGTATTTTTGAATAAATCACGATATGAATCAGAAATTTATTGACAATTGGAAGATCATGACAGCTATAGGAGAGTAACAGAAAATACAACAAATGTTTTAAAATCCAAAATTGATTCAATCTTACATGACTCTGTCTCAGAAGGCAACATTACTGAAACAGAAGAACTATTTATGAAAGTGAAACACCCTACAATACCCACACTGTACTGTATGTTGTGCCTAAGATTCGTAAGGACCAGACCAACCCCCCAGGCATACCAGTTATTTCAAGTTTTGGGTCATTGACAGAAAAGCTTTTGATTTTTGTAGATTGTTTTTTTAAACAGATTGTAGTCACTCAACCTTCATACATCCAAGGCTCAATAGATGTTTTATCGAAACTTAAGGAGCTGGTATGGTCCTCTGAATCAGTTTGGGTTACTACTGATGTAATCAGTTTGTACACTTGAATCGGACATTATTTATGTCTTGCAGAAATAGAACATCATTTAAATCAGAATCCTGTAGCAAGGGATTTTCTCAAAGAGTTTCTTTTACAGGCTATTAATTTGATTCTGACTAGTAATTATTTAATTTCTGACAATATTATTTACAAACAAGAGGTACCTCCATGGGTACCACAATGGTGCCCTCTTACGCCAATCATTTTTGGCATGGTGGGTGGAGACTATAGTGTTTAACAACAACAGAAACCCATTTCTACCCCATATTACTTTTTGGGGCAGATATATGGCTGATTTACTTGTAATCTGGAAGGGTAAGGTGGTATCGGCATCTGCCTTGGTTGATTTTTTAAACACAAATGAGGTGGGTCTAAAGTTCACCTTTTCCACACATGTGTCCTCAATTACCTTTTTAGATGAGGGAACAGATGGGCAGGGCATTATTTCCACTACATATCGGAAACCTACTTCAGGTAACAAACTGCTACATGCAGCAAGTGCGTACCTACGTCATATGATAAAAGGTGTTCCCTGTGGACAGTTTGCCTGAATCAGATGAAACTATTCTAGCCTTCTAAATATTTAAAAACAAGCTGAGGTATTAAACAATTGATTCCTCAAATGGGGCTGTTCTGAAGAGATCCTAGATTTAGCCTACAATAAGGCAAAAAAGTTGAATAGAAATGACCTTTCAGGCCCTAAATGCAAAGATAAAAGTGCAGAACAGCCAGTCACTTTTGTTGCTGAATTTAATTAAGTGGCATCAAATGTTTCTGAAATAGTCACAATACTGGCATGTTCTAAAGGGAGACCCAGAGTCAATCGTGCAATGGGGAAAGACCTAGGATTACATTTAGAAGGGGGAAAAACTTGGGGATTTGTTGACCACAGTATGTAAGAAAAAATAAAATCAATACTCCTGCTTGATGCCTCCTAAGCCAGTGGGTTGTTTTCGTTGTGGGCATTGCAATGTGCATAGTTCTGCATCCAAGGTGACACTTTTTACATCCCAAAACAAACAAAAAGATAAACATCCTTCAGTTTATAAACTGCTCAACAACTTTTGTGGTATACATAGTTAAATGTACTTGTCCTTTGATTTATGTAGGATGGACAAACCGAGTCTAAAAGAACGGATGCAGGAACACACAAAGGCTGTAGCCAGAACTGAACCCAGCACTCCAGTTGGGGTCCACTTTTCTGAATTTCAAAAACAAAAATGTAGCAGACTTTCAGTTTATTGGCATTGATCATGTGAAAACAAACCCATGGGGTGGAGATAGAGTTAATAAACTACTGCAGTGTGAATCGAGGTGGATCTATACGCTAAAGGCATTTGTTCCAGCTGGGCTAAATGACGGTTAAGATATAACACTATTTCTATAAAGTGAATATAAAAGTCTGAATTGGGTGTTTTTATTGTTTTTTTAAGTTTTGTTTGATCTTATTTTTTCTCCCCACCTTTCCACCTCTAATCCTGTCTGAAATCCCCCTATCCTTCCTCCTCCCTGACACCCCCCCCCAAGACCCCACGACTGATTCACCAAGACTGTGGAGACCCAAAACCTTAATGTTTTTCCTTCTGTTGCTTGACTTGAGGGGGTGGGGGTGAGGAGTTAGGGTTGGAAATTCTAATGACACATTTCCCTATTTTTGTGGCGTTAAATTACCCTAACTGGTGCATTAACAAAGTTTTTTGCAAAATAGTTTCCTTTCTTTTTTAAGATAGTGGACTCATATCCTCAGATAGATGCAGATGCCCTGCACCTAGGGAAGACTCGTCCACCAACAGAAGTGCAGCACCCTTGCTGGTCCTGCACCTCTGTGCAATGACAGATGTGAAGAATTCATGGGGCTGTCAGATGGGCTGCAGAAGTGCAGGGACCGGTGCTTTCATGTGGCTGGTGACACAGATGCACAAGGCAAGCAGTGCATCTGTCAGTCAATGCACATGGCACTGTGCCAACCACAAGTGGAGAGGTGCAGGGCCATATGCCGAGAGGACAGTAGTCTTCACTATATGGCACCTGTCCCTGTGGACAACCCTGCACCTTTCATTCCCAGGCTAGGAGGTGTTGCATACCAGCACAGTCCCTCCCCCACCCTCATCTCATCCAACCAGATCACTGAGCTCACCCATGAACTCAACTCAGTGGGACGGGATCACAGAGCATACCCACTGGGGTCAAGACTGCCACTGCATACAAAGTTTGTTATATATATGTAGAAATAAGTTTGGAAATTCAGTATTATGGTTACCAACCTACCACCCCACCCTCCATACACCAACAGGCGTCGGGTGTGCCTTGGGGTCGTCGGCCCAACTCTCACCCCATTCCATTTGTAAGGAAGCTGAGATGGTAGTGTAGGAGAATGGGGTGAGAGTTAGGCCCGACGACCCCAAGGCACTCCCCAGCGCCTGTTGGTGTGTGGAGGGTGGTGGGGTGGTAGGGTTGGTAACCCTAACATTGAATTTCCAAACTTTTGTCACTGTAATGACTACCATAACTGCTGAATTAGCGGAGTTTTTTGCAATAAATTTCCCTCCTTTTTGAGAAAGTGTAAACTGCCCTGTGCTCCCATCATGCACACATTTTGTAATTGTCTCTGATTTTCATGTGGGCATATACACAAGTATAGAGATATTTTAATGATCTTGCATCTCCCACTACTGCATAATGTAGGGCCCTACGCATCCAGTATTGCATAATGGGATCCATATGTGGGAACACAGGGCCCTCTGGGTCCTGCGCTCCCATCTACCCATAAGTATAGAGACATTGCTCAGGCCTAGAGCCACTCTAGGTGGTATCATGTCAATACAGCTCAGTAATAACAGCGTGAGCAGTTCAGCGCATCAATATATGTCCATATCATTTACCGCTAGTGCCACATTACAGCGTAAGGCACTAGCAGCGCAAGTTCATCAAATCCCATTTTGCAGTTTTAATCATTGGCATGGAACTTTCACTTGACTATACAAAATTTCTTTTGTCACTAGAGCTGCTTCCACTTTGCTCCCACACAAGCTGGATGCAGTAAAAAAAAAAAAAAAACTATTTGAGAATATTTACCTTCTTGGTGTGGTTTTGATCATCAGCACAGAACTTTCACTAGACCATACAAAACTACTCTTGTCACTTTGAAACAAACACACTAGAGCGAGCGTGTTAGCTAATATAAAAAAAAAAACAGTACACAAACTGAAAGCGAGTGCTGAACATTGTCACTTTGCTTCCACTCTAGCTGGCAGCAGTAAAAACAAAGAATGTTTATTTGAAATCATTCACCGTCTTGGTGGGGGTCAGAATTGCAGCATGGAGCAGTCTTTTATTGCCAACACTTGATCACTGCTTAGCATGTACTTTGTGTGATTATTGTGGGTGCACAGGTGAGGGTGTGCGATTCCAAATTCATTCATGTGCAGCAGTCTAAAAATATTGTGTACTGATGAGAGGGTTTATGTTTATGTTTGCTGGGGGGTTCGGATTCCAAATTCCAAATTAAATATATAATACAGTGAATCCAGTGGCTCGCTGAAGACTGCACTACTACTAGCTGTGGGGAGGGGGTGGAAGTCAGATATCAGCGGCTTTTGATAAAATGCGATGTACTACCATGAGATAAAATTGAAAATGCGTGGTTTTGAGTTGCGGCTAATTGGCCACGCTGGTATTTACCACAATGCATTTTCTTGCACAATATTGACATGGAACCTTCCAGGTAACCCTTGTGCTACAAATGTGACAATATCTCAGTAATCATAGGAACTTCAGAAAAAATTCCACCACAGTTGTATTACGTGACCTGCCCATCTCCATGCATGCTTAGTACAGGTGTACTATGTTAAACAGTGAAAATCCGTGTTGAATCGCTTTGAGATATAGCATGGAAGCGCCGACTCCGCAGTGTTATCCTGTGGGAAAAATGCAACCGAGTGCTGTAACTATGGAACTGGTGTAAACTGTTTCACCAAACCAGCAAAAGGCACATCTGTGGGGCAAGGGCTTGCCATCCTGCAAATTTCAGCCCCAAAATACTAACCGTTATTTTGCTATAAAGTTGTAAAGAAACAGTTTTTTTGGGGCTGTTTACCCATGGTACTTTTGTGAAAGTTCTGTGGACTTTCGCAAAAGAACTGTGGACTTTCGCGACAGTGCTGTTGGTTTACATGTGGGACTTTTGCTAAAGTTCCATGGATTTTCACGAAAGTTACTCATGTAAAAGAATGGTACTTTCGTGAAAGTCCGCAGTACTTTCATGGCAGTTTTCACGGTGCACATACATTTTTCCCATAGGCTATAATGGGAAACTTAAAAGTTTAATAACTTTTGAACAGATTAATATTTTTTCACCAAACCTTCAAAAGGCACATCAGTAACCCAGTCCCCATATGCCCTGAAAAGTTCGGACCAGACGGATAAACTGTTCGGGCTGTAGAGACAAGCAAAGAATTTGCCAAAAAGGATTTTTCACTCTTTTTGACACTCTACAACTCCACAACCGCAAATCCAACCAGAACAAAACTTTCCAGATCCAGAGATCTGTGGTACCAGACCACACGAGCAACATTTCAGGCAAATTAGATGAATGGTTGTAAAGTTATTAACGTGCAAAATTTGAGTTTTAACAGTTTTAACATTAAAGTGCCTCGTCAACCCTAACTATAGTGGCACTAATGTGCCACTATACTATATATATTTTTTTAATTTTGACCCCAAATTTTCAAGATACTTGTTTTATGCTTCAGCTTATAAACATGACATGTACCATTTATAGTATATTATCCGAAATATCATTCCACACCAGAAGTGCAAAAACATGTCTCATCCAGGATGTAAAAAATGACATGTCTCCCGTTTTATGAGGTGGTGTGGAAAAATGGCTATGTTGAAAGTTTGGAATCAAAATATTGAAAATTAGCGAAGTTAACAGTGAAGGTGGAAATACTTCATGTCGTTCAGTCATAACCTTGGCATTTTACCATGTTGTACACCACATTTTCAGCGTAGTCTCCCCCATGAACCCAGTAGGTGAAAATTTGTAACTGCCGCTGGAGCTTCATTCCACGCCACTGAAACGTCATTCCATGCCGCAGGTGGGAAGAAGCATTTTGTCCAGGATTTGAAAAATTACATCTATCACGCTCATGAGGTGGTATGAAAAAAATGGCTAGGTTGAAAATTTGGGGTCAAATTATTTAAAATTACCAAAGTTACAAGCAAGTGTAGAAAAATTTCAGCATACATTCGTAACTTGCCATTTTTACATATTTTGACCCCAGATTTTCAACATAGCCTTCTTATGACCCCACCTCATGAACATGATGGCGAAAAGTTTCCGAATTCTCGCCGAAGGTGATTTCACCAGGCAATACATGAAATTGCCTTTCGGACTATATATATAATTCCACTGCCATTGGTCATGACATGGGGTCCCAGAAAGGCAATGTTGAAAATCTGGAGTAAAAATATGCAAAAATGGCAGTTATGCATCAAGGTTAAAAACCAAATTGAAATACGTTGAACCACATGTACCTTAGTTTCTAATATAGCAGTTGCCTATTCCAGCAGCAGGACATGTCTTCAGTCGGAGAGTAGATCTTCGCCATGGGACATGTCCAGGTGTGTGGGGGCTGTGGTGGGGATGTGGTGTTGTGGGTGCTACGTGGTGGGGTGGGGGGATCCGTGAGAGACTCTTTTCTTTTTTGCAGGGAAGAAACACTTAGGGATGGTTTCTTCTTTGCAGGTGACATGATATGGATGTTCCAGCACTGTGGATTGTGCACCCCAGTGTCAGACTGCTGTTCGGCAGCACTGGGGGTGGGCACACCTACAATATGGGAACTGGGGCAGGCAACCTGGAAGGGGGGATTAAAGCAAGTGGTACCTGGGGTGGGCATCCTGGTCTGTTTAGAATTTAATTTTATGGCCAGCCTGTTGGCGCTGAGGCGCTGGATGCCACACCTTGCGCTGCGCCGGCGACCTGAGGTTCGGGAAAGGACTCGGGCGGCGGAAGCTGGCAGGGGGAAGGAAGGATCGTGTGTCCCACCACAGCTCTCCTCCATTCGGGGAGGGTGAGGCCACACCGCACTTGCAGTGACACCTAGCGGAGGCTGGGTGTTCCGGACAGTCCGGGGCATATGTAAAGGGATGAGCTCATGGCGTCTGCATCGCCAGTGCGATGCCACTGCATGTTCAACTTCTCAATGGGCTATGTAAAACAGGAGAAAAATGCTGGTGGGGCAACCTCGGCGGCTGATGGCCAACTCTGCACCCCAGGGAGTCACTAGGGGACCGGCAGTTCCGTGCCGCGGAGCCCTCATGGGGATGCATGTCATGAGCCGGACAGTCTGATGGGGCATATAAATCCGCATGCCAGGCTTGACTCCAGGGGTGCGGTGGCTGGAGGCCTGTGGGGCTGCTTCCACTAAGGAGGTAAAAAACAAAAGTTAAGTGTTAAAAAAAAAAAAATAACAATTTTATTATACATTGGGAAGGGGCTCAGGCTATCTTGAGGGAGAAGGGAGAAAGAATGGTACCAGGGTGGGCACCCCAGTCCATTTAACAAATATTATAATTAGTTCACTAGATTAGATAGACAGAAAGACAGAGAGAAAGAGAGAGAGAGAGAGAGAGAGGGAGGGAGAAAGAATCAGCATCTCAGGCTGTGACTGCAGCCCAGAACATGACTCCAGCTGCAGCTACGGAGCTCAGGAAATTCCTTCTGTTCTCCTACAGAATGTGTGGATGTATGGCTCTAGCTAAGCTGGGCATCCTGGATTTTGGGGTGCCAAGGAAAGGTATTTCTGGCATTTGTTTAAAAAGAAAAAACAGTCAGCAGACTGTAGCTAAATAGGTCCTGTTTCGCTATCTCATATGTTTGTTTTTTAAAAACAAATAACTTTTATGCATTTTCAATGTTTGTGAATTTAAAAAGAGGACAAAATGGCAGCTGACACGATCAATATTTTTTTCAACATGAGGAGTAACTAATAAAAATAAGCACTTGCAATAATTTTGTTTCTTTTTTGCTTGTTTTTTGTTTTGTTTTTACCAGTCGAACTTGACAGTCTCTGAAATGGTATAATATATTTTCACTAAACAGCGAATACTTTTACCTGGTACAGGCCCCAGCAAACCTGAAAATGTCATCAAAAATTCCACACTGTCCAGGCTATAGTTGAGAGCAAAAAGAATGCACAGTGTTAAGTAGGGTTTTCTTCTTTTTTTTTTGGCACCTGTATCTCGAAGCTGTACCAGATGCTGTCCCAAAACTTTTCACATCTTGAGACTCTGACTCTGTCTGCCAAATTTTTTGATATTTTGTCAGATGATGCCAAAGTTATTAAGGTGCAAAAATTGGAGTTTAACATTAAACAAAAGTCAAGTAAAAACAAACAATAACAAAAAAAACTGGTGCTCAGACCTTCCCAGATAGTCTTACCCTGACTCAAACATTGTGAATCAAAACTTTTTATTAGTTAAAAATGCATATGTACAGAAATACATAATGCAGCCACAGGTACCGGGCTGGCATATTCAACGTTTGCACGTATGTGCACTTTTTCAAGGATAGTGACATCTACTGGCAAACTCTATGTATACACAAGAAATCTTAAAGGAATAATGCAAAGATCAATGGCAGTAATTAACACACAACAAGGCATTATTACTGGGCAAACAATCTCATAACAAATAAAATATCCTTTCCTATATACATGTTAATAAATAAAATCCTCAAATAAATAAATAATTATTTAATTGCAAAAAACCTCAATAATGCACTAGTGAGGGTTAAACTGACAAAAGTAGGGAAATGTAGCATTAGGGTTCCCAACCCTAATGCCCCACCCCACCCTGCAGGCAGCAACAGGAAGAACCATTACTGTTTGACCTCTCCTGCGTCTTTGCAAATCAGGCATGGGGTGTGCCTTTGGTTTGTCAACCTAACACTTGCCCCATTCTCATATACTGTACACATCTCAGCTAATTTACAGATGGAATGGGGTGAGCATTAGGGTTGACAACCTCAAGGCACACCCCACACCTGTTCTGCGAAAACACGAGGAGAAATCGTGATAGTAATGGGTTTTCCTGTTGCTGCCGCAGGGTTGGGGTGGGGTTTAGAGTTGGGAACCTTAACACCACGCTTCACTGTTTTTGCCGGTTTAATCTCACCTAGTACAATACTCTGTAATAAATTTCCTTACTTTTGAGATCTATAGTTGTATCCTCATTTTCCTGTAGGTAGGTGTCAGGGGCCCTTTGCTTCCATTTCTGCCAAAACAGCAATTTCTTTCCTTCGTTGTATGGCTTGTTAAAGTTCCAGTGTTATCCTGTGTGAATTTGCTTTTTTTTTTTTATTTTTTATGCATTTTTATGCATTTCTGTTTCTTGGTGTTACCACCAAAATATTACACTCTACATATTATATCCGATTGTATTTGTTTGCCTTATCCAAATGTTGCACTATCAGCAGTATATATATATATATGTGTGTGTGTGTGTGTGTGTGTGTGTGTGTGTGTGTACAGTATATAGAGTGTGTGTGTGTGTGTGTGTGTGTGTGTATGTATATATATATATATATATATATATATACATACACTAATCATTTATAATGGGCTACATATGTAAATCACCACAGAATGTTATGCTGGTCCAACTTTAAGCAGAATTGCATAGTGAAAAGGCATCTCACAGTTGCAAGGGTGCTAAATCTGTTAGCACCCTTTGCAAACTATGGCTATTTAATTCTAAAGTTGGAACCAACACTAATATTGACCTATGTATATATGACTTTGCATTGTGTGGGCATGTGTGATTTTGTATTTTCTTGAAACTTGGCTTCCCAGCCAAATGCCCTTTGGGTAACCCTTGCCTCAGTGTTTGCACGACAGAGGTTCTTTGCCTCTTATATATATATATATATTTATTTATATGTGTGTGTAACTGCCAGCCAACCCTCCGCAGTCTCCAAAATGTTGGTGTCCTTCCTGTACATTTGTTTGCATCCGTTTCATGTCTAAATCTAAATTTATATAGTACATGTAACCCCAGGGCTGACTCGTAAAAAAAAAAAAAAAAATCATCCTCTTTGTAACTCCTTGTCACATGCTTTGGTGTAAGTATTTTAGTAATAAACTATTTGTTATTACTTACTTGCCCTGCGTTTTCTTTGCTCACTTGCATACAAAAACCTAAACTATGAGCAGGACTCATATGTAACAATATTGTCCCTAAATGTTATAGGGGGAAATGTGTGTTATTCTTGCAGTACTCATTAAGACATTTGCTGTGATATATAGATCTTCCCTTAAGTCTCTACATATTGAGGGGTTATGTAATAATACCCAACAGGGTGGGTGGTATTGGGCTATACCGGACCATGAGGGGTGTAATGAGGCCCGATGCCCAGGCGGAGGGGCCTTAAGCTCCTGGAATGTCCAGTATAGCCCATACTGCCCGCCCTGGAGTGGTATTATTGCAGTTAAAAATGGAAAGAAACTGTCAGACACAGTTTTTAAAAGTTTTAAAATGTTAGAATAATTGATTTTAACTTTTATAACATATTTTTCAGTTTTGAGATAAAGTAGCCCCACATCCCAGTTTTTTTTCTGATGAAATTTTAAATGATAATTCAAGGAAGTCTGACATTTTTACAGTTTGCTTACTTGCTTTTAAAATATTTATTTTTGCTTCTTTGAGAATCCACTATTTTTGTATTTCCCATGGTTTCCATTTAAAAGACTGCAATGAGTGGCTTTACTGAGACAGCACATTATCCCTGACACCAATACTGTGCATGAGAGGACCAGTATTTTCTTGAGTTTCCATACCGCAGATGGACGTCCATCTGCAGTATGAAAATCAAGAAAATACCGCTGCTCCCATGCTCGGTCGCGGTGTCACAGATAATGTGCTGACACAGCCCTCACTGACTCCAATTGTGGAACCGGAAAGTTTGTCTGGATGGGCAATGGCTTTATCTGCCCAATTGAAGGCTGTTTTTTTTTTATTTTGGGTCCAGGAAACAGGACAGCCTGCCCACTGCTTTTCGGGCTAGCTTTGCGAGCAGGGGAGAAAATGCTCTGCGAGTTTTCTTAACGTTCGGGATGCCCAAGGATTTACTCAGAAATGGGGCATCCTGAGTAGGCCCTTGTTCTTAAGTGGTCTCTATCGGAAAATAAATGAATCTCTCATCTGATGATTTAACGAATGAGATTCATTTATTTTCGGATCCCATTTTCTAAGGCTTGTTAAAGTTCCAATGTTATCCTATCAGAATTTTCATTTTTAAATTTTTTTTTTATGTGGACCCTAAATCTTTAGTGCTCATTAAGACCTTTGTTTTGATATCTAGATTGTCCCTTAAGTCCAAATATTCAGGAAGTTATGGCTTGTTGAGACAACCTACTTCTAGAGAAGCTTGAAATGTATAGGAGGCATCATGATATTGATATTTTTTGTTGATATTCTGGTTACCGATTCTGTAAGTGACAACAGCTGCTAAAGATTAAAATGACTGACCTGTAATTAATGTGTTTTCTTGGTGAAACCCTTCCCCTCAGAGGTGAACATTATTATCAGCATTTGGGTGTATTTGTTTTGATGTATTCAACAGGTGTCTTTTTTCTCCCGTCAGTGGTCCTTATTCACAACATTTTCATGCCATAGGCACAGAATGGAAGTATATTTATATGCTTTATGCCCCACTCCCAGTTCAAGAAGAGAATGCTGAAAGAAAAGAGACTGTGGTTGATCCAAGTACTTAATAATATTTAGTTCATACAAATACTGAGGGGGAATGAAATGCCTTGAGTCTCTAGTTTTCCGTCCTGCATGCAATGTGTTTAAAATAAATATATGCTTTATTTTGTACTAGAATATTGAATTTCATAATTTGAATCTACTGTATATACTGCTAATTGTACTCTTTTAGGGGCATGCTAGTAGTGAATAATAATTAACCAAATACCCCCAGCCCTAATAATGGGTTATTTGGTACTTGTTACCAAATACAGAGTAATTTTCATTATTTGGCCTCAAGAAGGGAAAAAACATTTAAAAAGTAAAGAAACAAACAAACAAACAAAAGCTGGTCCACCTGTAAAGCGGTAGTGCTGCTGCTCACGATGCCAACGACCCAAGTTTGGGAATGAGCTTGAGTCATTGGGGCTGGTCAGGGGGAAGGAGGATTCAGTGTCCCAAAAGATGCTGTCCTCCTCCTCCTGAATGGAGATACATGATCCCCCACTGCAACACTGCCACCTGGGTGATCACAGTTGGTAGTGCAGCTGGGGACACTGGGGAGGGGTACCTTGGCTGGGCTCCAAGTGGAAATCTTATATGGTTGTGATCGGAACCAAGCCAACATTCTTTGGGAGAGGAACGGAATGAAGCAACACCCTGAAGGATGCAGGATTATCCCAGGCATACTCGGGTTTTGCCTCACTACTGGCCAGCCTTTCTACCCTGGCTTGGAGGTTTGAGTCTGCCACAGCTGGGTGCTGCTGTTGGTGGGGTAAACCCATTGAGTTGTAAGGAGAAGGGATAAGTGTCAGAGATGTGGGGTACAGGACTTGGCCCAAACCTGCTACACCAGAGAGGAGAATAAACAATGAAGTTTAAAAAAAAAAAAGGGAAGCAAAAGAAGCAACTCTAACCCTTCCAGGTGGCCAGCGCCAGTCCCATGTCCATCCCCTTCCCCATACCCAGCCATCTTCCACCCTCCAGCCCTCTACCATCATCCCACACAGAGCTTGTTTTAATAATAATTAAAGATGCCAGGAGCTGACACTGTGTTTTTAAAGACTCCCCCCTCCTTAACCAACCAAAAGGCCTATGTGGCGTAATGGATCTCTCTTCCATACCTCAATCCATGATACTGGGGAATAGTCAAATTCTGGCTTGTTAGTTGGTTCAGCCTAACTTTCAGCATGCCTTTGCAAAGTCAGATAATATTCTGTCTGTAGAAGCAGCACATACTTGGGGAAAGGGGGGTAACTAAAAAAACAACAAAACTCTCTGTCGGAAGATTGGGGCAGGGAGAGCACATTGGGTGGTCACAGCACTAGCCATGGCCATCTGTGAGGGCTAGAGTTTTTTTTTGTTTATATTTTTTCTTAAGTTTTTGGTTGAAAATATATGGTGGTCTTGAGTATGAATGACTTTTGAATATTTGAGTTACCCATCAAATATGACGTGTGTAGTAAAAAAAAAAAAAAAATTGCAAGTGCTTGGTTTCATGATTTACCTGTTTTGCTGAAAAAATACCCATCATGACAGCTGCCATTTTTTTCTCTTGTAAAAACTGTGTTTTAATGATGCAAAGTGGGGAAAGAAATGTAAGACTATAGATAGCATTATAATGCTATGAGGAGCAGTGACAATCTTTAGGTGATACTTATACTATTTCTAGGCAACTGTACTTGTTAAAGGGGGCTGGTACATCTAATACTGACCCCTCTTATCATGTACAGGGGCTGCTGTGGACACCTGGCGACTTGCACTGAATATGGAGTGACCGCACTTTTGCAAGTTACATCAGTGTGTGACCCCTGCAAAGAAGAATTGAATTTATGGTTGCTGTAGATCCTGGGGCAAGCAGCTCCTAGTCATGAGCCGACTGCCTCACAGAGCATATTTTGTCAGCTGCTGTTTAAAAATTCAGTCAAACTG
Organism: Neoceratodus forsteri; assembly: GCA_016271365.2. Classification (NCBI taxonomy): domain Eukaryota; kingdom Metazoa; phylum Chordata; order Ceratodontiformes; family Ceratodontidae; genus Neoceratodus; species Neoceratodus forsteri. Next base: position 902,666,254 of record CM028131.1, on the reverse strand, counting down.
TGGCTTAAAGCACACAGTACTGTAGCTTAGAGAGGCTTTTACAAAGTTTAAATGCATTCAGTTTCTGATTTTTGAAATGTGCTACAGCTCTAATACTGGTAATTTGTAAGTAATAAATCATCGGTACCTGATTAACCTGAACAATGCTGAACTTGCAATAAACTTTGTAAAGGCCTCACTGAGTTAAGCATTCTGCACTTTAAAAAAATGGTTCCACACCGCGAGGTTTTTTGAATTTGCAGCCTGAATCTGCTTATAAATGAAAAGGCACTTTGCTAAACAGTACTTTACCACTAAGCTTGCTTTCTTCACAAATCAGTGCTGACCTATTTGTGTTGCTGGTATCGCTGCTTTACACATGATTTTGTTTCCAGTTCCTATGTGCTCTAGCCATTCGCTATTAACTGAGTCAGTCTCGTGTGTATGTCAAGACACTGTTGGCGCTGGAAATAAAAAAAACATGGATAAGTTGTCCTGACATGTAAGTTGAGCCTCCTATCTTTAGTTTGTGTCTGGCACGAAAAACCCAACTTATAACCGATTTATATATGGTATACAATTTTAAGCCTTTTATTTTAGTAGATATCTCATTGTCAATTATTTTTATTTACATGTAATTTTTTTTTAATTGGCTTGATGTAGCTGCAGTACCGGTTTCTCCGTTAATACCATTACAAGAACATAGCAAGCCCGTCAACAATCCTGAAGTAAAGCCTCCCACTCGAGACTGTTCCAACAAAAAGTATGACGGACCAAATCTTCCTGATACAGGTACTCTATGCATTTGCAGAAAGCAGATGTTCTGTCTGTGATAGTTATAAGAAATTATAACAGGATATTATCAGCCATTTTAAGTCCAAAGGGGCTGTTGTTTAATAAAGTGAAGACCAAAACAATACTATTAAACTCTTCTCTGTTTGTTTTTATTTTTATTTATTTTCATTATAGTCTTTGGTAACCGGGTAAGGGCCACTAGGCACAAGTGCCTGTTTTCAGGGGTGATCTGGGAGCACTGGGCAGTTAAGTGACTTGCTCAGAGTCGCACAGTATTGAAGTGGAGGTTGTGAGAATCAAACTCTGGTCTGGTCTGCTGGATGTACCAAGCTCGCTCACACCTTGTTCCTCTAACCTCTAGGCTATACTGCCAGCCCAAATTTTGATTATTTTGAAATTTTTTGATTGATTTGATTGCCAGTTTTGATTAGAAAAGCGAAGGCACATATTTAAAAAATAATGATCCAGTATTGTTTACATCAAAGAATTGAATTTTACTGTTATCTGACTAAACTGATAGGTTTATGTTTTAATTGTTCAGTAAATCTTTGCATGCAGATAGTCTTAACCAAATAACAATATGTTTAATGGGGATTCAAAATTGTGTTTTAGATATAAATGTCTTTTCAGGCCCAGGAAAATTGACAGTGCCCCTTGAGAGAAAGACTTTTCTTGTAGAAAAGAGACATAATGGTTTATGTGGCACTCTTCTGTCCAGCACTCAGTGTGCTTATAACTTGAACACTTAAAGAGCAGCTTCTACGCTCTCAGCTAGCCCCCCCCCACTGACACGTATGCCGCAACTGACCTGGCCAGGAGTCGTTTTCTATAAATGATTCCTTTGTGGGCTACTGTTTAAAAATGTTATTTCACTTTCGTAACTTAATTCCCTGACCCGCTGGCAAAAGTGGACCACTTCTGCATCCTGACACTTGTTCCACATGCCGGACACGCAGCCTCGTTTTGTGATGTCAGTAAATGAAGGCTGCGTGCATGCACTCATTGATTGAATGGGTGATTTTTTCTCAGCTTTTATGTCTTTTACGCATTTAAGAAGTGACCGGCTCGATTAAGAGGGTCCTCTTCACTCGAGCGTCACTTTGCTTTTAAAATCCCAACATTAAAGATACATAAAGCCTTTTGGGGAAAATCACCCATTCTAAGTTACTGGCACGACACGCAGCCTCGCTTACTGACATCACAAAATGGGGCTGTATGTGCGTGGGGACATGGCTGTAGATTCCATTTTCAGCAGAATAAAGTTACGAGGAAATAACATTTTAAATGGTAGCCCACAAGAAATCATTGATTGAAAATGACTCCGGCCAGGTCAGTTGCAGGATATGTGTCAGCGGGGCTAGTCGAGAGCTGCTCTTTAACAACTAGAAAGGAGAGAACCACTTTTAGATGACTGCAGCAAATTTAATCCTGGAGAGGTGCACTTGCTTTGTTGGCTCCAGTACTGTGGCCAGACAGAAAACATGCCTTTAATTTAGAAAGTTCTACTGCAGTGTAATTTGACTGACTGTGCCCTTCTAAGGTATAAACTGTGTGGGTCTGGCCGCATGTGGCACCAGATATCCTGTTTCCCTTGTTGGCAATACAGCTGTGACAAGTTTCAAGACTACCCTACTCACAGTCAATATATTGTAATCCAAATAGGATTTGACATAAAAAGAGCAACCCTGTGATTGCTAGTATATTTTATTCCATTCCCCCATTCCAGCTCCTTTTCAACCGCGGAGCACACAGGCTCCCAAGCCACAGCAACCCACACCCATTCTAGCTCCTTTTCAACCGGAGAGCATATAGGCTCCCAAGCCACAGCAACCCACCCCATTCCAGCTCCTTGTTAACCGCAGAGCACAGCGGAGCATACAGGCTCCCAAGCCAGAGCAGCTCACCCCCATTCCAGCTCCTTTTCAACTGCAGAGCACAGCAGAGCGTACAGACTCCCAAGCCACAGCAACCCACCCCCATTCCAGCTCCTTTTCAACTGCAGAGCACAGCGGAGCCTACAGTCTCCCAAGCCACAGCAACCCACCCCATTCCAGTTCCTTTTCAATCACAGAGCACAGCGGGCATACAGGCTCCCAGGCCACAGCAACCCACCCCCATTCCAGTTCCTTTTCAATCACAGAGCACAGCGGAGCATACAGGTATGGAGAAGACTTGAAAACACTCACTCCTGAGGATAACTATGTTGTGTGGGGGTGTGTTTAGATTTATTGATGTATGGTGGTCACATGACTAGTCACGTGGTTCTTCCTTGTGTTTAAGTCCTTACTTTCCCATTTGCTGGTTATATTAGCTGACCACTAGGAGTCAATCTTCAACATCCCTGTCTCCCTCTCATACTACCTGTTATTGACCCCTCCATCCTCAGCCGGCACATATTTCCCTTGTAACTCTCTAACCTCTTCTGCGCTCCCTGCCTCACTCCCTGCTACACCTCCTGTCCCTGGATTCAAACCCTCAACCCACTACATTGTAGACAGTAATCCTACCTCTGCACTGTCGTGTCTTGCTCACTTTAGCTTGTCCTTTCTTTGCACTTCGACTTCCCCTATGCTGACTGGTGAAGTCTTAGGTTCCACTCCCCCCGCCTCCACACAACGTTGGGTCATGGCACCTGTAATTAATTTTTTATCCTCCTCGGCTGCCTCCCCCAACTCAAATGGACCCAGTCTCCTGACCTCTTTGGCTATCCCTAATGGGCTAAAACTTATTCATCTGAACATCTGCAGCCTGGTACGTAAAACTGACCTCATCCCAAACCCTCATGGCCTCCTACACTCCTGACATTTTAATTATAACTGAGACATGGCTGATAACCAAAATCCTTGACAGCTCCATTGCTATTCCTGGCTTCTCCCTCTACAGGCAATACTGCACAGGATGGGGCGGAAGAGTGGCCATGCACATCCAGTCTTCACTGCAATCTACTACCATACTATCGTCTTCAGTCCCCGCAACCCATGAGGCCCTGGTCGCACATATTACTCTCCCTTTCATTGTCCCTATCTTCATCGCTGGCATCTGCTGTCGTCCTTGCATCCACCCCTTGGTCACGGCTGAACTTATATCTTCTATTACTTCCATCTCGCAATCAGGTGAGCTGTTCATTTTGGGTGACCTGAACATAAATTGGTTGTCACCAAAGTCGAGTAAGATTCTGAGTGATATTGTTGCACTCAACCTCACTCAACTTATACTTGAGCCCCACACATCCAAATCATAAAACTCAAAACAACACCCTGCTTGACTGGGCACTCACCACTCACTGCGTCATCAAGCCAGGTGTCCTTCCCAATGCCCTTAATGACCACTATTCAATCTTCCTGGTTCACAAGGTCCATCGCCCCAAACCCCCTCCTAAAATCATTCAGCTTTTCTCCTTTAAATCCCTAGATACTGCCCCATTTCTGTCTGAACTTGCCTCCACTGACTGAGCTTCTCTGTCTACTGCCCACTCCATCAACCACGCCATCACCTACTTCAAGGATAAATTCATCACCACCTGGAGCATTTTTGCTCCCTTCAGGCAGACCGGAGTTCGAGGGTTACACCTCCCTGGATTACCTCTGAATTAATGGCCTGTCTAAGGGAGTATGACTGCGCCTGGAAAAAACTAAAAACATCTAAACTCCCCAGTGATTACACCGCATGCCGAAATGCTCTGCAACTTCTGTACCAAAGCTACCAGACTGGCAAAATCTGAGTATTACAGATCCTCCTTCCATACAAACATCAATTCCCCTCCAAATTCTGGCAGGTGGTCCATGCTTTTCTTCTCCTTCTCACCCACCTCCTATTCTAAAATCAACAACTCCCTGGTATGGGACCAATGCTTGTGGCCAGCAAATATAATGCCCATTGCACATGCTGTGCCAAGTGTCTTCTCAGCTCCTTCCCTCCCACCTTCCCCTCCTCACCTCCCATGCCTCGTCTGACTACCAACCCTTCTCCTTCTCCAACATCTGTCCCCTGAAGCCCTATGTGCCCTGTTCTCCTTAAATCCATCAAAAGGCTCCTCTCGGATGACCTTGACCTAAACTTCCTTTCCTTTCTGCCTGCTATTGCCTACCTTATTTCCTTAATCATAAACCTCTCCTTTATGACAGCACAGGACCTGACCTCCTGGAAACACGCTGCTGTACTATTCCTCTACCCAAGGCGGTAACTCATTTACTGCTGGCAACTATCATCCATTTCTCTTTCCTACTCTTACCAAACTTCAAGAGCACCTGGTTCTCTCCTAACTTTCCTCCTTTCTCTCTCATTCCTTCTTCTTCACCCCATTCCAATCTGGCTTTTGGAAGAACCATTCTACTATCACTTCCCTCCTCAGGCTCACCGACTCCATCCTTACTTAGATGGATAATGGCTTGATCACCTTGGCCATTTTGTTGACCTAGCCAAAGCATTCAAAACTGTTTCCACACCCTCCTTCTTGGTTCCTTCTCTGTGGCAGGCCTGGCCTTTTTTTTTATTCAAAGTTTATTGATTTTCAGATTACAAAACAAAATACAAACATCATGACCGATAACAGAAGGTACCCTCCCTCCCTTATCCCTTCCTCCCCCTCCATCCCTGTACTCTCCTACACCTCCCCATCCCACCATTCCTCCCTCCGTCCTCCCATTTCCCTTATCCCCAGGTGCCTAGCATATATCAAAAAGGACAAACATGTTGACAATTTAACACAGTTCTTATATGTAACAAAGTGTTGTTGTCCCTTTAAGCAATTGTGTAAAGAACATGAAGCTTCTCCCATCTTTTTATAGGTTCCATACGGTTAAAAATACTAGTCATTGTTTTTTTCTACCTTTAAGTTGTGAAGCAGCTCATTCAGCCATTCTACATAGGAGGGCTGTAGTGAGTCTTTCCAGTGTTTTAGTACAATTTTCTTGACAGATAATGCAATTATAGTAATATGATAGTGGCGGTCTATCTGTGGATAGCCAGTAAAGTCTCCCAGAATGCACACCTCGGGGTAAAATAATTCCGAAGACCCAATATAGGGTCAGCCCTGTCTTTTAAAAGATCCCATAGAGGTGAGATTTTTGGGCAATCCCAGAAGAGATGGAATAAAGTACCTACATCCGATTCGCACCTGTTACTCATAGGGCTTGTAGCCCGACCCATTTTATATAATCCATAAGGTGTCAAATACATATCGTTTAAAATTTGCAACTGCATGATCCGCAGTCTGTCTTGTGTAATATACTTATGGCAATTTTCCCAAATTTGTGACCATCTAGAAACGGAGTTGGGAAATTTATCCACCCAATACTTTGTAATTCCCGTGACTTCTGAGAAAACCCAAGAATAGAGCCAAGCATAGATTGAAGAGACAGCATGTGGGGCAAAGGCTAGGCTTCTGCAGGTATCCACCCAATCTCCCTGACCTGTAGGGATATTATTGGCTTTAAAATAAGATACCAGCATGTGCTGGATTTGATAACGCTTGAAAGACCATTTTGAAGCTAAGTCAAATTTAGTGAGAATATCCTGTGTATTTAGCCAATCTGGTTCCTGAGCATGAAAGTGCTGTGCAGAACAATCCTGCCCCAATGGAACCCAATTATAGGAATTCATACGTCCTCCTAAAAGGAAATTGGGATTTTGGAATATCGGCTGAGCTAACTTGTATGTATTAACATAGCTCATTGTGTTACTTAGCTGGGAGTGTGTGCAAAGTGACTGAGCCAAGGGTGAATGGCACAGACTGGAGGGGAGTTTTCTGAACTTTAGGAATGGCATGGAAAGTGGGTTGATACCTGCAGAAGTTATCATTTCTTGTTCAATTCTAACCTAGGTTGTCATGTAATCTACCCACTCTGTTGGCCCATACTGAGTTTCCCATTTCAGAAACTTACTAAGGTGGCTAGCCCAATAATATAGGCCAACATGTGGGAGTCTCAATCCCCCAAACTCTTAGGGGCAGCTAATTTATAAAAAGCTCTTCTCGGGATTTTACCGTTCCATATAAATTGGACAGGTAGGAGTGAAACATTTTGAACCAACACTTAAGAACCCACAAGTTAAACAAGTTGAGGGGATAGAAAAGTCATGGGAGAACATTCATTTTTATTATATTCACTCTTCCCCAAAAAAGTTAAAGGGAGGTCTACCCATTGTTTTAGATCTTGCTGGATGTTGTTACTTAGGGTTTCTAAATTCAGCTTGTGCATTTGGGCCGCACTGGTAGCTAAGTGCAACCCTAAACATTTGAGGGTCTTGGGGGACCAGGTGAGACCTAAGTCTAGAATGTCCTGCTTCATTACTTTATGGTTTAATGGAAAGACCACTGTTTTGTCTGTATTTAACTTATAATTCAAGAGTGCGCTATATTCCTGTATTAGCCTTAAAAAGTCCCTGGACTGCAGCAGTGATATTGGTAATATGGAGCAGTATGTCGTCTGCATAAGCTGCGATTTTCTCCTCTTTAGATCCAAATTGGATGCCTTTAATCTCTAGGGAAACTTGGATGGCTGTTATTAAAGGTTCCAAGTATAAGTTATTTTTTTTATATACTTTTATTGTACAGTTTGTAATAACAATACACTTCACAATTTGATAAAAAGTCTGCCAGAATAGGGCCTCTGCTCCATTACAAATGGAGCTTATCAGCCATTTGATTGATATACATCTTCGTGAGTAACCAGTAAATCTTATAAGCAATTCACAGACAGAACTAAAAACAAAAATAAACATAAAACTTGTCAGCTATTATCTTATAAATAACAATATAAATCCATTTGTGGGATAGGTACAAAGTAGAATGTATCATATCCTATATAGGTGTGCCCAATAATTTAGTCCCCTCCATTAAGAAGCTAAAACTCAATTTAGAGGCTCAGTAGTTTAAAATTCAACAGTCGCTTCTTGTGACACTTTTCCTCACCCACTTCAACAGTAGTAATCAATAAAAGCTATTATTCAGTTTCAAAATTTCCTTAATTTTAACCTAGGTCAACTACTCAAATCCCAGCCAATTCAGTTGTTTTTGATATGTGGCGTCTCTGCCTTGCAAATTGTGTGTTAGTTGCTCCATTTGTTGTATATAGTTTATTATATCCTTCCATTCTACTAATGTGGGAGAATTAGGAAGGAGCCACTTTTTAGTAATAGATTTATAGGCCGCCGGAAGACATATGGACCATAAGTATTTGGCATCCTTCTCTGTAAGAGTTCTGGGGGGTATACCCAATAGCAAATTTTGGGGAGAGAGGGGCTCTGTAATAGAAAGTATATTCCCTATCTAGTGAGTGATTGCCTGCCAAAGTGGCATAATCTTAGGGCAAAATAATAACACATGAGCATGGGAGGCGTCAACTACATCACACTGTCTCCAGCACCTTGAGGAAGCCCTAGGGTTAGCGCTTTGCCAGAAACTGTGTGGCACTAGGAAAACCTTGTGCTGCATCTTTTCAAACGCATTTCTTCCAACTAGAGACAGAGTTGTAGACCATGTAGATTGCCAGACCCTTGGCCAGACAGGCTGAGGAAGCTGGCAGCCCAGGTCTTTCTCCCATCTATATTTTATTAATTCCATGTGGTGATTTTGGGTTGTGTTCAAAACTTGTATAGTAATGATATTGCATGGTCACTTTCAGTGGTTGTCCAAATCTGGGTAAAAGACTGTTATCCTCCTCCTGCAGTGGTCTAGAGGTTTGAATCTTTATCTGTGTGTTGACCCAATCTCTAATCTGTAAATAGTTTATGTAGTCATTTGTGGCCCAACCATATTGTATTTGTGCTTCTGTAAACGTCAGCATGGTATTGTTTCGCATTAATTGCCATGAAGCTACAAATCCTTGGGAGGCCTGGTGGGAATACCACTTATACTCTTGTGCTGGTGGAAGTGTAGGGCTCTTGCAGAACCAGGCAAATTTCCAGATATGATTAGCAAATCTTTTGTGTAAATAGCCTCTTCTCTATCCCTCCAGTATTGAACCTGTACTATCCGTAAGGGCACCCTGTAGTTGTTTTATTAGAGGAGGGCAAAGAGGGCCGCTGGTAAGGGAATAGATAAAGATCTACTCAAATCATTTGCTTCCAATGTGCTATATAATGATTGTTTCCCACAGAAGGGCCAAACGATTTGGGAGGCGCCCAGTAGTAATGTAAATTGGGAAGTGCGATTCCACCAAGATTCTTATTAAGCGTTAATATTTGTGATTTAAGTCGGGGTTTCTTCCCCTGCCATAAGAAATCCAAGAATGCTCGTTGCCATTTGTTTAAATATTGTGTTGGTACCACACATGGCACTGATTGAAACAAATACAGTAATCTTGACAGAGCATTCATTTTCAGTGCTTGGTTCCTAGCATAGAAAGATAAAGGTATAGTTGTCCATCTATGAAAATCTATCTTAAGGATTTTTATTAAGGTATCATAGTTCAACCCAAACAGTAACTTAAGGTCACTTGGAATGTTTACCACAGGTACCTTATTACTTGTGAGTCCCATTTAAATTGGAACTTTTTCCTAATTTTGTCAGCAGGGGAATAGTTAAAAACCAAAAGATCAGTTTTATTAGTGTTTAGTGAGTATCCAGCCAAGGAGGAGAACAATGTTAACTTTTGGAATAAGTGCGGAAGAGAGGTGTCTGGCTCAGACAAATAAATTAGGACATCATCCGCAAACAATGCTATTTTATGTTCTTTTCCAGTCATATGGATTCCTTGGATGGTAGGGTCTTGTCGGAAAAGGCAAGCTAAAGGCTGTATATAAAAAGCGAACAAAAGAGGGGAGATAAGGCATCCCTGTCTGGTTTCTCTATGTAAAGTGAACTTATGGGACAAATGACCACTGGACCTAATGTATGCTTGGGGGCTCTGGTAAAATTTAAATATAGTGTCTATAAATTGAAGTGGGATCTGAAAGGCTATTAGAACTTCCTTTAGGAAAGACCAAGAGACCGTATCAAATGCGTTTCAGCATCCAGACAAAGTAGTAGTGTAGGGTTTTTAATTTTGAATATGTTCAATTAGATATACTGTACAGTCCTCTGATATTGTCTTGAGCTTGATGACCTTGGATAAATCCAGATTGGTCCTGGTGTATCAAGCCTAGGGCCAATTTGGAAAGTCTATGCGCTAGTATAGACGCTCAGAATTTTGTAATCTGTATTTAAAATTGAAATAGGGCGATAGGAACCAGGCAGGGAGGGGTCCTTTCCAGGTTTGGGAATTACAGAAATAATTGCATACTGCCAGGATGGAGGGATAGGAGTCTTGGGTAAGGTCAAATTCACAAACAAGCAGTGCAGGAATGGGATAGCTTCTTGTTTAAAAGCTTTATAAAATTCCCCAGGTATCCATCAGTTCCAGGACATTTATTGGTTTTAAGGTTACCTATCACCCCTTCTACCTCCTTGGCTGTAATGGGAGCTAGCAATGTTTCTGTAAGAGTTTTAGGATGAGCTGGGAGATTTAAGGATTTAAGAAGGGTACAAATCTGTCCTATGGGGAGCTGTGATTGAGGTGCAGCATAAAGATCAGAGTAATATTTAACAAAAATATCCGATATGGCTGTTATAGTATGTTGCGGGGGGGTTTTGATAGAGGATCTCAGCTTGGTAATCATGGCTTTGGCTTGCTGCATTCTTAAACGCCCAGCTAACAGTTTTAATGAACGAGGACCACCCTCATAATATCTCTGTCTGAGAAAGAGCAACCTTTGCTCCACATAGTAGTCTAGCAATGAATTGAGGTCTTGCTTCAGAGTCTTTAGTTGCTTAGTGGCCGCAGCTGTTACTTTTATGTTTTGTTGCTCTTCAAGGGTTTGTATTTGAGCAAGCAACAAATTCTTTTTCTGTTCTCTAATTTTTTTATGCGCTACAGTAGCAATAAATTTACCTCTGCAAGTAGCCCTGACCATATCCCAGAGTATAGATTTGCTGCTTTTGTGTCATTATCTAGTAGAGTTTGCTTAATTGTATTTTTAATTTCTGCTATAACTTCCTTGTCCCTAAGAAGGGAGATGTTTAGCCTCCAGACTGTGGATTTCTGGAAGTGATCAATTCTAAAGCAGAGGTACTGGGGGCATGGTCCGAGAGGACAAAATCACCTTATAAGCCCTTTGAAACATGTGAGCATGTTCCTTTGACACTAGAAAATAATCAATTGAAGAATAGCTGTGATGAGCTTGTGAAAAAAGTATGGTGAGTGCCAGAACCATTAAGGTATCTCCATACATCGCCAGACTGAGTTCCTAACAATTTAAACAGTTCCCTAGTTTGTTTTGATATTTTAGGATTTTTTTGGGGATCATATAATTGGTTTAAATTCAGTTGAAATCACCCTCACAAACGATAGGCCCCTCTGCCCAGTGCATTAGTTGAAGCAGGATTGACCTATAGGTAGTGAAATCTGAGTTGGGAGGAAAATGCATTGAGGCCATAGTGATAAATTCCCATTTAATTTCCCTTTAAGAGAACATATCTGCCTTTTCTCAGTTATCTGATCAGTGGCCTGAAATGGGACCCTAGAAGGGATTAGGATAGCTGTATTTCTTTGCCCACCTTTATATGAGGAAGAGTAGACCTGACTAAACCCCAAGCACCCAAATTTCTGGTGTTCAGAATTAGTTGAATATGTTTCTTGAAGCAACAAGATATCAGCTCCCGCACACTTGAGTGTAGATAAAATCTTTGAGCGCTTTATGGGGTTAGTCAGCCCATGCACATTATAAGAGCAAAATGTGTAACTCATTTTGAAAATAATTCAAATTGCCCTGCTGAAAGGATCCCAAAAAAGAAACCAAAAGCCCCCTGTTTCAACAGTCTATTGTGGAAGACATTCACATCCACATAATTTCACCTTCAGAACAGCATTAGAACTCAATATATTAAAATTAGCTGGCGATAACAATAACAATAATAAACTGGTAGTGCCAACTGGACACCTAACTGTGTACCTTGCAGTGTCTTCCAAGGTAGGAGGTCTACTGTAGCAGTGACCTCTGCATCCACCCTGGTGTTAATTTTCGGGTTGAAGAGGGCTGAACTCCTCCTGGACGGGAGGACCTCTTCTAGGGTCAGATTAGTATTGGACCCTGCAACCATCTTAATGTGTGACTTAATACATCTTAAGCCCGACCTGCGTAGTGTATTTAACTATAAGTACAAGGGTTTTTCTTCTAAAGCGGTAACCCAGGAAGGGGGGGGGGGGGACAATGAAGGGGAACTGTTTCACCTCAAAATTCCCCTTTTATCTACCATTACATTTTATCCTTCATCCCCAACCTTTCTCCCAACCTCTAAGTAATATAAACCCCTTTATTTTCATCATTTAGAAAAAAAGCTCTATCTACAGCTTAAAACACAAAGTCAGTGTAATCATGTCCATTAGGCATGTATTTAAGCAAAAAGCCCATGCAGGCATCTCAGGAATTCGAGCTGGTTTTGGCTGGGCCTAATCATTGGTCTAACCGGGCCCTGCATAGTGAGTTTAGAAGAGGTAGGCGAGCCACTCGATCTGTATTCAAAGTTACTCACTGCGCGTAATAAAACTGCTAGTATCCAAAGCTGAAATGCTCCCTTCAGCCATCCATCTGCATAAGATCTTGATCTGAAATTCCAGAAAGTTTCTTAAGTAAATCCCTGAAGAGAGAGATGGTCTCCGAATTTGTAGTCATCGGTTGCTGCTTATTTCTTTTTGTAGTTATAGTTTGCCAGGTTCTGCCTTGATCCCGCCTCTTCTGACCAGTGGTCATTCTGGAACTTCTATGCTCTTCCTCCTGATAGCATGCCTTGCTTCTTGAAAGTTATTGTAGATCTCTGTACCTTCCTTCCAAAACACCAAGTCTGGAGGATATGGTGTTTGAATGGGTAGATTTTCAGCACGGAGTATCCTGATAAGAGGGCATATTCTTGACGCTGTTTCTGTATGTCTGGAGGGTAATCATGGTCGAAAAACAGGCGTGAATCCTAGGTATTTCACCTCCTGTTGCTGCCATGCTCATTTTAAAATATCTACTTTGATTTTGAAACTGTGAAATTTTATAATCACTGAGCGTGGTCTGGCTGCTGGATCTTTAGGTTTTGGCGCCTAAGCATGGTGCACTCTCTCAATTTTAATTTTGTAGCTTTGGGGAAGATTAAGTACATCCCGGAGCATATCTGCCAAGAATTCCAACATTTCACCTTCCTCTGCACCCTCCTTTAAGCCATATAGGCACAAGTTGTCTATCCTAGACCTGCTCTCCAGGTCTAAGTATTTCTGCTCGGTGGTAATTGCATGCAGGCATAGCGCTGAAGACCGTATGACTAATATGTTGAAAGCCATCTTCAGCGGTACCAATACAATCCTCAGCCTCCTGCAGTCGATTCTCCACCATTGACAACTTGTGATTTAACTGTTTGAATTCACTTTTATTTTCTGCCCTCATATCCTTCAGTTCCCTTAATAGTGTCTCGAATCTAGATCGAGAAAGTTGTTCAGACTCTTCGTCAGTATCGTAAGTCGGGGCCGAGTCCTTGAGGCGTACGTCTGCAGAAGGGCCTCGCATTGGAGAACTCTGCCTAGAGCTGACATCAGATGCCAGACGCAGTTACCTGAGGACTAATTTAATTGAACTAAACCAAAAACATAAGAAATGGTAATTTTTCAGCAGAAGGAAACAGTGGATCTGTTAGAATCAGAAAACAGTGGCTATAAGGGGGAGTCAAACCTAATACCTAGTGTTTTATGCATAAGAAGATAGAGATGTATGAATTTACATTTTTAAATAATTTGACCAGTTTCCTGATGAAGTGTATATCCCGAAACGTTGATATTGATCTGGAAGAAACTTGTATAAATTATTCAGAAGCAAATTCATGATTTTTTGGTATTTCTCTGGGTGAGCGGGCCTTTTTTATCCAGTATTGCTTTTTCTGATTGTTTAGCGTCAGCTATATTCTGGAATCAGGCCTCCCTTACAGAACATTCATTCATTTACATTCTTTGAGGAATATGGGCTGTACTGGATGATCCTTTTCTTTTGAAGCTTTGTATTTCTTTTCCATTCCGCTAATGTGGGGTTGCAGTTCTTGACCCTCTATCTTTCTGCAATCCTCTGGAAGCCATTTCAGCCTTTTTCTTTTGATTTTTAATAAGTTTTAAGATAGGATTAATAACAGATCGGGCAGAGCAGCACGTTTAGCTGCTGATCAGAGCTGTGGCGGAACCAGAAGTCCCAAGTATAAGTTAAATAGCAATGGTGACAGCAGGCATCCTTGCCTGGTACCTGCCTACAGGGTAAAGTAAGGAGATAGAGTCCCATTACAAAAGATACGGGCAGAGGGATTGGAATATAATATTTGTATCCAGGAGATAAATGTATTAGGAAAGCCATATCTATGGAGCGCTCTAAACAAAAATTGCCAGTTGACCCGGTCAAAGGCCTTCTCCGTGTCCAGGGAGGCCAAAGCCATAGCCTGCCAGGTGTCCCTGGACACGGGAGAAGACATGGGACAATCTATGGAGATAATCTACTGAGGACCTACCCTTCATAAAACCAACCTGGTCAGGGCCAATAAGGGAGGGAAGTACTTTATTCAGTCTGCAAGCTAGTAACTTGGTGAGGATTTTCATATCGCAATTAAGGAGAGATATAGGGCGATAACTCAACACCCTCTTCGGATCTCTATCTGACTTGGGAAGGACTACAATAATGGCCTCTAACAACCTGGGGTCGAAATTGTCACCATTTAACATAGAGGAATAAACTGCCCTTAACCATGGAGTTAGTTGTTTGGCAAACTTCTTATAGAAATTGGCCGAATAGCCATCTGATCCAGGGGCCCTATCAAGAGGGAGTTCCCTAATATCTCCAAGAATCTCAACTTCTGTAATAGGAGTAAAAAGCTGTTCAGCCTGAGCTGTGGTAAGTGTAGGGAGAGGAAGGTTAGCCAAAAATTGGTCCACTGCAGTTTGGGAAGGTCGATTCGGCATCTGAGCATATAAGGTCCTGTAGTATTGCTCAAATTCTGCCGTAATCTCCTTAGGATGAGTTATAAGAGGTCCTTGAGGGTCATGTTGTAGAGCTACAATACATCTTGATGCTTCTTCCTTTTAAGTCTAAGAGCCAACAGCCCCACCTTTCTCACCCTGTTCTATATATCTAGCTTTAGTCTTTAAAATGGCCCATTCTGCTCTGTCCCTTAATAGTTCAGAATAGTTATCTTTTAATCTTATTAGAGCTATTTTTTTCCTTTCTGTAGTTTGGTTGGACAGATATTTTTCCTTTTCTCTGATTTGATCTTGGAGTGAATTATGTTCCCATTCCTCCCTCCTTTTTTAATTGAAGCAAACTTAATGAATTCTCCTGGATGAAACATTTGAGGGCACACCATTCAGTAGATGGAGACTGTGTAGATCCCCAGTTAACACTTTTAAATTGCTCTCTAAAGAAGTGGAGATGCTATCTGTTATCTTTTTATCTTTTAGTAGTTGATTATTTAATCTCCATATTTTATCTGTACCCCAATTAAGGGACAGTGAAAGTCGACAGGATATGATGGAGTAATCCGAACCAACTGCCGACTCTATTGTGCTGTCCAGCAGGCCATCCAGAAATAATCTATTCTGGAAGCTGACCCATGGACAGCCGAATGAAAAGTGAGCTCTTTATCCTTGGGATGGAGAATTCTCCATGGATCACATAGGTCTAGATGATCTGCTGACTCCCTAATAGCTCTCTGAGCCAGTGAAAGACCCCTGGATCGTGATCCCCAGATTTGTCCAGAAGGGGATCAAAAGGCAGATTCCAATCTCCCCCCAGAAAAAACGGGATATTAAGAAAGGGTGTCAGTATGGAAAGTAGTTCGGTGAAAAACGCAGGGGAGTCAAGGTTAGAACCATAAATAGAACCAAAAATTATTTCAAATGATTGAATTCTACCTTTCACAAAAGCATACCTGCCTTGTTTGTCTTTTATACAATGTTCACAAATAAACGGGAAAGTTCTTATAAATAGAATCACCACCCCCTTTTTATTCCTACTATCTCCTGCTGCAAAAACTTGCCCCACCTGCTGCCTCCTGAGCAAAGTACCTTCTATCTCAAGTAAATGAGTTTCCTATCACATGACTACATCACAGCGCAGGATCCCCAAATGTTTTAGAATTTTCATGTGCTTCAGAGGGTGTCTCACCTCTTTGACATTCCAAGAACAAAACTTAAACAGTTGCGCCATCATTTTTATACATCATTATGGGAAAAAAACCAATCCAAGGAACAATTATTACACTTTTCATTCATATCTTCAGATATACAAGGCACCCCCACTCCCCAGTCCCCAATAATACGCTAATCCATACCTCGCCTTTATCCCCCATGCCCCAAATTATCCCCAAATAACCACCCTTCTTATATAACCCTACTTCTGTAATAATAGTACATTCAAAATCTCCATTGTACCATGTTATAAAGACATATACAAGCATTAGATAATAATAAGAACTAACCACCCTCAAATGCTGGTCAGTGGTGATCAGCTCCCGATGATTCCCCTCACCCAACCACTAATCTAAATTAGGATACCTGCCTTCCTCCGAGGTGAAAATTACACCCTCTCTGCTATTAAATATTATTAACCCAAATAATCCACTCTTGTGTTTCAGTAGCTGTAACTACAACACTCCTCGGGTCCATAAGGCCCCTGTGCATTTCGATAACACACAATAAAAATAAACCAAACTGTAGCACAGATTATATGTACATCACCAGCACCTCCATGAACAGTCTCCTGGGTTTTCTCGGCCATCTATAGAGAATGCTGGGCTATTTTGTTTACAAAGGTCCAGCACAGGAGCAATCTCCCCAAATGACTTTCAGTTACCAACAGTTAACATCTGCAATTTGGCAGGGTGAAACATATAGAATCCTTAAACAAATATAATCCTATTAACCCAAGTCATCAATTCTTTTTAAACGTAACTGCTACAGTCCCAGAACTCCTTGAGACCCCAGTGCTTTTCAAGAGCACGCATTGAAAATAAAGTCCAAATTTTAGCACCGATTACATATGCATCACCAGCACTTTAGCCATCCGTCTCCTGGATTTTCTCAGTGATCCGGCAATAAAGCTGGGCGTTTCTGCTTACAGAATTCCAGTGCAGGGGTGACCTCTTCAAATGATGCCCAGTTGCCATCGATTAATATCTGCAGCTTAGCAGGATAGGACATATGGAATTTTATTCCTGAGGCAATACACTTGGAGACAATTGGATAAAAAGCTGCCCTCCGACTATGAACAGTGGCCGGTAGGTCTTGTGTGACACATATGTTTTGTCCCTCCCAAAGGACATCCTGTATGTCCTTAAGTTTCATTAGGACATGTTGCTTCTCCTAGAAATTCAAAAAACGAAATATTAAAGGTCTGGGCTGGGCATTTGGAGGTGGCATAGCGGAGTGCCCAATGAGCCCTTTCGATGATGTAGGCTGCACCATAAGGACTAGGCCCTACTAGCTTAATTAAGAGCCTCTGGACAAACTTTATCATATCCACTCTTCTTTTTCTGGCAAACCATCACTACCACGTTATTCCATCTACTTCTACCCCTAGATCCTCTATTTTAGATTCCAATCGCTTGAGGGTTTATTTGTTAATTGTAGTCAAGAGCCCATCTTATCCATTCGTTTTTCTTGAAATTACTCGCTTCAGTGTCTGTGGCCTTCTGAGCAACATCTTCCACAGTTTCAGACAGCCGCTTTTACATCTGATATGAAGGAGCTAACTTCCTCCTTAAAAGGTTGAAATTCTGACAGGAGACTCTCCAAAGTTAGAGGAGTAGACTCTGTATATTTGTAGAAGATGATATCGCCGTTGTTGAAGCATGGCCTGTGGCTGGGGGTAGCGCCCTAGGTTTTTTTGACACCTTCTCTGGGGTAACCGGTGGTATGTGACAAGGGGCTGCCTGCCACATCTCCACATCCATTTCTCTCGCCAGTCGACTAGATGTGTCCCAGAGAAGTTCCCCTCTTCAATTCTGGGCTAAGAGATGAGTTAGGTTACAAAAATAAAGCCAAAATAAGTTATTTCTGTGGTCGGTTGAGCGGAGCTCAATGGAGTCCGTCTACTCGGCTTGCTGCATCACGTGACCTCCTCAGGCCTGGCCTCGTCTGCCATAAACTGTTTTAATTCCTATTTCTCCATAAGGATACAATTGTTACATATCTCAGACTCTACCTCCCTCCACTTCCTATCGACACTGGTGCCCCCCAGGGCTCAGTACTGGGTCCCTGCTCTTTCTATTTTCATCGCCACCACAGCCTGCTCCGCCTCCTCATCCATATGTACACTGATGATACTGTCTTGTACAACTCCAGCAGTAACCTTGTAGCGGTGGAAACCAGCCTACAGTATGACTTCAACCAGGTTCAGCTCTGGTTTGCCTCATCACCTCTCCCTCAGCGCCCGAAGACTGTTTCTATGACCTTCAGCACCAGCCAGAGACTGTCTAGGCTTTCTGGTATGCCTTCCTTCCACACCCTAGATGGGACAATCCTTGAGGACACATTTTTATTTAGATACCTTGGAGTTTGGCTTGATCAACACCTCAGCTTCTCTGTACACATCAATGCCATTCTGAAGAAACTGCTCTCCAAGCTTGGTGCCCTGTACAGGAACCACAGTTGCATCCCGCTGACTACGAGGCGCAAACTTATCCAGTAGATGATACTCCCCATTTTCGACTACTGCAATGTAGTCTGTGGTACTGCTCCCAAATCTTCCCTGGCCAAACCGGACTCTCTCTCTTTAACTCCTTCTGCTGCTTTTCCCTCAGTGCCCCCTCTCATACTCATTACCGTGACCTCTATCATGCCCTGGCCCTTCCCCCATGTCTAACCGGCAGCTGTCCCACTGTGCCAAACTGACCTGCAAATTCTAGCTTGGTGAACTCCCTCCTTACCTTGTATCTTCCCTCACTACCCCTCCCAATCCCTGTCATTCCCCAAGATCTACTGACACATGCACCCTGTTGGTCCCACGCCGATCTACCCTCATTGGCCAGACTGCCTTCTCCTACTGCTTCTCAAAATCTGGAATGCTCTTCCTCACAAATACATCACTCTTCCTCCACCTATTCCCTTAGTACTGCACTACACAGCTTCCTCACTTCCAGTTGTACCTGTTTAATCCTCTAACTGCCTCTCTATTCCTGTTCTGCTCACCTACACCCAGGTCCCGGCGTAGTCGTGAATCAAGTTATGGTGGCTTGCCTCTAACTCTTTATTTTCATTGTTTCTGTCTTGCTACCAGCTCTTGCCCCCCATGAGTTCTTAACATCCTGGAGGGAACCTGGTCTTGGCAGTCTCTCTACCCCTCTCCTGCACTCTTCCTTACAGCTCATCTTTTGCTACCTCCACTACCCTTCCTGCTCATTTTAGCTTCCTACCTCACAACTCTATCAATGGTAGTTGCCGACACCCTGGTTTGCCCTTGGCACTCATTTACTGCTTTTAAGCATAGCACTCAGAACTTCATGGCACTATGATTATATTGTTGCATTACTATCTGTTGGGTCTGCTATATCAGGTCTCTGTGTCCACCCACTGGTTGAACCAGTTTTCTCAAGCTGTAATTGTCTGTTCTGCTCACAATTGTATTGACCACATGCTCATTTTGTATCTGTTCTTACCTCTATTATTTGTAATTCTCTATGTCTCAAATCCTCATTGTACCCCACACCCTTAGGTTGCACCTTGAGACAAGTAACTTGTTGTTCAGTGTGCCCTCCTGGTGAAACATTTCAATAAATAAATAAAATTATTCCTAGCATGAAATGAGCACTAGTTATTGAGAATATGTGCTCTAAATGGTGCTAGAGCTACTGTACAATATATTTGCAATACAAAAATGGAACTAAGGGAAGGAACATACACACAACCTTTAGAACCAGTGGGCAAGTAATTAAACATTTAAAAGTGGGTCCAGTGCATACTAGCTTCATGCTAGCACCTCCTAAGGGGGGGGGGCATGAGTGTTTAGTGGGCTCTGTGGGGCTACCACTTAAAACAGTAGTACCCCAATTGTAGCTAAAATATATAAATATATTTTTTTTTAATAAGAAAACCTCCTGCTTCATCCCTGTGCACATCCCTCCACCCTCCTGCTTGTCCTTATGCACATCCTCCACCAAGTCCCCCAACCCCCTGAAAAAGTCCAGTTCATTAGAGTCTAATGGAATTGCTAGCCTTACCACTGGTCATTCTCTGAATGTGATCCCCTTGCATCTTTGCCTTGCTTCACACTCCTATTTAAGCTCTTCCTATAATGATCACCAATGCAAACCCTGCCTTTATGCCTATATTGTGCTGGCAGTACAGGGGTGCCCCTTGGTGTATAAACAAAGTGGTCCTATACTCATTCACAGTCTGTGACTTTGATGTAGAGGCATAAATTAGGAAGCATAGTCAGACGAGGAGAAGTTATAAAATTCGCAGTTCGTGTTTTATTATCAATAACAATAAAATAGAAAAATAAAATTGTACAGGATAGCTCTTCGTAAAGACAGTAAAACTAAAAGACCTCCATCTGAGTCTCCCCTGAAAAACATTGCTCTGATTATATAAGATTTTTTGGCCTGGCAGTTCAAGCTCTGCATCTTGTTGTTGTAAGTTTCATCTCCTTTTTCACAGAATGTATCAAAAGATTGTCATTTTTCTTCCTGAAGCCAGCCTCGAAGAGCAAATCTAGTCTTAATAAGTGCAACAAAACAATATATTTTGTCTCAGAGCTGTTTCCTGTTGACAGTTCTATAAACAAGCTTGTGGAGGTCAAAGCTGCATCTTGAGGCTGCCTCAGTGGCTGGCCCTGAGGGTTGAGCATTGGACGCCACACCTCACGGCATCCTGGTGACCCATGTTCAGATATGAGCAAGGGTTGCTGGGGAGGAGGACGATCAAGTGTCTGGAGCACTGCTCTACTCTCTTGGGGAGGGAGGACAGCTAGCTTCGCCAAATGACAGCCACAATGTGGAGGCTTGGTGGTAATGTGGAATGGGAGCAGTACCTGAAGGGTGGTGCTGTGGGACTTGGCAACGTGCATGTGCCTTCACATGTGCACATTGATGAGCACACCCCAGTGTAAGGATGGGGAGAAACCAGAGGAACTTAGTGGCAGGACAAGTGCATGTGAATCCTGCCTGCTGATCCCTCACCCACCACATCACCACGACCTGGAGGCTGAAGACTGGATTTCTGCAGCAGGGTGGCAGGAGGAATGCCCTCCCCCTCCTGATCACACCAGCGGGGGTGTGGGGAGGTATTCCAGCCCTCACTTAAGTTCTGGGGAAACTGCAGGACGGTGGGGATCAGCAGGGCATAGCTAAAAGGAGACCAGCCTGTCCTGGCCACAGGAGGGTAAATATAATATGGAAAAAGAAAGAATGCCCTTAGGGTCAGCTCACTGCTCCAGCTTGTTATCTTTTCCAATGAACCCAAATAGCTTTCTGCAGTCAGCTCAAAATATAATTACATTCATTTGCAAACCAAGTTTCCATAATGATTCACATTTATTTTCTTAACCACAGAAGGAAAGGAGAAGAAAGAATAGAAACAGCAAGCGAAGGAAGGAGATAACGGGAAACTGTGTACCATTGAAGTGGCCAATTCCTGGGTGCCTAGGGTTACCACCTGTCCTAATTTTCCAGGACAGTCCTGATTTGGGCAGCTGTGTCCTGTAAAAAAAACATTAAAATGCTACATGTCCTGATTTTATAGCAGAAAATGTTTTCTAACTTTCCACTAAATGTTGCAGAAAACTACAATACCTTAGCTGGCCCAGTGGAGCTGAGGGTTGGCGCTGGACGCCACACCTTGCGCCGCACCAACGACCAGGTTCAGGAACAAGCCCGGTGCTAGGGGAGGGCGGGAGGAGTAGATTTAGCATCCAGAGGACAGCTCTCCTGTCCCTGGGGTGAGATCTGGGGGCATACTGGTGCGGTGAGTGGCCTCCGTTGGAAACCCGGAGGTACTGCCGGCGCTAGAGGCTTTGATGGGATGCAGATAGATGTCACGTTAGGCGTGCTGGCGTCATTACGCGATCGCTAGGGTAAAGAGGAAAAATACCGGCGTGCTATATGATGGCTGGCTGGTGGCATCGCCTGACTCCACCCCTGGATGCTCCCTCTGATCTGGACCCCCCCCCCCGGACCCCACGGTGGTGGCTACGTGCCCACCGTGGTGGATCGCTGTGCAGCAACTGAAGGGGTAGAGCTTGGGGTTTGGGTAGAGTAGGTTTTGTGTGGTCGGACTGGAGTGGGGAGGAACCATAGGTAACACCTCCCCAGCCGCAGAGGAACGTGAAAATATGTATCAAAAAAAAAAAAAAAACAAAGAAAACTACAGTACCTTAACTAAAATACCTTAAAATGATAAGAAACAATAGAAGCAATTAAGAAACTACAAAACTTAGCCTTAATTCTGATTATATAGAGAAAACAGGTCTGTTGTATTGGTCACGGTTACATACTGTCCTGCAAAAAATCATGTTTCAGTAAGAAATGTCCCACTTTGGGCTTCTTAAAGGTGGTAACTCTATAGGTGCCACAAGAACATTTGTTTGTGCAATCCGACAGGCAAAATACAGGCAAGAGGCAGACTAGGAGAGGACAAAATAGATCCTTGCTTTTATCTCTCTCTGTATAACAAATGGGACAGTCTCTTACCTAACCCTATGACACACCCTACTATTTAAGAGGGAACCTGTTTTATTTTTTTCAGAAAAAAAAAACAGGTTTCCAAAACCTTCTTTTGCCTTTTAACATTATGTTATAACATTTACAGTTCTTTGCATAAGAAGTATCCCCTTCCCTTTTTCCTAGCATATTTTACAGCAGACATTTCAGTTAAGCACACACATTTATTTCAACCTCCTGAATTCTCAATTCCTGAACCATATCTTGACAGAAAATTAGCATTGACATTCTCTCTTCTGCATTTGTGCATCACTTTGAATTTAAATAGCTGTAGTACCAGGTACCATCTTGTGATTCTGGGATCTCTATCCTTCATTTGATTAAGCCAACAGAGAGGTTAATGATCAGTTATAAGTACAAAGTGAGCTCCTAGCAGATAAAACTTAAGGGACTTAATTGCCCATTTCGCCAAAAGATTCTTTATCAATAGTGGAGTACTTTTTTTTCCTTGTGTAATTTCCTACTGATTTACAGAATCGGATGTTCCTTCCCATCTATATTCTGTCTCAGGACTGCACCTAGGCCTATTTTGGACACATCTGTCTGTAACAAATATTGTTTCTCAAGGTCTGGACTTCGTAAAACAGGGGCTGAACACAATGCAGCCTTTGTGGCCAGAAAAGCCTCATCACACTCTGGGGACCACCTCACGGTGTTCAGGTACCATTCTTTCATGAGTGCAGTGAGGGGAGTAGCTAGCTGGGCAAAGATGGGAACAAATCTCTGGTAGTAACAAGCCAGACCTAAACATTACCTGACATGTTTCTTTGTTTTAGGACAGAACTGTCAGTTACAACTTCTGTCTTGAAAATCTCTGGCTGTATTTCTCCATTTCCCAAAATATAACCCAAATATCTGGTGTCCTGCATGCCTGATGTGCACTTGGCAGGATTAATGGTCAGACCTGCATTTTTTAAAAGGATAACTGCTAATAGTTATTCCAGGTGGCTTTTCCAGTCTGGTCTGTACACCACAACATCATCCAGGTAAGCAGCACAGTAATCCATGTGAGGGGCTAGAATTCCGCCATGTACCACTGGAATGTTACGGGTGCACTGTGTAAATCATTGGCATAATGATAAACTGATGGAATCCAATTAGAGTGGAAAATGCAGTTTTCTCTCTAGTTCTTTAGCTAGAGAATTTGCCAGTAACTGTTGGTGACATTGAGGGTACTAATGTACTTGGCACTTCCCAGTCTGTCCACCAAATCATCTGTCCTGGACATAGAATTGCTATCAAATATGGACACTTGACTAAATTTCCTAAAATCAAAGCAGATTCTTTTGCTTTCTTTTTATTTACAGTCACCATTGGTGATGACCAAGCACTTCTCAATTCTTCAGTGATACCCAACTTTCATTTTTGTATTTCTTAACCACATTTGATGTTAACCGCTTTGGTAATCTGTATGTCTTTTCTCTAATGCATCAAGCGTCTCTGTCATTATTACATGCTTGACCCTTTGCTCAGCTTGGCACTTTGATAAAAGTACTTTTAAATGTCTTTATGTAATCCCTTGTTACCCGAGGTTACTAGAATCCCAGTAAGACCTAGTGGTAGGCAGGGAAGGCAGCTTGTGAAACTCCAGTTAAATGGATTTCACACTGTCTCACTCTGTTCTCAGTCTCAGCTGAGACTGAGGGATGACATCATGTTAGAACTATCACAGCTGCATTAGCCACACTGGAATGTTGCAGTTGGAGGTTAGAGTAGAACGTTGGGGAATTTGAAGCCAGTCTGTGTGCAGTCTGAGGGAGAGACTGTAGTACAGCAGAGTGTGTGCAGGCTCGAAGAGCTTTAAGCTCTGTTTAGAGCTACTTTTGGGAAGGTGTGTGTTTCCACCTGAAGAGGAACACAGGAACTGGTAATTGAAGTGGTGGAGACGCTTTCAATGGTTCAGTAGCCCCATCCTGAGGATGGGGGAAAAGTGTTGCCTGTTTTCAGGGCAACCCCTGGGTCCGGCTAAGGGAAAAAGCTGCCTGTTCAAGTTGTGCTGAGGCACCAGAAGCCCTGAGAGGAAGATTACTTGTGGAGAAAACGCCTGTGGGGCACCTGCAACCAAAGGGTGAGTTCGCTATGAAAAAGGGCCAAGTGTTTTCACCTGAACAGAAGGGAACTAAAGGGACTGTTACTGTGGGGTCAGGAAAAGACAGCCAAGTACAGTTGGAAAGTGGGGATTGGACTGCTTAACTCAGTGGGGGGTCTAGAGTAATGGACAATGCCACTTATACAATGCCACTTAAAAGTATGTTCAAGTCCAGCACAAATGGGAAGCAAGACAAGCAGATGGAATGTGAAATACATTTAGCAAGAATCTACATTACAAAGCTTTACAGGATGAGGTGTTTACTGTCTAGAGAAATGGCCGGGTATGAATTGTGGGAGCGAGAGGTGGGAGACCCTCCCCATCAGTAGTAACCAAATTCACCTCTATGGATTTGCTCTGAGACACCTTTGCTTTCCTCAGGTACTTGTTCAGTGCCTGAGGAAAGTACCCAGACATGGGATTGAAAGGAAGATTCCCTGATGGAGTCGAGGTGCTCTTGGTGGTTTAGGAGCCACCAGAAAATGTTTCCATGAAGTATGGAAGGTGTCCAAGTGACTGGCAAGGGAGCCGAGCCAGGGAAAACCCAGAACCGTGTACAAGTTTGGGCTGTGTAACCCAAAGCAGCATGCAAGTCTGGGCTGTGTGCCCAGTGGGTTCAGAGCCTGAGGGCTAAAGTGATGAGGATGTGTTCTGGTCTCTTTTAATCTGCATTACCAGGAGTGTAGCCCCATGGGGGTCCATCTGTGCTTTGTTTATTCTGTTTGGATGTGAATAAAAAGCCACACTTTAGAATCCCACTTTTGGTATTGGACGTTACAGTTATTGCTTCCTGTGTTTGGAGTTACTTGGGTGCCCCTGTGCAGAGTAGCCAAACCTAGCCTTTGTGCCGAGTGTCCTATTCCTCCCTGAATCCAGCCTACCTGGTATTGCTGTCAGAAACAAACGGTAGACTGGGTGGGGGTTACATTTATCAAGTCACAAATTTCTGCAGTTTGGTTTCTGGGTAAGGAAACATTCACCTTTACAGCATCAGAAGTTACAGTTTGTTCCAGTCTGTTGTAAGCTGTATCAGTATGTTTTTTAGCAGTTTCTGGTAAAACTAGCAATGCAACCTTTGATGTCTTTTGTGTTTTTTCAACCCATTTCTTCAGGAGTTTGCATGATATATCTTGGTAGGATTTTTCCTATAAGGGTCTCAGTGTCATAGTTAACTGTACCAGTACGCCTGACCACTATAGTGGGTAACAGTCACAAGACCTTTTCACCTGGCTCAAAACGCTTTTATTTTACTCCATGATCATAATACACCTTCTGCTATTTTGGTCTTCCTGGTTACTGTGGCAATTTCAACCAGTTTCTTTTTCAGTCCAAACATATAAGATGTAATAGATTATTTCTAAACAAGGTTATTGTCCTATGTTTCTTTTATTACATACATACATACATACGAAATTGCCAGCAAATACAGGCCATAATGGTCTATCGAGTCTGCTCACGTTCGCAGCTAGTTATGCTTAGTAGCTGCCACCCCCCCCCCCCTTACATCTAGTATCCCTCTAGGTTGTCTACCATACATTTCAAAGGGTGACAAACCTGTTGATGTTTGTGGCACTTCCCTGTAAGCAGAAAGCAGGTAAGTATTGGTCCCAATATTTCCCTTCATCTTTCACAAACTTTTTTAAAATGCATTTCAGGGTTTGATTACAATGCTCAATAAGACCGTCTGCCTGAGGGTGATAAAAGTTGGTTCTTATGACAGTGATACCTAGTAGTCGGTGCAGCTCCTTCAGCAATGCAGCACCAAAAATACTACCCTGATGAGTAATAATCTCTTTAGGTATGCCTACAATGCTGAAATTATTTGTAAGCTCTGCCACCACTTTTGGGGCTGTGACAGTACACACTGAAATTGCCTTCAGTAGCATAGACATACATACCAAAATAAATGGGTTACTCTTTTACTTTTGTCTAAGGGCCAACCACATCCATTGCAATTCTCTCAAAAGGCACATCTATCAAGGGTAGGGGCATCAGGGCATCTTCTATTTTCAGTTACTTTGGCTACTTTCTGACATTCAGCGCAAGGACTGCAATAAGTAGCAACATCCTCATGAATCCCAGACCAGTAAAATCTGTACAACAATCTGGCAAGGGAGCAGTCCTCACAAAGTGACCAGCCATAGGAATATCACTTGCTGTCTGTAACATAGAGAATACTGATGAGCAACTATGAGAACCAGTGTGTCCTGCTACAGGGGGTTCTGATTCCTCTGACCTCGAGAGCAAAGCTCGAGAGATCCATGGGAATCAGAACCCCAAGGTGGCAGAACACACTGGTTGTGCATAGAGTTGCTCATCCTGTATTTTTTTAGTGTATAGTACTGTGTGAAATATGTGTGCATGAGTTCTTTTGCTTTCAAAATGAAACTGACTCATGCAGTTTCTTGACATTCTAGAATGCTGTTCTACCACATTAGGGTAGAATCACATTTTATGACCTTTGGAATTGTGGTAGAACAGCATTTTGAAAAGGATGGAATTCTATACAGAGCAACACTCTACTACACACTATAACTCAGTTCTGTACTTCTTTGGTGTGACCAATTATGCTATCTGTTCCTGCATCTGAGGATTAACCCAAAGTCTGTATAGTAGCTCATTACATTTTTAAACATTGGTTCACCCTGTTTTTGTTTCATCCCCTGAAGCTTAAAATAACCTTAGAGAGAAACATTGTTAGCTTGCTCAGAAAAAAAATCAGTTATCCGTTCAGTTTCCGCAGGTGATAAACTGGGTTAGGAGCTGGTTAACAGGCAGCAGGCAGAGAGTTGTGGTAAATGGGATCCAGTCCGGGAAGAGGAGGGTAACCAGTGGGGTACACCAGGATCGGTCCTTGAGTTGGTCCTGTTTAATGTCTTTATTAGTGATATAGCGGAAGGGCTAGAGGGAAAGGTCTGCCTGTTTGTAGATGACACCAAGATCTGCAAAAGGTGGATACTCCAGATGGGGTGGAGAAAATGAGGAGGGACCTGGGCAAGCTTGAGAAGAGGTCCAAGGTATGGCAGCTGAGGTTCAACTCAAAGAAGTGCAAAATAATGCACCTGGAATGAAGGAACCCTGGAGAGAGCTACGGGCGGGGGTGCTGACAAACACCAAGGAAGAAAGGGATCTGGGAATTATCATTTCAGACAACCTAAAGGTGTCTAAGCAGAGTACAAAGGCTGCAGGAAAGGCCAGTGGCATGTTGGTGTGCATAGGCAGAGGTATCACTAGCAGGAGGAGGGAGGTGCTGATGCCATTGTATAGAATACTGGTGAGGCCTCACCTGGAGTAGTGTGTACATTTCTGGAGGCCACATCTTCATAAGGACATTGACAGGGTGGAGGTGATCCAGAGAAGGGTGACAAAGATGGCACAGGGCTTGCATCAAAAACGATGAGGACAGATTGCAGGACCTCAGTATGTACTCACTGAGGAAAGGAGGGATCTTGGTGACATGATAGAAACCTTCAAGTACCTTTAAAGGCATAAATAAGGTACAGGGAAGTACATCTTCCATTATTGGAGGA
Source organism: Neoceratodus forsteri (assembly GCA_016271365.2). NCBI lineage: Eukaryota > Metazoa > Chordata > Ceratodontiformes > Ceratodontidae > Neoceratodus > Neoceratodus forsteri. The sequence continues at coordinate 902,638,161 of CM028131.1, read as the reverse complement.
GTACAAGAATGAGGGAACATGATATGAAATCGAAGGTGGCAGGATAAGGGAAATGTGAGGAAGTATTTTCACAGTAAGGGTGGTGGACGATGGAACAGTCTGCCACAGGAGGTGCTGGGAGCAAGCACAGTGGAGGAATTTAAACATGCATGGGGCAGGCATAAGGGAACCCTAGAAGTGAGAAGGAGAGGAGAAAGTCATTGATCACGCTGGTCAGAGGCCAAATAGGGTAGGGCTTAAGGGCAGACTGGATGGACCTGGCGGTCCCTATCTGCTGACAATTTCTGTTTCTCTGTTTCTATTTTAATATATCATCCCCTTATCTCCATCAGTCTCCTGTTGCCACTGTTTTTTCAGACATCTTCTTTCTTTCCTGGACTTTTGCACCTTGGAACTGGGATCAAACAAGTCTGAATCAGAGTCACCAAAAGTAGAAGAATCCCCAACATCTGAGACTTTCTTTGCCTGTGCTCTTTCTATCACAGCTGCTGAAACAGCAGAGTATATTCCCTCTGTGATTAACTTAGTAAATCCTGGAAAGTCATTTCCAGTAATCGCAGGTACAGGTAACTTTGGTACTACCTCACTTTCATTTGTGTGACACCCCATTAATGTTCAGTCACTTTGGTGGTGGGAAAGTATTGAGTGTCCCTGTGGATGTGTATGACTCAGCACGTGGTCCTTCTTGCACAGTCTTTTCCTAGAACTTCAGCATGACCAGGGTCTGCTTCCCAAATCTATAAGTTCCTTCACAGTCTTAACTCCTACCTTGACATCTGTTAAATACTTGCCCCAATTGGCTAAGGTTAGGTTTGTTCCAGTCTTATCCTCCTTATTTTTATGTCAATGTCTTACAATATGGCTTGGCTCATTACAGTTACAGCAAATAAAGTCGTTGAGTGCAGATTTGTTATCCCCATCAGAATTCTTAGCTGATCTGAAGTTAAATTGGAGAAGAGAGGATCTTACCATTCCTTGGCATTTACTTCACTGCTGCAGTCTGTCTAGCTATCTGATAGTCCTATGCCAAAGAAACTTTTTTTTCCCCCCCCTCACTTTTTGGTCAGTGTTCTTATACCCAAAGCTGCACGTCTGTAGGAAGGATGTTGATGAATTGCTCCATTGCATGTATGTCGATGATCTGTGGGAGTGTTTTGTCCTCTGGTTGGAGCCATTTAGTGAGGAGTTCTCTGAGTCTTGTGAAGGCTTCTCAAGGATTGTTGACTGAGTGGTACTTCAGGGACTGGAATCTCTACCTATACGTCTCTCCTGAGATGTCATATCATTTATGGATTTCTTTTCACAAGGTCATAGTTTTCTGACTGCACTGTCCATATTGCTTTAGGCAAGTTGGGCTTTACCTATCAGGTAAGGTACCAGTCTGATTGCCTATTGCTGATTTGGCCATTGGTAGGCTCCAGCAACTCTTTCAGAAATTGTCAGGTATGCCTCGATATCATCCGAGGGACACAGTTTTCAGGGTTTTATTTAACTCTAAAACTTGATTAGCGTTTGCTCATAACAGTTCTAAAACATTGTGAAAATGCATAGAACTTGCCTCACTGTGTTTGAGAAACATAACACTTCCAGAAACATATGTAAATGCTTTCTGTACAGCTAGTATTGTCCCAAGAAAAACTGCTAATCAATTATTTTAAACCCTGGTTTTGTAAGTTTAATGCCTTTTTAAGTTATTTGTGTTTTGTTGATCTACTGGACCTGTACCAGATCCTCCTGCTTTGATAGCTTTCAAGGCATCCACACATCTTTGCTCCTGTCACTGCACCTCTGTTTCTCAGTCTCCTTTGTTGTATAACCCATCATTTGAAGATGGCAGATATGCTTTCAGGCTCTGTCCCTGACTGTTCTTCATCTTTCATCACTGGCGCCAGCTGTACAGTTTCAGTTTGGACTTTTGTTTCTGCTTCTAGTTTGGCTGCCATTGTTCTGGTAATCACTCATGGGCTTGCTGGGCTGGGCAGCAGGCACTGGCTAGCGATCAGTAAGGAAATGAGATTGCACTTCCTAGAAGTTAATTTACTGTATAACCCAGCACAGAAACATTTAGTTTATGGTTATTGTAGGTCTTGGGGCAAGCAGCTCCTAGCCATGAGTTGCCTGCCCATGAAAATATTGTGTCAGCTGCTCTTTAGAAACTCAGTCAAACCATGACTTAACACACACAATACTGTAGGCTTAGTGAGGCATTTACAAAGTTCAGCAAATGCATTGTTTATGACTTTTAAATGTGCTCATCTCTAATACTGATACTCTAATTTGTCAGCAACAAATCTACGGTATCTAATTAACCCGAACATTGTTGAACTTCCAATTAACTTTGTAAAGACCTCACTGAGTTACAGTATTGTGCACTTTACCATGATTCCATACCACTGATTTTTTTTTTAAGAAGTTGCAGCTTGAATTTGCTTATAAATGAAAAGGCACATTGCTGAAGAATACTGTACCACTAAGCTTACTTTCGTCACAAATCAGGGCTGACCAGTTTGTGTTGCTGGTTTACGCTGCTGTGCACATGTTTTTGTTTCCTGTTCCATGTGCTCTGTCTATTTGCTATTGACTAATAAGTCAACCTCGCATGTATGTCGAGGCACTGCTGGTGTTGGAATAAAAACCATGGTTAAGTCAACCTTGCATATAGGTCAAGTCAGCTATCTTTAGTATCGATGTCTGGCACTAAAAAGCTGATTTATATGCAAGTATATGTTATATAGTTGTATGCCTTTTGTTTTGGTAGATGCCTCCTTTTCAATTATTTTTACTTGTATATTATTTTTTTAAATGGCTTGATGTCGCTGCAGTGCCAGTTTCTCCATTAATACCATTACAAGAACGAGGCAAGCCCATCAACAACCCTGAAGTAGAGCCTCCCACTCCAGATAGTACCACCAAAAAAGATGATGGACCAGATCTTACTGATGCAGGTAATCTATGCATTTGCAAAAAGCGCATGTTCTATCTGTGATAGTTATAACAAGTTGTAAAAGGATATTATCAACCCTTTTAAGTGCAAGAGGGCTGTTGTTTAAAGTGAAGACCAGAACAATGCTCTTAAACTGTTCTCTGTTTGTTTTGATTAGAAAAGCAAAGGCACATATTTAAAAAATAATGATCCGGTATTGTTTACATCAAAGAACTGAATTTTACTGTGATCTCACTAAACTGATAGATTTACATTTTAATTGTTCAGTATATCTTTGTATGCAGATAGTCTGAACCAAATAAGAAATTGTTCAAAGGGGATTCAAAATCGTATTTTAGTTAGAAATATCTTTTCAGGCCCAGGAAAGCTGACAGTGCCCCTTGAAAGAAAGAATTCTCCTGTAGAAAAGAGACGTAATGGTTTAATAATTAATGGGTCTCCCCTTTTGCCATTGAGAGACCGTGGTGTAATTTGCCGTTATAAAGGAGCGTTTATAACGGCAAACATGCGTTCGGTTCTCCTCCCTCAGCGCATGCGCCTACAGCAGCATCTCCCTTCCTGGCTCGCACTGCCGTCTTACTCACAACGGAGCCACCAAACAAACACAGCAGTGAGTAAATTTATAAAAAAATCAAACTGAGAACTAGTGTTACAGATGGGGGACTATGAACATTTTTTTTTTTTTAATTACGAGAAGGCGCTGAAAATGAAAATCCGACCAGAGGTAAAATAAAGTGGAGCGTACTCGTAGCCACACCAAAACTGCTGATATTTTATATAATTGCTATGGCCAAAAAGGGGAGACGCAGCAATTATATAAAATAAAATACGGGGTAGTGTGTTTAAACTGAAGTTTATACACCCTCGGGAATTAGATGCTTTGCACAAAACCTCGAGCTTCGCTTCTTGGGATTTATGTAGCATTTGACCTCGGTGTGTGTAAACTCTCGTTAAACACACCACCCCGGACTTTATTCTTTATTTTATGTGGCACTCTTCTGTTCAGCACACTGTGTGCTTATAACTCAAACACTTAACAGCTAGAAAGGAACAAACGCCTTTTAGACGTCTGGAAGCAAATTTCATCCTGGAGCGGCTGCACTTGCTTTGTTATCTTTCTTACTGTGGCCTAACAGAAAACATGCTTTTAATTTAGAAAGTTCTACTGCAGTGTAGTTTGACTGACTGTGCCCCTCTAAAGTGTGAACTGTGTGGATCTGGCCTCGTGCGGCACCAGATATCCTGTTTCCTTTGTTGGCAATGCAACTGTGACAAGCTGAAGATTGTGCCATATTCACGGTCAAAATATTGTAACCCAAATAGGATTTGACGTAAAAAGAGCAACCCCATGACTGCTAGTATATTTTATTCTTATTACCAAATGAGCACTACTTATTGGGAGCTTGTGCTCCTGATTAATGCTAGAGCTACAGTACATTATATCTGGAATACAAAAATGGAACTAAGAGCAGGGATGTACACACAACCTTTAGAACCAGTGGGCAGGTAATTAAACATTTAAAAGTCAGTCCAGTGCATACTAACTTCATGTTAGCACCTTGGGGAGCATGAGTGTTTAGTGGGCTCTGTGGGGACCACTTAACTCACTGGCTCCAATAGTGCTTTTCAAGTCCAAGGATTCCATTACTTAACCTTAATTCAAAATGGTGTCTCAGAGCCAATGAGTTAAAACAGTAGTGCTCAAATGTAGCTAAAAATACATTTTAATAGAAAAAAACTCCTGCTTCATTCTTGTGCACATCCCTTCCAACAAGTCCCCAACCATCTGAAAAAGTCCAGCTCATTAGAGTCTCGTGGAATCACTAGCCTTACCACTTGGTCATTCTCTGAGTGTGATCCTTGCATCTTTGCCTTGCTTCCATTCATATTTAAGTTCAACCTCAGCAGTGCCAGTGCAAACCCTGCCCTCATGTCTATGCTGTGCTGGTAGTACAGAGTGCTCCTAGTGGATAATCCTAGAGGTCCCATACTCATTCACAATCTTTGACTTTGGCATAGAGGCATAGGTTTGGAAGCATAGAGCAGACCAGAAGTTATAAAATTTGCAAGAAGCATTTTATTATTATCAGTAATAATAAAATAGAAAAAAAAAATAGCATACAATAGCTCTTTATAGAGGCAGTACAAACTAAAAATACCTCATCTGAATCTCCCCCTGGGAAAAAAACATTGCTGTGATTACGTAAGATTTTTTTGCCTGGCAGTTCAAACTCTACATCCTGTTGTAAGTTTCATCTCCTGTGTTTAACAAAATGTATCAAAACATTGTCATTTTTCTTCCTGGGGCAACCTGAAGATCACATCTAGTCTTAACAGGTGCATCAAAGAATACATTTGTTCCTGAGCTGTTTCCTGTTAGCAGTTCTGTAAACACGCTTATGGAGGTCAGAATGCATTTCAAGGCCACCCCACCCCGTTTCAGATTATCGTTTCTAATAAAATCAAATAGCTTTCTGCAGTTATTTCAGCAATATAATTCTATTCATTTGAGACCAAGGGATCCCAGTTTCACATAAAGATTCACATATGTATCTTTTTAAAAGAGATCTACCAAGTTAACTGGATACAGATATGCAGCAAATGTATACATGCCTTACCTCTATGAAAAGCATGTGCTACATATCTTCCCAAAATAGACCTTTAGTTTTCTTGTTGTTTCACTCATACAATTGTCCCCACTGGCTGGCCCAGTGGCTCTGAGGTTGAGGCGCTTGGCGCCTTGCCTCGCCTCACCCCTTGACCATATTACGAGACAAGCATGGGCCACCAGAGGTTGTCAAGGGAGGAGAAGGATTGAGCGCCCAATGGCTGCTCTTCTTCTCTGGACAAGGGAGAAATGCAGCCCTTGCTGCAATACCACCACCTGGGGGAATTCGGTGGAAGGTGTCGAGAAGGGTAGCAGAACATGTTGGGAGGGGCGGATGCAGCCAAGGGCCAGAGCAAAGGCACGTCTCACCATGCCTTAGTCTCATTAGCTCTCCCAGTGCGCTGTAGATGCAGGGGGTGGGAGAAAAAGCATGGAAAACACCCCGCATTGGCGCCAGTAGACAGATTCCGGGTGCCGGCGATCGGAGGAATCCGGGAGATTGGAGCACAAGGTGCATGCTCAATCAAGGTCTGGGGGGAGTTAGAGGAACTCCTCCGCCACAATCGGGGGGGTTATCTGGAGTGCTTAGGTTTCACGAGTGGGGCACCCATATGCGCAGATGTTCCTTGGAGGAGCTCCGGCGCAGGACACAATTGGAGCCCTGAAGAGTGGGGCTAATGCAGGCAGGTAGGAGGATAAACATAAGGTTAAAAAATAAATTGTCCCCACCGTCTTGTTACAACTTTTCATTTTAATTTCCGCCCCTTTTAATGCGTTATGATGTAAGGCTAGGAGTCGGCGAGGACACGCTCCATTGTTAGTCGATCGGTGCCCTTGATTAATCACCAGGTGACCATAACAACACATAAAAACACTTGGAAAGTAGCCCCCCATAGTCTATAATGGAGCGTGTCCATGTGCACTTCCTGGCCTTACATCATAACATGGGGGGGGGAGCATGGGTGGCAATAAAAAACAGGAAGTTGTAACGAGCCGGTGGGGATAGTTTTATAACTGAATTTACAAGAAAACTAAAGAGCTATTTTGGGGATGATATGCAGCACATGCTTTTCACAGAGGTAAGGCATGCATATATGTGCTGCATATCTGTATCCTGGTAAATCTCTTTAACCACAGAGAAGCAAAAGGAGAAAGAAAGAATAGAACCAGCAAGGGAAGGAAAGGAGATAACAGGGGAAGACTGTGGAACCATCGAAGTGGCCAGTTCTTAGCTGCTACAAGAAAATGTGATTGTGCAATCAGACAGGCAAGAGACAGACAAGAGGTAGAATAGGAGACAACAAAATGAATCTTTGCTTCTAACTTTCTCTGCATAACAAATTGGATAGGGTCTTACCTAACCCTGTCACTGATTTTGTGTTGCTGCTGTAGCCACTTAGCACCATCGGGAGCTTTGTGACCACTTCGAGGTATACTCAGAAGAAATTGCTGCCTCTTCATGCATAATTTCAAATGGCATTGCAACCATAAGAGAAAATGAGCAGGAGCCTCCATATAAATGAACCACAGAGGCATGCACAAAGCATGCAGCCTTAGCAAGCTTGGTCACAGCCATATGCCCCCACCTACTAAAACCAGACATTAATGTGGGCACAGTGCTGTTACTAGCATAGCAAAAGTGAATTAAGGACTGGGATAGAAGAAACATAATCATGAGCCAAGTTATTGAGCAACTCTTGGGCTATGAGTTTGGAAGTGGTTCATAGCAGTGCATTCTGGAATTGTGGTTCCATTTTCAAAACTGAGCAGTGCGGCGTCCTCTGAAGGAGATCCCAGCTCCAGGGAAGGTAGCAGAGCCAGGATCGAAGTTCAAGGCACCAGTGGCACAAAAATGAAGGTGGTTCGCTGCCCAGGACAGACATCGTCCAGAAACAAGAAAAGTAATGGTGCGCATGTACACCAAGTAGAAGAGCGGCATGTACAGCACCTGTCACAGAATGGCAGTCGACTCTGAAATGGGCTAAGTTCCCCAACAAATAAATACATCCCTGGTCCCATAACAGCAAGCAGGGCCAGGGCAGTCATAAAGCTGCTCTGTGGGACTTTTTGTAAAGCTGCAGCCAGCAGCTACAGTTGGCAGCAATAGTGTAAACAAAGATGGTGAACCCCAGGTGCAGACCACATTGGGAAGGGGTCGCAGGTCGGGTCCAACTTTGCCTGCTAATCTTGGACAGTCAGAAAGTAGCTTGTGCCAGCATTTTACCTTTGTTGCCCCCTTGATCTTTCCATCCTTTTAAATAAATTGTTTCAATCACCTTTATTGGTTTTGGCATTGTCATTACGTACAGGGTCACTTGTTTTGGGAGAGGGACTGTGGGGGCAGTTTATGCTTTCTTTTCTGGGAGGTGATAGACTTGAGTTTTTGCAGCCAGGTACCCCGTATCACCACCCCACATGGAGGCACTACGCCATATTAAGCCAGTGTAGCATCTCATCCAGTAACCCATGCTGGCCTCCTCGGGAGGAGTGGAGAGGTGAACCCGAGGGCCCTGGGACAGTGACCCACTACGTGTACATGGGCTGCTTACAGTGGTAACATTTGCTGCAGATGTTTAGGTATCTGCCCATTTTGTTGTTTTTGGAACACAGATCGTTACACTATAGCACTATGCTTGTAGAAACTTATGGAATTGCAAAAATGCAGTTGATTCTCTCATTTTGTTAGATTACATTAGAGAATGTGTTTTCAGAATTCTTATTCTAGGTTCAGTTTCAGATTTTTATTAGTCTTCTATAGTGGGGATGCTGCCACTGTTTTGCCAGAGATACAGTTTTGATATTCTGACCCTGGCTGGCTGATAGATAATTACATCTAATGCTATGTATTGTATTTTGTCTTTGCTCCCTCCCTGGCTCACACCAGGAAATGAGCCTTAGCTCAGTGTGCCTCTCTGATCACCAATTCTCAAAATAAATAAAAATATATATATTCTGTACAAGAAGGTGCTGTAAGCAGCACAATGGCAAAGCTGAGAGCAAATGTAGAGGCCAAATCAGGGAAAAATTACAGGCCACTATTAAGATGTTAATATCTATTCTTATTGTAACTGGAAGCCAATGCAGGTTATAACCAAAGTGATGTATTCTGGCTTTTATATGTACCAAGAAGCAAGTCACAGACTTCATACATACCTGAAATCTAAGGTGAGAAGTTGCACAAATTAGGGTTAGCATTCTAAAATAGTAACTAGTGCTCAACACTTCAAGGAATTCAATAGCACAGTCTAGGGGTATGTTAAAGCATTTCAGTGCAGGCCTCCAGAATGTTGTGAAGTATGAGTTGAGTGCCTTATGCCCCTGGCAGTGCACTAAAAATGCATTTTCCAGCACTCTGGTTGTATTACAGTGCTTATAAAATGACTTGCTGTTGTTGTGCATGTAAGGATCATACATGGGTGCCTCAGAGACAAAGGTGGTAATTTAATTTAAATCGTCCCCAACTTCACAAGCTGAAATTACCATTGAGTTCTGAGCATAGTAACTCATGCATAATGAGTTCCTGTATATTACAGGTCATCTGGCACATGTCTGTGTATGATGAAGCCACACCTGCAAAACCCAGTCATGAAAAACAAAAAGAAACTGCGCTCCAAATGAGGACCAAAGTGCAACAATTGCATGTAGAAAGTAGTGGTTTATTCTGAAGCAGTGCACATCAAGAAAGAACTGGAACAGTCACCCCTCTAATGTCTATTGTACTGGGTGTCTGTTCCAGGTCTCTCACAAAGTGCACTGCCTCAGAATAAAGAAACCACTATTTTGTACCTGCAGGTGTTGCACTGTGGTCCTCAGTTGGAGCGTGGCTTCTTTTTGATTTTCTTATTGTAGCATAAGTAGCCAATTTTGGGGCCAAGATTATTGTTGTTTGTTTCTCAGTGTGTAGTTTCTGTCTGAGATGATGATCCAGCCGCATGACCAGATATTTGTATAAAGTAGTGAGCTGGAGATTATGATCGTCTGGGGTAGTGATAACCATCTGTTGGTTAGTGGATCTGAGTTTCTTCGGGGACCCAAAAACATTATTTGTGTTTTGTCAGAATTCAGTATCAGAATATTCTGTACAAAGAAGGATTGAACCTCATCAAAACTGCTATAGGTAGATTGAGGCATATTCCTCCAGTAGGTATACAGAGTGGTATTTTGTGCATATAGGTGGAAGTAGACATTCTCAGACCCACAGCATAAGACACTGATGAAGAATGAGAATAGGACTGGATCCCACAAAATGGTTGGGGATGCCCGACACAATGGGCTCACATTTTGTTTTACCCTCTAATGGTTATGATCTGGTGCCTGTCCCAGAGATAATTTTGAGCCAGTTTATCACAGAACTGCTTAGGCCCAGCATATTCAGTTTGTATAGGAGGAGCACATGATCCAGGAAGTCAAATGCCTGGTACAGGTCAATGAGCACGACCCCTGTGAGTAGCCCCTGTCCATGTCAGTTTGGATGATACTGGTTACCTTCAGCAGGGCGGCAGTGGTGCTGTACATGGAACAAAAGCCAGGCTAATACAGGTTTCAAATGTTATTTTTGGTAGTAAACTCATTTATATGAGTGACCATGAGTTTCTCCAGGATTTTTGCAACCACAGGAGGCAAGAAAATAAGGTGATGGTTACCAATTAAACTGTTTGCACCACTTTTCTGTATCAGAATGACCAGAGCCTGCTTCCATTTAGTGGGAAGTACCCTAGTATTAGCCGCACATTAAACATGTATGTAGGACTATATCATCTGTGTATAGGTGGAAGTAGACATTCTCAGATCCACAGCACAGAGTAAGTCATTGATGAAAAGTGAGAAAAGGATTGTGCCCAGCATGGAACCTTGGTACGCCTCAACACAATGGGTTCAGGTTTTGATTTACCCTTTAACAGATATGATTTGGTGCCTGTCTGAGAGATCATTTTGAGCCAGTTTATCACACAACTGTTTAGTCCCAGCATATTCATTTAGCATAGGAGGAGCACATGGTCCAGAAAGTCAAATGCCTTGTGCAGGTCAATGAACATGGCCCCTACCAGTAGCACCCCTGTCCATGGCAGTTTGGATGTCACTGGTTACCTTCACCAGGGCTTTGGTGGTGTTGTGCATGGGACAAAAATCAGATTGATATGGGCTTAAAATGTTATTTTGGTAGTAAAACTCATTTATACAATTGGACATGAGTTTCTCCAAAATGTTTGCAGCCACAGGAAGCAAGCAAATATGGCAATAGTTGCCACTTAACTTATTTGCTCCACTTCTGTGTAGCAGGGTGACCAGAGTCTGTTTCTATTCAGTGGAAAGCATCCCTTGGTTAGCCACATATTGAATATGTGTGATAAAGGCTAGTGATAATGGGTGCACCAAATTTTAAGAGTTTGTTAGGATGCCCTCCATGACACCAATATTATTTGGGTTTATTGCAAGTAGCACTTTCATCACTTCCAGTATTGTAACAGATGAATATGTACACTTTGGTTGCCCCAATATGTGTTATTGCCATCTTGGGCCATGGCGATATTATTGGGAGGATAAATTACTTTGTTCTCCAGGCCCATCCTGGTTCCTATCATATACCAATTAGTAGAAAATGAGCCAGTCACCAAATATTAGAAAATTGTATTCTTATTTTATTGTACTTATTTCCCCACTTCTTTTTCTGTTTTTTTCCCCTTTCTTTCAAACAATGCATATGAATGCAGTATCAATATTCCTTAAACATTTCAGACAAATGTCCTTCATTAGTAAGATTGTACTGTATCTAAAAATAATAATCCCAGTATTAAACTTCTGTTCAAAAAAATGTTTTTCCACATATTTCTCATATTAGACTCGTTAGCTCACCTTTAGACGGTTCCATTCAAATTCATCTCTAATTCAGAAGAGGTGTTTTAATATATCTCAGTTCCTGTAAGATATCCCAATATATACCAGTAAAGAGCCATAGAAATTCACCAGTTCAATCCATCTTTGTAAACACATATTTTGCTTTTTATAAATATATATCCATTTCTTTGGTATTCAGGCAGTAACAAAACAGAAAACAAATTATATCTAAGCATTATTTGTAATGCTCAGCTTACTAAATCAGTCAATAATTTATAAAGGAAAATTCATTCTCATTTGCTTGCTAGTCTCCTGTAACATCCATTCCTTATAATTAAAATTGTGAACAAGCAAACAGTCCTCGCCACTGTTATAAATCTCACCAAAGTATATCATATGCACATACCTAAAGTTAATCAATTCAGTAACTCCAGAGCACTGCAAATACAGAAAGTGAAAACAAATTGTGTCACATTGCCTTATGCCTTTTATATCACAAAAATTTAGTTTCTGTCTATTTAAAATATTCATTGTATCACTTCTTCCTCCTAAGTCTCTTAAATAAACACAAGTAACTGCAAACATACCTGTTCCCTTGTTTATGAGGGTTTCAATAAGGTTCTATAAAAATAGAAGTTTTGTTTAAGCACCAGTATACTATACTGTAGCTGCCTTTGCTTGCACATACCAGAACAAACCCTGTATCTGATAAATCGGGATTTCAATTTACTTTATATCATAGTTTCCTGCAAACATATTTGATTTTTTGTTTGTTGTTTAATGAAGTGGACATGCTCCTCCTGCTCTCTCCCAGGCAATGGAGGTCTGTTTAGCATCCTATGCAGTGCTAAATGACTGCTACTTCCTGGAGAATCAGGCGCTCAGGTGGGAGGGTCAGATCACATGACCTAATCCCTCTAGCCCTGCGTGCCAACCTGCTAATAACAGCGCCTGGGTAAAAACAACACAACTGCAAACCAGGCATCTCCATCAATTTTAACTAGTCCTTCATTTAGGAAGTATATTCTTCCTTTGTTTTTATAATTCCTATTTGTAATAGTTGTATTAGCCTTACATTGTCGATTCCACCTCACAGTGGCAGTTTCTCATAAGGGAGGTCACCAGGGTCAATCATTTCTCCTCTAGGGTGTCAGCGAGGGACTGTTTGCTTGTTCACAATTTAATTATAAGGAATGGGTGTTACAGGAGACTAGTGAGCAAATGAGAATGAATTTTCCTTTTATAAATTATTGACTGATTTAATAAGCTGAGCATTACAAATAATGCTTAGATATAATTTGTTTTCTGTTTTGTTACTGCCTGAATACCAGAGAAATGGATATACATTTATAAAAGCATAATATATGTTTACAAAGATGGATTGAACTGATGAATTTGAATGAACTATGGCTCTTTACTTGTATATACTGGGATCTCTTACAGGAACCGAGATATGTTAAAAAACTTGTGTGAATTAGAGATAAATTTGTATGAAACAGTCTAAAGGTGAGTTAATGAGTCTAATATAATGAGAAATAATATGAAAAAATTTTGAACAGAAGTTTAATACTGATTATTACTTTTAGATACAGTACAGTCTTACTGATAAATGACATTTGTCTGAAACATTTAAGGAACATTGATACTGTATTCATATGCATTTTTGAAAAGAAATGAAAAACAGAAAAGAAGTGGAGAAATAAGTACAATAAAAATAAGAATACAAGTTTTCTGATATTTGATAAGTGGCTCATTTTCTACCAATTTGTCTATGATTACTACGTGCCTTTATTGGTAGAGAGCTACTCCTCAAAATATTCTTTTTCTTTTTTCGAGGTTGGCTGCACTGGGAACCATGTGTTCATGTGGCATTTGGCAGATGTTACACCTGGGGCCACCGGATCAGAAAGTACACCATTTGTCAGAAAGTTTGGGATTCGCTACAGGACCATTGCTGTCCAACATTGTACAGATTCCTTTTGGACTTTTGTTTGGACTTTTTACCATAGTACATTTTGGATATCTACACTAGTGAGGATGCGAAGTGGCCCCAATTCACTCTCGGTGAAGGAAAATTCACGAGGTAGCTCATAAGCGGAGTGCAGTATTAAAGGGTAATGCAAAGTCCATCGAAAATAATGACTTTATGCTACTCCACCTTCCCAAACCACTACTCCACTAATTTTTAGGTGAAGTACATTGAAAATAATGTATTTTGCCTCACTTCCTTTGTTTTTGTTACAAAGCCGAATTTTGCAGTGATTCATGGGATTTCAGGTCATGATGGACTCTAGATTGTTCTGCACAGCCTCAGTTTGGGGTACTGTTTGTAGAAAGCTGTAGAAGACAATCTATTCAGAGCTCTGTGGTTCAAACCTTCAAAAGTTTTTGAGTCTTTTTGTTTTGCTGAAACTTTAGCTCATCGTTATAGGAAACCCTCCTGTGCTCATATCATCGAGTGTTTATTGTTTGTGTATAGATTTTGAATGTTAATGTACAACATTCAGTCTGTGTACTGAGAGACAGTGAAAGTGTGCTTTGGGGAGGTGTAACTGTGGGAGGGGCTGATCTGTGTTGTAGGTAGATTAACTTGGAGAAAAACAGTGCTTTCTGTTTTGGTGATATTTTTCTTGTATAACTGTGTTAATGTACACAGTAATATTTTCAGTATTTTGCCATTTGTTGCTGATTGTTGTGGTGCAGCAGTGCATAATTTTAGTTTGTTTAAAATATGTGATTATATTACTGAAGTTTTCAATTTACTATGCATTACTTAGTGTGTGCGTGAGTATGTGTGTGACTCGTGTCATCAAATCAGACACCTTTTATTGTGCCACATAATAATTTCAGCAATGTGAAGCTGCTATCCATTGCAGCTGTGTGATTTTTGTACTTCTTTGTGGTATCTTTACTGGCACTAGTACTATTGACTGTTACTGCAACAGTGCAAAACACTGATCCCCTCCGCGGCCCACCCCAACCGGCAAAGGTATTCTTTTCCAGATTTGAATTTCTGATGGTGAGCACTGGTTAGGTGTTGTGCCTTGTGTCTGCATCTCTTCAGTGCACAGCACAATCTTAATCTGTCTGTGCATTTGCATCTCTTTAGGGCCCAATCTCCATCTGTAACCTAAATCACAGTTGTTTCTTTGGCTTCCCGTCAGAGTGCTGGACAGGTGTGATGCTTAATTCTGCATGAACACTGTACTCATTAATATGTGTTTTTAAGTCAGGACCGTCATCATGAGTCACTCATGATACAAATCACGTTCTTCATCATCACGGTCACAAATGCAGTCACAGATTATGATTCACAATCATTCACGTTACGAATCACAACATACATTTTTTCTAGGCACTTGGATGTATTGTAAGCCTGTTTTGTAGTACCTCTCCAGGCTTCACCACCCCACCATTGTACTCATTAATACATGTTTTTAAGTGTGGGAGTTTTAAGCTACAGCTCATTGGGGAAGTACTGCCGTAGACGGTAGGCATTCACATTTCTTCATCATCACGGTCACAAATGCAGTCACAAATCATGATTCAAGATCACGTCATGAATCACAACATTCATTTTTTTTAATAGTTACTTGAATGTATTGTAAGCCTGTTTTGTAGTATCTCGCCATGCTTCACCACCCCACCATTGTACTCAGTAATGTTTGTTTTTAAGTCAGGGAGTTGGACAGTGTCTGCAGTACATACACAGACTGAAAAGAAGACTGACTGCACACATGCAGTTTAGTACAGTATACTTGCACTCTCAGAATACAAAGTGTCACGTATACGGAAGACAACAAAAAATGGCATAATTACATACAAGTGTCAGGAATGGTTGAGGAATACATTTTATAACACAACAAGGAAGGTGGGGGGACATGGTGTGAGGAAAAAAATAATGTGGGATCCCATGGTGATCCAGCAGCAGTTCCAGCATGGACATAATTTGCAACTGATGTCCCTCTATGTGATCCAGCCGCTGCTCCACAGCACTCACCCTCTCCTTGTTATCCTCAACAGCACTCCAGAGAACTGCCAAGTCAGCCTGTGTTACATGCAGTTTTCTGGGGTCCACACGTTCTACAGGCTGACCTGCTGGTGGTGGTGGTGGGGGGGGTAGGTGCTGCTGTGGCCCTCTTGTTCTTAGGGATGCCGCAATGCACAGCTGCACCCTCTGCCACAGAATGGCCAGCAGGTGCAGACATGGTCCATTCTGTGGCAGCCTGCCACTCCAACTGCTGGTAACTGAGCATATGGCTGTGCTGGCCCTCAGTCCCCAGGTGAGTCCCCGCGGCCACGGCACACCTCCACCTCACATAGGCGGCACTTGACCACACTGCTGCCCCTCAACACAGTCAAAAACCTGCCAAACAATGGAGGTGTGGGGAGCACCAGGCACAGGCACAGGCAGGGGATGGCCAGATGAATTGGCAGCCAGCTGGTCACGGTGCTGAACAGGAATGGGATTCACACCTGGGCCCAGGGAACAGGCATATCTTGCTCTAGAGGACCTGGTGCTGGACTTGGTGGTGGTGGTGGTGGTTCAACTGCCTCAGAGTCAGGACTGGAGGCGGTGCTCGTCCTGCTTTTGGGGGGGGGACACTCACACGTTTTGAGCAGTCCAACAGGAATGGGCACCCATTCCCTCCACACATGCACACGGTACGATGCTTACCACTACCACACTCTCCCAGAGCTGCCCCCGCCCCAGACATTCCTTCACCCTGGTCCATCTCTCCTACTGAGCTCCCTCAGTCCGAGCAATCACTACTCACACTGTCACACAACATGCACACACGGTCACACAGACACGACAAACAACTAACTACTTATAAAGGTAAGAAAAATAACATTTACAGAAAGAACAAATTAAGTAAAAAATACAGAGAAGACAAAAAAAATGTAGCTTTTAAAAAAGCTGTTGGGTCAAAATCAAAGTTTAAATCTCCTCCTCGCTCTGATCTCAAAGTATCAGCAGTCACAAAACACACTACTTTCTCTCCGTCTGCACAGGAGAAAGTAAAAGTGTCTGCTTGTATGACTCACTTTCTTCCTGCCTAGCTAAAGAGCATGTGACTTACAGTACTGTAAGCCATGTGATGTGTGGGGGGGAGCTGCCAAAGCTGAAACACCAAGTGGATCACTTAGAATCATAATGAGGAACGCAAAGTCCATTAAAAACAATGACTTCACCTTACTTCACACGCCATTCCGCCTTAACGCAAAGTGGTAATGACAAGGCGGAGTGAGCACTTTGCTTGCATGCCTACTCCATGAAGGAGGGCAACAATGGCGCCCACTTCACATTCACTTTCACCAGCAGAATTTAAATTCACTGCATCTTTAATCTACACCTCATGGAAGACAGCCTCACTCTGTTTTGCATAACTGTTTAGATATTTTATTTATCACAGTATGATTAACTTTGATAAATTAGACAAATTAACGGACAATAGATCACAGCCATTATCCATCACAGATGCAGAAGAACAATGGATTTTGCAAAATTTTAAAATCAACAGGGAATTTGGGGGTTCCACACTGGTCAGATCAGTAATGAACCAGTATGAGTACATGAAGCAGAAACAAGTTAAACTACAGTGACAAGCACTCACTATGTCACAATATCCAAACCAAAAAAGGATTCCTAGAGGCCTATGAATCTTTATACAAGCCAATTTAGGATACATTGACCCCAAATTGGATACTAAATGGGATGGGGTCAGGAATAGGTGCTCTAGGGACTTCATGTTGCTCATAGTGGAATCAATATTACAAAGGAACTGGCCTGTATGGAGCTAGATATGCATCTGAATGAAACAGAAATTAAGAAAAGTGGACAGACATCAGGTAGTGATACAGAAATTAGTGGTAGTATGTCCAGAGGAGGATCAACCAGGGGGCATTTCTTTGGGGAAGGGGGGTACAGGGGCAGAAGCAGGAGACAGTATTTTGGCAAAAGCAAGAGGTTACCAATACACCCACACTACAAGAGAACAACACAGGGAAGATGAGGCAGTAGCAAGCACATCAGGAGACACATGAATAGGCATGCATACAGATGCAGAAGACAGAAGGAAAGACAAAAGACAACCACCAGGACCAACAGAGAAGAAGGCACTCAGGTCACAAACTCACAAATCTAGTTAGTGTCTTATATATCAAAAAGAAGTTTTACTAATTTAGAATGTGAAGTTTTGTCAAAGGGAATGTCGTTTTGCTCCCATAGGCCACTTAATAAGTTTGAACTCAAATTGGACCTTTACAGATTTTTTTCGAAAGATCACGCTCAGATACCACTTTGATACACAAACAGAACAAACAAATAGAGATCCAGTATTACAAGCAAAGAAAATGGAGCTCAGTAGAAGATTGAATCTTAAGTCCATGTTTAGACCTCAAGGGAGTTACATAATATAGAAACTTATATCTCATTAGTAAACAGGGAAATTGAGAGAATAGCAGCTCAGGACAGATATATGGACAGAAGAACACAATTTAATTTGACTGTAGCCCAGTTTGGTGTACTAAGGCTTCTGGAAAATGATACTGATATTATTATTAAGAGTGCCAACAAGAGACGGGGAGTGGTAGTTATGGATTATTACCAGTATGGGGATATTTGCCTAAACTTGCTTGGGGACCAAAATAATTACTTACGGTTACAACAGGATCCTATTCAACAAGTAAAATATATAGTATGGTCCTTATTAATAACAGTAGCTTTTGGAAACAGGTGGATAGCAGAATGGGAGCAGAATGCCCTATCTAGGAATACATCTCTGTTCCTATTTTATATATACTTCCTATACTTCCTAAAGTCCACAAAGACCTCTTGAAACCCCCACTGCCCGGTAGGCTTTATAGTTTCTGCATAAATTCATTATTAGAACTGCTTTCAATTTATATTGATTATTACATCAGACCTTTGGTAGAGCAGACTAGAACTTACATGAAGGATTCATCAGATAGTATTAGGCTAATTGAGAATGAGAATGAGTCACATTTACAGATGGAACAATGTATATTGGTTACTTGGGACCTAAAAGACTTGTATATGTCTATTCCACATCAAGAGGGATGCAAGCTGCTGGCAGATACTTTAAACACATATAGATCTGAAGAAACACCACCAAACTCATTGCTAGTTAAGATGGCAGAATTGGTTCTTAACCAACATTTTTAAAGTTTGAGAAGGAATTTTTTATACAAGTTAGGGGCAAAGCCATGGGGTCGAGTATGGCCCCTTCATACACCAATTTATATAGCAATGATTTTGAAAACAAACATGTTTAATGCAGACAATACATATTTACAACATATTAGGATTTTTCATCATTTTATAGATTACATATTTTGCATCTTGACAGGCAATGAACCTGAACTACATGAATTTAATGATTTCTTGAATACGAGAATGCAGAATTTAATTTTTACCATGGCATGTGTCAGGCTGAGGTGCCATATTTTGATTTACTGATAAATATACTGTACAGGAGGAAATAATTTGGAAACTAGAATTTATAGGAAACCCACAGATAGAAATTCATTGTTAAGAGCAGACAGTTTCCATCCAAAGCATCTGATTCAGTCCATACCTTATGGGCAATCAGTGAGAGCTAAACGCAATTGCAGTAGTACTGAGGAATATGAGCAAGCTCAAAAAGACGTGTGATAGATTTAGGGCTAGGGGATATGACAGCAGCATTCTGGACAGGGCAGTTGTGAAAATTCAGGGCAAGAGTAGAGAGATGTTACTAAACAAACAGGCACAATGACGAGACACAGGTATTGGTACAGGTCAAACAGGGCAGAGAATATTTTTTGCTACAACATTTAATGAGCACTTTGAACAGATAAAGCAGATCATATATAAACACTGGGGTGTGCTCTGAGCAACCCCTCTAGGGGAACAAGTGTTTTCTTCTACACCAATGGCAGTAGCTAAAAGAAACAGTAGATTGGCTAATATTCTATCTAAAACTGTACATAATGTACCAGACATGAGACCGTTACATTTTATGTCTACTTTGGATATCAAAGAGAATTACCCATGAGGACACTGCATCCATTGCAATACTACCTACAGAATAAAGACAATCAGGAACTCAGTCAGGATGAAGATATCGAGATAAAAAAAAATTTTCTAACTTTCTTTATGCACCCAGGAGGCAAAGCTGCCCTTCCGGGTACACACACAATGAGGGCCCCCACTCACCTGCCTGAACCCTACCAGGAACTCCCACCCAAACAGCCTAGTCCAAACCCAGCACCCCAGCAACTGGGTACCCCGGAGGGTTAGCCACCCTTAGCAGCTTTAAAGACTCAAGGGGCCCTACCTGGCTGATCAGGTTGGTGCCATGGGGAGGATCCTGATATGCGGGCTGGTGCTGGGATGTGGGCTGTATCACCAAAGTCCCCATCATCTCCACTGTCCTTCAGGGGGATTTTACATCCTTCCCACACCCCAAGCGTGATGTGCAACGATGTCTTGGTGCATGGCAACCCTGCCAACGTCGTTGTGCCCACCCCACTGTTATGTGTCAGTTGTCCTGCAGTACCCCCGATCTCCATCAGCGGTCACTGGGACGCCGGACAGCCCTTGGCCCTCCCCCCAGGAGAGGAGAGCTGCCCTCCAGATGCTCTAACCTCTCCCTCCCCTGCCAACCCATGGCAGCCTGAGTCTGCTACCAAACCCAGGTCACCGGCATGGCGTGAGGTGTGGCATCCAGCGCCTGAACCCTCAGCACCACCTGGCTAGCAATAAACATTTTTATTAACTGCTCAACTGAGGGGGTTATATACTGCCTCAAATGTCCTTGTGACAAAATTTCCATAGGTAAAACAGAGAGAGCTCTGAAGAGCAGAACTGGTGAACATACTAACATACTAACATACTATTTGCCAGCAGATTAGGCCTTACGGTCTATCGAGTCTGCTCGAACCTAGATCCTGAGTTGGATGCGAGACCCTCCCATCCCTTGATCTCCAGAAACCCCTATCATCCATCCCCACCCCCGGGACAGGCTATCATCTGATACATCCACTTTCTGTGTCTGTCCCACCTCTCTTGAAGCCCTCTACTGTGGATCTCTGAACCAGCTCACCAGGCAGTGTATTCCAAGGGTCCACCACCCTCTCGGTGAAAAACCTCCTCCTCTTTTCCCCTCACCCTTCCACCTTCCAACTTCAAACCATGCCCTCTGGTGATACCTCCTGCTTTAGTCTAAAGATCCTCCATGTTTACCCTATTTATTCCCTTGAGGTACTTGAAGACCTCAATCATGTCCCCCTGTCTCTCCTCTCTCCAATGAAAACAGGCAGAGCTCCTCAAGTCTGTCCTCATAAGTCAAATCCCTAGCCCTCGTATCATCTTTGTTGCCCTCCTCTGTACCCTCTCCAGGAGCTGTTGTCCATCTTCAGTGTGGTCTCCAGTACTGTACACAGTACTCAAGGTGTGGTCTAACCAGTCCATTGTACAGCAGCAGAATCACTTCCTTGGCGCTAGAGGTGATCCCCTTACGATGCATCCCAACATCCTGTTTGCCTTGCTAGCTGCTCTCCTGCACTGCTCAGAGTTATTCATACATGTATCCACCATGACCCTAGGTCTTTTTCCCCATTGAGGCCTCCAGCCTCCCCTCCCAGGGTGTACCTGTGTTTAGGTTTCCGACCAAGATGCAACACCTTGCACTTGGTGATATTGAAATTTAATTTCCTGT
Organism: Neoceratodus forsteri; assembly: GCA_016271365.2. Taxonomy (NCBI): domain Eukaryota; kingdom Metazoa; phylum Chordata; order Ceratodontiformes; family Ceratodontidae; genus Neoceratodus; species Neoceratodus forsteri. The sequence continues at coordinate 902,617,049 of CM028131.1, read as the reverse complement.
GTGAGCCCAGCTTTCAGGGTGTCCAGGTCCCTTGCAGGGTCACCTCCCCTCTTCTCCTCAACTACTGCTCCCATCTTGAAGTCATCCATGAAGAGACTCATTCTCAACCCTATACCCTCCCTGATGTCCGATATGTATGCATTAAACAGGATCGGACCCAGGACTCGAGCCCTGTGGTACCCCACTACCAACCCTCTCTAGGGTTCGAGAGCTCCCCACAGACCACTACTCTCTGAGTGCGTCCAGCTAGCCAGTTTTCAATCCATCTGACCATCAAAGGCCTACTCCTAACCCCATCAGCTTCTCCACCAGACCATTGTGGGACAGAGTCAAACGCCTGTTGAAGTCCAAGAATAATACATCCACAGGCTTACCCCTGTCCAGTTCTGATGTTACCATTCATAGAACTCCACAAGGTTGGTTTGACATGATCTACCTGGCACAAACCCATGTTGCCGACTGTCCAGACCTCCCACCTCCTCCAAGTACACCAACCGTTCCTTTAGTATACTCTCCATTAATTTTCCCACCACCGAGGTCAAACTGATGGGTCTATAGTTACCTGGTACTTCCTCGACCCCCCTTATGGATTGGTACACATGTGCCTCTCGCCAATCCTAGGTACCCTCCCTGTCTCGATGACCTGCTGAAAAGCTCCACCAGGGGTGCAGCCAGTATGTCCAGCCAATTCCCATAGTACTCTCAGATGAATGCCATCCGCCCAGGAGATTTGTTTTTTTAGGGCCTTGAGGGCTAACCACACCTTTTGGTGGAGATAGCATCATCCGCTCCTCCCCCTTACTGGTCTTTTTATCCTTATCCAGATATGACACCCCTGGGGTACCTTTCCTCCTCTTGCTCCATTTCTGTTGCCCCTGATCCCACCCTTCCGCTTCTATCCCCTTCATGCCTTGCTTTGTAGATATCCCATCCCTCCCTAGTGAACACAGAGGCAAAGTACTCGTTAAATACCTCTGCCTGGTCCTCGCCTCTTCCACCCACCCTCCTTCTGATCTCAATCTTGAGATGGCCCTTAGTTTTTCTCCGCCTCCCCAATGTACCGAAGAGCCCTTTCTCCTCCATGTATCCCTGTGCCAGCCGCTGCTCTTACTGACTTTGCTCCCTCACCATACGGGTGACTTTTCTAGATGCAAGCTGGTACATTTTCTTATCCCTATCCCCTCTTGTTGTTTTATATTTTTGTAGGTCGCCTTTTTCTCTGACTGCTACCTGTACCTCACTGGACCACCAGCATGGTTTACGTGATCCTTGCTCCCTTAACGCTTAACTTAGCGCAGATCCTGACTGCCTCATGAAGTCCCCGTTTTATGACCTCCCATCTCCTTTTCACACTTGTCGTTGAGGTAATCCCCTTCAAGTGATCCTTGAGAATATTTCCCATGCCCATAAAGTCTGCCCCCCTGAAGTCCACTGCCAGTGTCCTAGATCTCACCCCCACTCCCCCATGCTTATTTGAAACCAGACAGTATTGTGGTCACTCCCAGTCAGGGGGTCCTGTACAACCATGTCCCTTACCAGATCCCCATCTGCCAGAACCACATCCAGGACATGCCCCTCTCTTGTGGGCTCCATCACATGCTGTGTTAAGAACACATCCTGGAAGCCATCCAGCAGCCTCTGCTCTTGGCCACCTTAGAGGACATGGTTCCCCAGTTTGTACCTGGCATATTAAGGTCCCCATCAACACCACTCCTTCCCTTTGGACCACACTGGGCAATGATGTTGTCCAGCAAACCATCCTCTAGAACATCACTCATCCCGGGGCCTATATGCTACTCCCAGCTTGACCTTATCTCCTGCTGGGGACTGCAGGTGACCCATAAGGCCTCCATTGTTTCCTCTGCCTCTTCTACCATAGCAATTTCATATCATCTCTAATGAACATAGCCACTCCACCCCTCTGACCTCCTTTCTATCCTTCCTAAGCATAGTGTACCCTGTACATTTAGGTCCCAGTCATGGTTTTTGTTGGCCCACTCTCTGTGACCGCCGCCACATCCACCCCCCCGAACAGCATGGCCTGGGACTCCGCAGCTTGTTTCAAAGCTCCTGCATTTACTAACACCAACCCCCACCCTTATCCCTGATCTTCTTTGTTGAACCCCACCCAGATTCCTTATACTTCCATCCTCCCCTGCTCCTCCTGAAACCTCCACCTCCAGTCTGTTTACCCCCTCCCCCTCTTGGGCTTGACAGCTACTCCCCTCATCTGGAGGAGAGGGCTTCTGGTCAGCATAAGTCAGATATTAGAAGATGTGACTTGTCTTCACCAGCAGCAAGACATTTTAGTGACTCATGACACCAGGTAACTAATTTAAGATTTTTTGGAATAGAAAAGGTAGACCCAGACCCTGGGGGGGAGATTATAGAACTCGTATACTAACCAGGGAAGCTTACTATATTAATAGATTTGAGTCTGTTAACCCCAGATTCAGGCTAAATGACTCGATTGGCAACCTATTATTTAAAAGAGAATAAATACAGAAAGGGAGCAGATTAAAATACATATTAGGAGTAAGAGCTATATTTTTACACTGAATTAATTGAAGTTGTCCTATGCGTAGTATATTAATATGTAAATTAGCGCTTTTAGAACAGCAATCATTGACGGTTGGTCACTCATACATAGGTACTACAGGAGCTTTTTGGGGTCCATGTGGTCCACATTAATATAAATATAATAAAAATACAATAGGAAATATGATTTATAGATTCTAATACACTATGTCATGTAAAATAACATGTAAAACTGAAAAAGGGACCTTCGGGGCTTAGTGGGCCTACCTGGTCATCAAAATTGAATAAATAAATAAATAAAACCCAGTTCTGACAGCCTAGAGGAGAAATGATTGACCCTGGTGACCTCCCTTATGACAGACTGCCACTGTGAGGTGGAATTGACAATGTAAGGCTGATACTCCTATTACAAATGGGAATTATTAAAACAAAGGAAGAGAATATACTTCCTAAATGAAGGACAAGTTAAAAATTGATGGAGACACCTGAGTTTGCAATGTTGTTGCTTTTGCCCAGGTGCCACTATTAACAGGTCAGGCACACAGGGCTAGAGAGATTAGGTCATGTGATCTGACCCTCCCACCGAATTCTCCAGGAAGTAGCAGTCATTTAGCACTGTGTAGGATGCAAAATAGGCCTCCATTACCTGGAAGGGAGCAGGAAGGAGCATATCCACTTCACTAAACAACAAACAAAAAATTGAATACACTTGTTGGAAACTATGATATAAAGTAAGTTGAAATCCTGATTTCTCTGGTATTCAGGTAGTAACAAAAACAGAAAACAAATTATATCTAGGCATTATTTGTAATGCTCCGCTTACTTAAATCAGTCAATAATTTATAAAAGGTAAGGTTCATTTTCATTTGCTTGCTAGTCTCCTGTAACACCCATTCCTTATAATTAAAATTATGAACAAGCAAACAGTCCCTCGCCACTGTTATAAATCTCACCAAAGTGTATCATATGCACATACCTAAAGTTAATCAATTCAGTAGCTCCAGAGTGCTGCAAATACAGAAAATCAAAACAAATTGTGTCACATTGCCTATGCCTTTTATATCACAAAAATTTAGTTTTCTGTCTATTTAAAATATTCATTGTATCACTTCTTCCTCACAAGACTCTTTAAATAACATAAACGACTGGAAACATACCTGTTCCCTTGCTTATGAGGGTTTCAGTAAGGCTCTGTAAAACAGAAGTTTTGTTTAAGCACCAGTATGCTATAACTGCCTTTGTTTGCAAATACTCAGAATATTCAAAACAAACTCTGTATCTGATAAATGAATATATATGTATAAAAAGCGTAATATATGTTTACAAAGATGGACTGAACTGGTGAATTTCTATGGCTCTTTACTGGTATATTAGGATTTCTTAGGGAACTGAGAATATATTAAAAACCTCTTGTGAATTAGAGATGAATTTGCATGGAACAGTCTAATGGTGAGCTAAAGAGTCTAATATAGTGAGAAATAATATATGAAAAATATATGAAAAAGTTTTTTGAACAGAAGTGTAATACTGAGATTATTATTTTGGATACAGTACAGTTTTACTGATTAAGGACAGTTGTCTGAAACGTTTAAGGAACATTGGTACTGTATTCATATGCATTGTTTGAAAGAAATGGAAAAAGTGGAGAAATAAGTACAATAAAAATAAGAATACAATTTTTCTAATATTTGGTGAGTGGCTCATTTTCTATCAATTTGTCTATGATTACTAAGTGCCTTTAATGGTAGAGAGCAACTCCCTCAAAATATTCCATTCTCTTTACCGAGGTTGCCTGCACTGGGAACCACGTGTTCCATCCTGATTCCTACCCATTTGTTAGTGGTTTACAAAAGCTCAGTCCTACAAGGGATTTAATAAAATTCTAAGCAATGATTTTTGGGACAGTGACCTGCACACCATCAAGAAATAAGGAGTCAGGCAGGGAAGAGCCAGCTGAGTTTTGTACACTTTTGACTTCCTGCAGAAATCCCTTGTGTTAAAGTGCTGGCTGGCTGTGAACTTGGTGGACAGGAAGTGTGCCTTAGCTTGCTTTACTTCTAAATATGGAGTTTCTTAGGTGCTTTAAACCTGTCTCAGTCAGTTTGGCTATTGGACTTTTTGCTTTTACCCAAGCATTGTTTTTCTTCCTCTGTAGTTTGTATACAGTGACTGAGTACCATGGTGCATTACCCACCTTGACTTTTTTTGTTTTGAACTGGTGCATGTCTGTTGTATAATTACAGGAATTCATCCTTAAAGAAAGCCCAGGCATCAACCATGTTAGGGATTAAGTGAAGCCTATCCCAGTGAATGTTTTCAATGTCATTCCTAAAACTGGGATAATCAAATGATTTATAAGTTCCGAAAGATATAGATTTTGCAGGACCCTGCAATTTCACCTTCCACCTGATAATGAAGGTCAGTTGGAGATCACAAAAAGAATTTGGGACACCAAGTGTAATTTGGTCAGGCCAGGTAGTCAGGATTAGACCCAGCACTGAGGAGGAAGTTGCGTTATTCATACGTATCCCATGGGCTCCTGCAGATATTTAGTTATTTAACAGAATCCACTCCAGGTTTTATCTAGAGCATTAGGTATATTGAATTCCAGTTCATTTTTTGCTCTGGTCCAGAATGTCTGTGCTGCAGGGTCTCAGGTACTCCATTAGCTGAAGTGTAAAGCATGGTTTGCCCCTCTACAAACATGTAATTTCTTTAAAGTAAACTGTTTATTTAAAAACTTCCAGTGGGTGTCTTCTTAGGGCAACTGCTTATGCTCATTGACACTGATTGACAGCTCAGTTATACTGTGTTGGGGACTGTGGCACCTATGGGGCAGGTGCAATGGTTTTGTTCGCCTGAGGCTGGGTCACAGTGCATCCCTGCCAACCCCCTCCCCTCTACCTAGGTCAAGCGGTTCTCTGTAATTGTGCATGGCACCCTTGCAGGGTGCTACCTCATGACACTGCCACCATGCCCCAGTTGCCCCCTAGGGTACCCGCCTTCCTCCCTCTGCCCCCAGCCCCTACTTGCCAGCATATTCACACCTCCACCTTCGTGGCCTCTCTAGGGTTGCACCAGGCAGAGGGGTTGACAGATCTCTCTGTCAACTCCTGCAGGTGCACCAAATGCTTGATGCAGCTTTGTGGCTGCACCAATTCTCGGGTCATTGGCGCAGGGACCCCTGTTTTATAAAACAGGTTGCAGGGTCCCTGGCACATCCAGAGTTTCCTGTAGCCATAGATTGGCACAAATTACGTCCACTTTAAAGGCCAATTGCAAATCGAGCCCTAAGTGTCATTAAACAACACTGTTAACAGCACTGAAATTGCAATGTAGTTGCATGCAACAAACATGTAACTACAGTGCAATTACTTGTTGTATGCCATTAATGATTAGTTAGATTGAAATGGACACTTACATGGTAATTGATTTCTGTATGAAGATTTAGTTTAAAAAGTTATGCAGCACAGAAATTTTAAACGATTATGTGTAAAATATTCATGTAGCTAGTAGATTTTAAAAATTAATGAAGGATTCCTACAGCAGACTACAACCTGTAAAGCCAAAACAGTGACCAAAACCCTCCCACTGGATATTGCACAAGCCCAAAAGCATTTTTAAAAGGATTTTCTACAAAAGTACAAAATAGAAAACATAAAGACATTTGCAAACATTCTGGGAGGGATCCCTGCAATGTCCCAAACTAAGGAGGAGTCCAGAGTGCTGAAACAACAAGAGTCTTTCCTAGGCTGGAGCCTGCTGAAGCACAGTCCTGGAACAGGCACAAGGCCTGCAAGCACTGCAGTCTAGATGGCAAGTCTATTGGAGATTACATTCCAAAGAGTCTTCAAACTTGCAGGAACAGTTAACTTAAAAAGGAAAAAGGTCTCTTATCAGTTCTTGATGACAAAAGGATGTCAACATCACCTCTCTGGAGCTGCGACCTGATGATCTTCAGTTGCTGGGTAGATGAAATCTTTGGATTAGATGCTTCCATGACCTCCTACTGGACCTGGACTGGAAATCTTCTCTGAACCTGCTGGGCTGATGAACCTGGATGTTACCAAAGATGAACCTGGATGCTGCTGGAGCTGAACCTGGATGCTGTGCAGACGAACCTGGATCGCCAGAAGAAAGGCACCTCCATCCTGGGTTGCTGCCTCTTTGGTGGCAGATGTCTAAGCTGGCAATGGCTGAATTCCCTTGTTGGCAGGCAGGCACATTTTAAGAATGGCACCAATTTCTAGGGTAGTACCATTCCAGATATGGGGCATAGACTGTCTCCCATTCTGGACGAACTATGGGACCGTTATAAAATATCTCTAGGCCAGCTTTGTCCACTATTCTTACAGAGTTGATCAACAAGGTCCTGCCACACCTCCAGAATTGCAGTCTCTCATTGCACACCTTAATTCGGACCCACTTGTTTACTCTAGGTGCAGGTTGGCACAAGCTTCCTCCCACAACCAGGCATGCCTGTCTTCTCTATGTCTTCCTATATTTTCTGGAGTAGAAAGGTATCAATGTCCACACTTGGCCTCAGCTCATCAACGACAATTCTCTCTTCTTTGCTGCTTTTCACTAACTCATGTTCAGAAGCACAGCTTGGGGTGCCAGTCCTGGTTGAGATAGTCATGAACACTTAGTGCAGGGCAAAAGCAGTCCACCTCTGCACTCAAGGGCACACTTCTTGAGCCTTCCTACACATGGACATCAGGAGGTTCAATGGAAGCCCAGGCCAATGCCGACTCACGAGGGCCCACTAAGCCATTGCTGCTTCCTTTCTTCCACACATTCTGCCCAGGAGCTGGCGATTGCACCAACCCCACAACTGTCCATTCTCCACTGTCATCAGAGGCACTGTCCTCCCAATGACATGCTTCCTCCACCTCGACCCTCCGATGAGACTTGGACTTGGGCCTGCCGCCCACGGATCTACTAAACCTGCACTGGCAGCTTCCAAAGCCACCCTATGCAGCATGGAGCACTTCATTTCTTCTGGGCCTTGCAAATCATCAGTGTAGACAATGTCCAGAAACTCCTTTACAAATCCATGGGGTCACTTTTATTGCAACCAGCCTGTCGCTGTTGTTCCGATTCTACAGGGTCCCTTATCTGTGTCCAAGCTGGAGCTAAATGGATGCGTTTTGTTTTAGCTTCCTTTGTGTCAACTTCCATGCTCATCCCAAATCGCGTTCTACAGTCTGTGCAATGGGGAATAGGCAGAACATCTCTTCCTGATTTTAAGCATACTATGCACACATTACATGGATAGTTTGGCAAAGCCACCTCAGTGGGTGCTGTTGAACAGTCATACAATTGCTCAGATTTGGCTAATTCTTGTTCTTGTTGGGCTACCCACACCCTAGCATGGAGCAGGTAGTGAGGGGTTTGCTGCACCATGTTCTGAAAGTCAAAAACACAAGTCCCCAAATTACTATTGTTTGCAAGCACTCTATTTAGTTTTAACACACTGGAAAAGGTTCACAAACAGGATGCCTGGCTGCTGCAATGGCATTCCACAACTTGGCAAGAAAACATTTGAAACTTTGTCTTGGTTTTGAAAGCTCTGTTCCAAAATGGTGCTGTTTTGTTTACATAGCTGGCTACACCCCAACATGGTGACTGTAACTTTGCATCACACTCTGTTAAAAATTGTTAGGACTCTGTCTGGATCTTTGCATTTCAACTGATATTCTCAAGCACAAGTTCATTTTACTGTTTCTCAATACATTTGTTTTACAAGCACTTAGGTCAGGGGGATTGTTTGTTTTAAAGTTCACTTTCTTTGAAAATAGCACTTTCACACCAAAGTCCAAGATTTCGCAGTTCACAGACTCTCTCTCTTTCAGTACTGTTGCTGCATTTGCTCAAGTTCTTACACAGTTTTCCAACTTAGCACTACAGTCAATTTCTTTGCACAAGAGTACTATAGGCAGTGGATGGCTTGCATATCGATGGAATCTGACGTTGTCGACTTGAAGAAGGCCTCTGGGGTGAAACGGGCTAGCAGGTCTGCCGATCATCGCTACGATCACCTCAATCACTCCCCAGTCAGTCGGAATACGTGTTGAGCCTGGATTATTTGCTGCAAGTGATTCCTCCTTCCTGCCACATGAACTACAAGCTGCTCGCACACTGCAAGCTGCTCCTCCACGAATGTTCCACAAGCAGAGACTCAGGCAAGGGCGGGACCAATCGCACGACGCCATGCAAATGAGCTTTCTCTCTGCCACACTCCTGCATGGTGATCGTTGAGAAGGCAAAATTTAAACTGCAAACTGCCACTTTTTTTATTTTATTTATTTATTTTTTTTTTTTTTTACGGCTTGAAATTTCAGTGGGGCAAGGCATTTTTATTCAGTTCTTGGTGTACTTTCCTTAGCGACTCCCCCAAATTTCACTGTACACACTTGAAACTTTCTGAGCACTTAGAAAACACTGTCTTTTAAGTCCACAAATACTTTTCTCTGGAAATTTGCAACTTTTAAAAGTTTTTAAAGCACTTTTTCCACAAGGCAAGGGCAATTATTTCTCAGTCCACTGTTTCAAAGCAAACCCACAAGCAGCAAATTCTTCCTCTTTCTTTTCCATATAACTCGGGCAGCAAAAGACTTTCAGGTGGCATTTTACTTGGCACAACTTTGCTTTCTGGTAAAACAATCTTCTGTTTGTGGCACCACCACCAGACAGGAAGATCCTAGACATACCCTCAGCATGCTTCTCACCCCAAATTAAATATCCCAAGATGAACCCCATTTTATGTAACCCCCAGGCCACTTCTTTAACTAGTGTGTACACCACCCATTGCTTGTAATGCTCACCCAAGCTAAATAGCTGGAGAAACACTGGTGCCTATATACTGGCATACCAATTTACTTTACTAAAAGGTAGGTACCACCCTTGGCATTAGGATGTATACCCGACTCATTTTCTAGAGGAAGAGAGGGGTGGGGGTACAGAAACAAAACAACTTGAATCTTGTGTAAATGACAACCCAGGTCCAGGGTGGCGACAGCTAGGCATATCTAATCTGCTGAGGGGACCATATTAAATCCATACAACCAGAAACAATATTCGGAATGTCCATAACAGTGACTGGGATTGTGCAGTATGGCTTTATTAAACAGAGGAAAGTAAAAGCTGAAGAGGACCCCCAAGGGTCAGTCCAGGCTGGACAGGTACTGATTCAAGAACTCTCCTTGCATGCAGTACAGTTCATGAACAACAACATAAACATCTTCTTCTTCCCAAATTGCCAAAGATGCATTAGTGGACACCTGGCCATGCACATGAACATCTCTCTTCCCATGAGCTTTATTTAATGAATCTAAGCCACACACTCAGAACTCTTCTCAGACATAGGTGCAATATGTGAAACTCAGCCACACACCTAAACCTGCAGCTTGGCCCTTGCTCAGGTAAACATACTGGTGCCTTTGCGAACCAGGAAGCCCTGCCTTGTAAGCACTTACATGGTGTTCCTCCCACCCTTAGCCCCAACCGACAGTCTCTGCCATTCTTCAGGGTTACACCATTGAAACCCTCATTCCCCACTGAAATGCTAGAGGTCCCACACTTTACTTGTCACAAACTGAATGACCAGAGAATAAACTGCACTCACTGGGGTACACAGTTTAACTTTCCACTTCACTTCTCACACTGTTGAGAACTAGGGGCACTGACAGGTGTGATCCAGCCTTATCTATGGGCACAGACACCCCAGACTATACAATCCCTAAGAAATTATGGAGATCTAGTCTCCTAGACAGTATTACAGAACTTGTCCCATCCACAGGGCATGGAACAACTAAAAGGAAAAGGGAAGGCACTCTCCTGGGTAGCCGATCCAAACAGTCTATTTCAGGTCCTTTCCAAAGCAGCTGAAAACACCACAGAACATTCAGGAGATTGCCCATTGAGTCCACAGAGAACAAGCAGATCCTTTCACTTCACTGGGAGTAGAAATCAGGAAATCCTGCTGTAGCCTTTTCTCCACCACTTCAACTGGAAGCTGGAAATGACACTCCACCAGGGTGAGAAATCCAGGGCCCTCTCCTCAGAGCCTACTGGCAGTCCTTCTGCCACTCTCACCTCCTCACTCCACAACTCTCTACACCGAGCTGAGCATTCTAAGCTCCCCACAGCAGCTATCCACACAGTGTGGCTTATGCTGCTGTGAGAGTTCTAAACAACCTAATCATTCCTCCCTCAGGCTAGCTGAGTAAACAATGATGTCATTATGTAAGGAGCTCCTAATGAACTCCCTACCAGCTGCCTGCTGACTTCCTAACAATAATACTGATAGGATTCTAGTAACCCCAGGGACTGGGTGGTTACACATGTATTGAACAGTAGCAGCCTCAGGTGTTTCATGTCATCCTAAGCCAAGGTCTAACACTACTTCATGTGGTCTAACACAAATACAAATATTTAAGACTGATATTTGTATTTGTATAAAGTGCTTTACTTGTGTGTATGTGTCCTAAATAGTGTTTGTTTTGCACAGCCCTACTAGCAAGGCACTACATGGTCAATGGCATCTCATTAGAGCTTTATTATAGGCCTGGAGCGAACAGAGTTTGTGCCCCACAGAACCAGTCAGGGCAGCCAGTTCTTGAGGTTTAGTACCCACCCTCTTGCCCCAAACACATATAATTCCTTGGTGTTCAAAGCCCCCTGCATGCTCCTGATATATATTTACACATACCATGGTGGCTAGTGGTTCCACCCACCCCTGAACACTCCCCGACATATAGCTCAAAATACCCGATGGCTAGTGGTGCCCCACCCCTAAACACCCCATCTATTGCAAAATACCCTGGTAGCTAGTAGTACTCTGTTCCCTGGGTTTGAATCCCCCTTGCCCACCTGTTCCACTGATGGGGGGCCAGGTCTGACTCCCCACTGACTCATCAGTACTGACCTCAGCACTCCCACCCCCTCAGCAACCACCACAGAGCCTGAGAAGACATATGGCACCATGCCTGTGTAAAGCAAAACTAGTCTCAATTCTTTCATGGTGATTTATATGTATCAAGTACTAAAAGGGGCATTTGAAAAGCAAATTATAAGTAAAGAGACTTTTCAGTATTTGACTGTGGATTTTCCAATCACAGCATTTTTTTACATTTTTCCAAAAATACACAAGTCCTTAACTGATCCCCCAGAATGCCCCATTGCTGCAGGAATTGGTGGACACACTGAACCACTTTAAAAAAGTGTGAATGCCTACATTAAAAAAATTGCTAGTGGGTTCTGGTCTCACACCACAGATATCCTGAAAATCTTGCAGAACTGTGAACTTGATGCGGATGTCATTGTGGACTTATGGACGTGGAGTCCCTCTACACTAACATTCCACATTTGAAGGGAGGAACTCCACCCCAATGGACAGCATTGAGGGACTCAGATCAATATAGTGATCAGATGAATTAGAATATGTTTTTGTTACCACAAACAGAACTGGTTTTGACATGCAACAGTTTCAGCTTCATGGGGAAGCATTATTTACAAACTAAGGGGATTGCCATGGGGGCAGCTCTCATCCCAAATTATGCAAACATAATGAAGGAAGGAGTTAAAAAAGTCCACCAGAGGTATGGCAAGGACATCAACCATCTCCTTTAGCACTCTGGGATGAAGGCCATCTGGATCCAGTGCCTTATCAGTTCTCAGAGACTTAAGGGCCTCCCTCACACTACCAACAGGAATTTCAACATCAGAGAGCTCCCCCTTCCCCATTCGTAGCCCACCTCCCCCTGTATGGTGTTGTCCCTCTCTTGTGAAGACCGAGAGCAAGTATTCATTAAGTACTCCTGTCTGCTCCCTGGCCTCCTTGGCCCACCCACTCCCTGACTCCCTCCCTAGTTATGGTAGTTTGGAACACAATGTTCTCCAATTTTAACTTTTAGGTTTTTATGAGATGAACACATCTCATAGGTTTGCTTGCTTGCACTCAGCACCTTACTGTATGCACCTGTTTACATGATTGATTATGATATTTAAAATGTTGTGTCACTGAGGAGTGGGCACCTTGACAGTGCATGCATGCACAAAACACTGGGATTAGTGGCATCCTGTAAGTTGCTATTTTGCACATTAAACTCTTTTCATCAGCAAGTCAGCATAAAACTTTCTCTTTGTGCAAAAGTGGGAGTAGTTGATGTACCCAGTCTTAAGGAGCTACATTTTGCTCATTGCTTTGCCTGAGAACACCGATATACCTGGGATGGCCCTTTTTGTACTTCTGTGTAAAGCAGAATTGGTCTCAATTCTTTCATGGTGATTTATATGTACTTCCCATGAAGCTTTGCATTATTATGTGTGATTATGTGTTTCTTTGAATCTGGGCTTTATTGCCAATGCCCTTCTGAAGAAACCCTTGCCTGAGTGCTTTAGTGCTGAGGTTCTTTGTCTTTAGATTGCTTTCTTATTTTGGACTCAACATGATGTGCACATCATAGAACAGCTTCCCATTTCTGAAATACAGTTCCGATAAGGCACACTGACAAGTCCTGAGAATGACAAAACGCATGTCTGTGTCTTCTGTTTTCAGCCTTTGTTGACTGTGTGAGAGGCCATTCGCTGCCATACACTCTAGCATAAAGCAGAACAAACCTAAATTATTTCATGGTGATTTGCATACAATTCATATTATTGGGGTATGCATGATTTTGTAATTCTCTGAAACTAGACATTATTGCCAGTGCCATTCCCAGGGAACCCTTGTCTCAGTGCTTTTATGCTGAGATTCTTTGTCTTTGATCTCTCTCAATGCACAAGATACATATATGTATGTTGTGTGTGTGTGTATATGTCTATATAGATATATATAGATATATACACACACACACACACACACACACACACACACACACACACACACATATATATTCATTGCAAAAACTTGTTAATGGAAAGGCATGAGGGGTGTGTTTTGGGATTGTGAACCCTAATGCTCACCCAACCATGATTAAATAAGGCAAGATGGATATAGAATAGGAGAATGGGGTAAGCATTAGGTTCATAACCCCAAAACACACCCTCATGCCCATTCCTGCATGCACAGTGGGTGGGTTCTTAGACTGGGAGCCCTAAGGTTGTATTTCCCTACTTTTGTTGCTTCAACCCTAATGGTGCATTAACAAAGTTTTTGCAATGAATTTCCTTACTTTTGAGAACGATTATTGTAGCCTTATTTGATTATGGCAGGCGTAGGTGGACCTTGTGCTTCCATCGATGCCCATTGTAATCGTCCCTCATTTTCATGTGCAAGCACAGGGACCTCCAGGCCCTGTGTTCCTATCACTATACAGTGAGTGGTAGGGGCCTGTGCTCTCATACATGTCTACTGTATTTGCCCCTCATTTCCATGTGAGACTGTAGGGCCCTCCGGGCCCTGCACTCCCATCAGTTCATAGTGAGCAGTGGAGGCACAGGGTCCTCCAGGCCCTGTGCTCCTATGCATGCCTACTGTATGTAATTTCCCTCATGTGCATGTGGGACTCCCATCAGTGCATAGTGTGTTGTGATACCACTGTGCCCTGCAAATCAGTACTGCTGCCATGTTGATAATGCATGCTACAGTATACAGTAGGTCATACGTGCCCCATTCATTACAATTTGGAAACAGGGCCTGGTAACATGCAAAACAACTTAGTGCACCCAAAGGTGTACTAAACTATAATGGCTGTATCTTGAGCGTTTTTCGAATAGCATCTGAAAAGTACCCCAGCCATAACAATGTTACCCCAAGGGAAATTCTGAAACTTCAAAGTGTTATAACTCTGCCGCATAGTAACGCTTTTCCACCAAACCAGCTAAATGCACATCTTTGGGGCAAGTTCTTTGTACCCTGAAAATTTCAGTCCAAACTGTTTTAGTTATGAAGTGACAAAGAAACAGACATATCTGAAAAGTAGTGTCACAAACAGCGATAGTACCCTAGTTCTTTTGGCAAATAATGTCGCATTAAGCAGTTCAAACTAAGTCAGCCACATCAACAGAACTACCCCACGAGATTATGCATGCAAAATTTCATGCACATCGATTGAAGGGTTCCTAACTTATTAAGGTGCAAAGCACAATATGCAAAACTGGAAGTCTACAAAAAATGGAAAAAACGTGTACATTTAGGGATGTTTAATACGCAATATCACAGAAACCACAAAAGCAGTTCAAATGAAATTGGCAACAATAACTGATCTACCCCACGAAATGAAGTTTGCAAACGTTCATGCATATCAAAGTGTTATAACTCTGCCGCAGCTGCAAAGTTATTAAAATGCGAAGTATGCAAAACTGGATGACTGTAAAAATGGGAAAAAAAAACACAAATATAAGGATATTTGAGACACAGTATCTTCAAAACCACACAAGCAATTCTAATGGAATTAAAAACATCAACAGACCAATCCTATGAAATGATGCATGCAAAATATTATGCACATACAGTATGTTATAGGGCTTCAGTTATTAAAGTACAAATTATGCAAAACTGGAAGACTGTTAGTAAAAATGGAAATAAAAAACATTAAGTTTAATGATGTTTGAGACACAATATCTCACAAATCACACAAGAGGCTAAAATGAAATTTATCACATTTACAGATATACCCACTAAGAGGGCTCTGAAGTTAATAAGGTGCAAATATGCAAAACTGGAAGACTGTGTGCAAAATGGGAATAAAACATGTAAGTTTAAGGATGTTTGAGACAAAGTATCTGAGACAATGCATAACAGATTCACATGAAATTTATTACATTAAGAGGTCTACCTCCAGAGCTTAGGCATGCCAAATTTCATGTAAATCCATTGAAGGGTTGCTAAGTTATTAAAGTGAAAAGTACGCAAAACTGGATGACAGTGTAGGCAAAGTATTGTACTTTCACAATCAATATATATATATATATATATATAAAGTTTCCCATAGGAAATAATGGGAAATTGAAAATTTTACAACTTTGAATGGATTAATATTTTTCACCAAACCTTTAAAGGCACATCTGTGACCCAAGGGCTTTCTACCCTGAAAACTTCAGACCATAAGATAAAGGCATTTCTGAGACACAGGTAGACACAGAAACATGAAAACAAATGGTAAATTTTGGATTTTTAACAGTTTCTATCTCACAAACCACAGAATGGATTCACATGAAATTCTGCACATCGAGGACCTACCCCTGGAGATTATGTATGCCAAATTTCATACAAATCCATTGGAGTGGTTCTAAAGTTATTAAGGTTCAGAGTTTTGGTTTTATAGAAGTCTGCACTCAACCCTGATATACTGGTGCTACCACACAAATGTATTTTATATGTATTATATGTTTGTAATAGATAACCCACAGTAGGGTGTGCGGTCACGCTCCGATATATGCATGCCTTGGTGTGCATTCAACCACCCAAGGTGTGTGTATATCAGACTGCAACTGCACACCCTACAGTGGGTTATTTATCTTATAAAATGGCTAAAATGGTTTTGGAGGGGCTGAAAGTGCAGGTGTGGTCGCACTCTGATATACACACGGTCATGTGGTGCGCTTCAGCCAACCAGCAGAGTATTTTCCCTACCCATTTTATTAATATAATGTGTGTGTGTGTGTGTATACAGTGGTGCTAGCAAGGATGCAGCATGGTACCTTGCAGCACTATTGCAAAATGCATGCAGTATACTGCAGGGAACAGTGTTATACAGGGACACTTAGTCCCTTTGTCATGCAGTATTTGTGACATGTCATTTACTGAAATGGCTAGTTCCTCTACACAGATTATATATTGTGCATACAGTAAATATACATATATAATACATGGATGGGACCTTCCCCATAGGAGCCCATTATCGTGTATTTCCCTGTGTACCTCACCAATTAAACCTACATTCCAAACAATTAAAGCTGCATACTTCCACACTCAAACCTGAATACCATGGAAAAAAAAACCACCCATGGACCAACATTATGACCACCAAAACAAACATCGTAATGACCAATTAAATTAATAAACACATCAATGAACACATCAGCTGGACCAGTTAAAAATTTCTATGCTAATAAGCCCCATGACAAAAACACAGCCTTATCTAAAAAGCTCCCTGACAAAAACACAGCCTTACCTAAAAAGCTTCCTGACAAAAAGACAGCCCTCAGGTACAAAGAAAGGCACCTTCCCCATGTATTATATAAAATAAATACTAGGCAACTGTGAAATACAAGGCTACATACCTATCTCAGGGGCTAATTAGGGCAATAATGCCACTCGCCCTTCGGGCTTGTGGCTTATAGCCCCAATTATCCCCGTTGATAGGTACATATCCTTGTATACCACAGTTGCCTAGCATATATCTATATCTATATTAGAGATGGGCAAAGTGGCCAAAATTGGCTCCGTGGAGTGATTCACGGAGTAATGCAGAATTCACAAAGTGCTCCACCACGTGAAGCGGGAGTATTTCACATCATAATGGGGAACGCGAAGTCCATTGAAACCAATAACTTTGCATTTTTCTGCCTTCCCAAAACCACTTCTCCACCAATTTTAAGGCGAAGTACATTGAAATCTATGTACTTTGCATCACTTCACCTTGTTATTGAGTTCCATGGTGAATTTGCAGTGCTTCATGGGACTGCAGGTCACATGGGCTCAAGATTGTTCTGCACAGCCTCAGTTCTGTGTAGTGTGTGTGTAGTGGAAGATGGAGACAGCTTCCTCTCAGAGCTCTGCGATTCAAATCCCCTAAAAGATGGTAAAAAAGCCTCTTTGAGCCATTTTTTTCTCAAACTTTAGTGCATCGATTGTAGGGAAACCCTCCTGTGCTCATATCATCGAGTGTTTATTGTTTGTGAGTGGATTTTGAATTTTAATTTAGAACAGTCAGTCTGTGTATTGTGAATTGTGCTTTGGGGGAGGGGCATATCTGTGGTGTAGGTAGATTAACTGGGAGAAAAAGGCAGTCTTTCTGTTTTAGTTATATTTTTCTTGTAAAACTGTGTTAATGTGTTTTTTTTTTGCTGATTGTAGTGGTGCAGTAGTGTATAATTTCAGTTTGTTTAAAACATTTGGTTGTATTGTTAAAGGTTTTCAATTTGATATGCAATACTTGTCGTGTACGTGTGAGTGTGTGTACAATGCGTACCATTAAATCAGACAACTTTTATTCTGCCAGAGTAATTGCAGCAGTGTGAACTTGCTATCCACCACACCTGCATGATTTTTTTTATACTGCTTTGTGGTATCTTTACTGGTAGTGGACTGTTACTGCCATGCACTACCCCCCAAACTGCCAAAAGATGTTCTTTTCCAGATTTTGATTTGTGACCTGTGAGCACTGGTTAGGTGTTGTGCCTTTGTGTCTGACTCTGCATCTCTTGAGTGCGCAGCGCAATCTTAATCTGTCTGTGCATTTGCAGTATACCATTAATTCTGGAAGACTTTGCATTTCTTGTTATGCTCTCATTTCACTTCATCAGCACTATGGAATTTTCTGGACACAAGACAGTAGCATTCTGGGGATGCACATGAATTCTGGTGACTATGTGTGGCCACTGCTCACATGACGGAGTGCACCATTTATTCTGGGAGACTTTGCATTTTTTGTTACCCTCTCATTTCACTTCACCAGCACTGGGGAATTTTCTGGATACAAAACAGTAGCATTTTGGGGATGCAAATTAATTCTAGTGACTGTGTGACCGACCACTGCATGCGTGACTGAGTGTACCATTAATTCTAGGAGACTTTGCATTTTTTGTTATGCTCTCATTTCACTTAGTCAGCAATGGGGAATTTTCTGGACACAAAACAGTAGCCTTTTGGGATGCAAATTAATTCTGGTGACTGTGTGACCACTGCATGCATGACTGAGTGTACCATTAATTCTGGGAGACTTTGCATTTCTTTTTACGCTCTCATTTCACTTAGTCAGCACTGGGGAATTTTATGGACACAAAACAGTAGCATTTTGGGTATGCACATTAATTCTGGTGTCTGTGTGTGATGTGACCACGTCCACTGTGCACATGACTGAGTGTGCCATTAATTCTGGGAGACTCTGCATTTATTGTTGTGCTCTCATTTCACTGTCCAGCACTGGGGAGTTTTCTGACACAAGACAGTAGCATTTTGAGGATGCACATTAATTCTGGTGACTGTGTGTGGGGACACTGGAGGTTGTTAGTACTGTTGCCACTCCACCTTACTTCGCATTAAGGCGGAATGACAACACAAAGTAATAATATTACAAGGTAAAGTGAGCCTTTCCTATTGGCCACTCCACATGAGTAGATAACAATGCAAAGTGGCCACTTAGCATTCACTTCGTCAGTGGAATTTAATTTTGTGCATCTCTAATATATGTGCGGCAGTATAGCCTAGAGGTTACAGTAATGAGATGTGAATGAGCTTGGTACATCCAGCAAACCTGGGTTTGATTCCCAAACTTCCACTCACATACTGTGTGACTCTGAGCAAGTCACTTAACCACCGAAGTGCTCCTGAGTCATCCCTGAAAACAGGCACTTATACCTAGTGGGCCTTACCCAATTACCAATAGAATATAATGCATATTTATGTGTGTGTGTGTGTGTGTGTATATGTAATAGATAACCCACTCTTAGGTGTGTGGTCACGCTCTGATATACACATGCCTTGGTGTGCAATGTATGCACGAGGCCGCAGGCCGAGTGTGTAAACCACCCAAGGCGTGCATACATCAGAAAGCGATCGCACACTGTAGAGTGGGTTAACTATCTTATAAAATGGCAAAATTGTTTTTCAGGGGGGTAAATGTGCAGGTGTGCAGTCGTGCTCCAATATACGCATGGTCATGTGATGGAATCCAATGAATCAGCAGCCATAATTTTTACTACGCATTTACAAATATATATATATATATATATATATATATATATATATATATGTATATTATATATACAGTATGGCAAAAGGGAATATGCTATTGGGGTTCTTATGTCTCCTGTAACTTCCAAGCACCCTACCACATGACCTACTCTCATGACCCAAAGACAGTCTATGGGAAAAGGACCATGCACCAGTATCTTGTACAGGATCTACATGGTAAAACTGGTATATAGGAAACCTAATCCCCACCACCTACCTTATCCTTGTGTCTGAGGGGGATCAGTTAGCCAGATGGCCAATGGCTAGTAAAGCAGTTGGCTTTGCTACCACATTTTGATACTTACTAGTCAACTGGGTACCTGCCAATGAAGTGATACCTGAGTCCTGGAAAATGGTGGTCAATAAAAATATGGAATAGGCCAACCCATGTCCTTACTATTTAAGAACTGTGTAAAGTAACTTAATTTACTCATGACTTTCAAAACCCTATACAAAACAGAAGGTGACTCTAAAATACTTTTCATAGGACCCTATCAGGTTTGTGAAAAGCCGGAAGGTTTCCTCAGAGGGGACACAGCAGTCCTTCTGTGGAGTGTTATATACCATAATCCCCTGCTCCCACGGCTATAGGACCATGTGGGCCTTCAAACTGAAGCCATGTTCCCAAACACATTTTCTGGCATGGTGTGTGTTTGAAGTATTTTAAATATTTATTTTCAGATGATATGTGGCTAACATCAGTTAAAAATGTGCAGAATGCCTGCAGCTGACAGTAATCAGAAGCAGTTGCTCAGATAATCTGTTTTAAAAATGAATAGTTAGGATTGTTGCTGTCTTTTGGAATATTGGAATTTGAGGATCCAGGTCCTTAAAATCAGACTTCCTAAAAAACACCTCAGACATCAAATTAGAAGTAGGATATTGCAGTATCCAATGTCTGATACCTTAAAATCCAAAATAAATTCCACTCCATATAATAAAATAATTGATGCCTACTACCACCCTCTGCCAAATTCTACTCCCCCCCACCTTTCTATAGAAACAAATCTCCCCTTCCATGGATCAGAGCAAAACCTCCCACCCAAAGCACAACCACTAGCCCCCACCTCCCTCCTCCTTCTAATAGAATATTTGTAAAAGAAGTGTAGTGATCAACAAAGGCTGTGTCTCTGGAGCTTGTGGTTCACCCTGCCAAAATCCTACATCCCCCCACCCATGTACAATAAAATCAAGCCCCTCCCCAAATAAGAGCAAAACCTCCCACCCAACCCACACACTAGCCCCAATTTCCTCCCCAAAGCACCCCAAAATGAATACTGTTGGGTGGTGGATACATCGGTGAGAAGTTTCCTCAGTCAAAACCATCTGTGGTCCCAAGGTGAACAGCTTGCACTCATCTTTGATCCAGCTAAGGAATGAATGGTGCCATCCTCCAATAGTAATACCCGATTGGCTGGGTATTTATTTAAACAATGAAGGGCTTGCTTCTTGAAACAAACATTACAACAATATGACAGTGTCCCTTAAGTTGTCTGAACACAAATTTATCTTTTAACTTTCTTAATATTTTGTAAAATTGTGAACACTTTTCAAAGTGCACTAAAGTAGAAAAAATCCTGCTGCAAATCTTAAAAATACTCGTATTTTGAGTAAATGTGTAACAAAAAATTCATAAAGTATTACTTTGTGATCATTTTTATTTTTAATTAATCATAACTGATTTCTAATTAGTTTATTTAAGCAATGCTGTGCCATGGACTGCTATATCAGTCCAGAATTCCTATACGTTCTAACTCTGTTGGCAGCCTAAAGGTTAAACAACTACTACATTATGAATCTGGTAGTAATGCTCCATCACAAACACTTAACTCTTACTTCCTCCTTTTACGTTTTTAAAAAGTTACATTAGCTTGAAGTTGTTCATGTTGAACTTTAAAATGGAAAAAAGTCTTGGTGTACTTTTAGTTATTTCTCATGGTGATTTTTTAGCACACATATGTGACCAATTAACTTACAAACTAATTCGTTTTTAACAAAAAAAAAAAAAGGACCGATTTTATATGATATCTGCAAAACCAGTAAGTTTATATCTCAACTCTAAACTGTTTTTATTTATCAGAGGCAAAACATTTTGCTATCAGATTGGGTAAACTATGTAATTGCAGCCCTTAAAAGCTCCACAAATACACACCTGAGACTCCTGAAATTTGCAGGGTTAAGAGACCCTATGACTGCGAGAGTGCATACCAAAGTTTACAGTCCTAGCATCTAAATCAGCTGAGCAATGACTCTCTCAGAATGGCCATTTTTTTAATGAAACACAAAACATAAACATAAAAAAATGTATGGGGAAAAACTCCCCTGACTCTTGGAGAATCTGTGGCATGGTGTTACTAGGGGTTTGACCGATCATGCAATGCAGCATTGGTGTTAACTTTTACATCCTCTCCCCAGGTACAGATGTTTGAGTATTGTTCTCTGCCTGGAAAGACACTGTCAAAGTTAGGGTAATGCCAATGCTACACTGCATAACCATTGAAACCCACACCTATATCATGCCACAGATTCACCAAGGTTCAGTGGACCATTTGCCCCAACATCAAACTTCCCTACTTCTTACCTTTTGTGCTTAACCCTTAAGTGATGCATTAACTTTCATGTTTGTTTGTTTTTTAACCACCATTAATTCCCTTACTTCTCAAAAAAGATTACAACACACGCACATAACTTTGTACTTACAATTCTGGTACGTCTAATGTCAAAGAATCCTGGATTGATAATTTTGGCTTTTGATCAGCATTGTTAATTGTTTTAATGACAAAAAAGTCCCTGGGAATGTAGCTGCAAATAAAATGATGTCTGTTTGCATATACATCAGAAAAATGTTTGGGGGGGAGCGGAGCCATCAAACATTGAGGCAAGACACATTTCCACTGTGCTCCAGCAGAGATCTTCACTTTTCCTTTTTTCCACCCCTTTATACCAATTGGAACTTTCTGAAAATAATGCAAAAGCAAGACAGTGTTACAGCCATTTTGAATCAGGTCAAGATAAGGGAAACCCAAAGAAAAATGCTGGAGGTGGTGGAGGAAAAGCAGCAGCTGCTGTAGACATGAAAAAAAAACACAAACCACCATGTGAAATGTACTTTGGGCTGTAAAACTCAAGACATGAGGTTGCAGCTTTAGATTAAAAAGCTATTGATTTTAATAACAGTTCCTGGTGTGCAAGATGCAATCTTCAGTAGCACTGGGGAGGCCAAAGAAGTGGCAAAAACAGCACTAAGGACAGCAATAACCATGACATGGCTGGTGAAAAATAAAACAGAACTCTCAGATACTGACTTTAGGGCCTGGAGAACTATACAAGAGCACTCCATTTCAGAATAACTGTGGTTCCTGGAAACTTTTGAAGGAGAGGATCAATCTGGCTATGCAAGCAAGCAGTTGGGAAAGATTTTTCATCTAGACTGGTACCCAGAAGTTCACAGAGCATACTGCATCACCCCACATAAATGGGATGAACAGGAGATACACTACACCTTTTTAATAATTCTAGCGAGGATGCATGAACAGGACAGAGTGCTGGACGTTGTTTCTTGTATAAGCCTACTCAGCATGGAAGACAGAATCTGGATTTTGATTTTCCCAGATTTCAGTTATGTCACCCATACCTGCTGAAAGTCCTTTGACTACTAACAGCAACTCTATGGACTCTGCGAGTAACACACTCACTATGATTCGGCATAGGCAGGTATTAAAATTACCAGCCCTCTAGACTATTCCCTCCCCATCGAGTACCTGTAAAGTACCCTAAAAATACTAGGATGAAAACTGAGTAGTTGGGTCAGGTCAGATAGTTACTACCCAAGTAACCAACCCTGACCATAATAAAAATCATGTGAAAGTCTTTTTTTTGTTTTGTTTTTTTACTATTTCACACTGTTAGGTGTCCCAAGCTATTATACTCATGGAGGGCATTGCTGAGGCAGGTACGAGAGGCACAGCTGCTCTTGGTGAGCCTGCTGCATTTTCCAAAAATTTTACCCATGCCGGGCATTGCTGAGGTAGGTATGAGAGGCACAGCTGCTGTGAGTGAACCTGCTGTTCTTTCCAAAAATTATACCCATGGCAGACATTGCTGAGGTAGGTTAGAGAAGTGCAGCTGCTCTGAGTGAGGCTGCTGCTGTTTCCAAAAATTATACCCATGGTGGGCATGAAAGTTACACAATATAAAATTGATGATTGACAAAGAAAACTAAGAGCAGAGTGGCACATGTGGCTGGCATGGTAGCAGTGGTGATGGTTCTATTTGTTTCATACACAACCTAATCATCATAGTCAGTATCACTGTTTCCAGGCTGTTTTTCATGTTCAGGGTCAGAATAGCATAATTCAGTGTTTGGGACAACTGGAAAATTGTTAGCATTTATTTTGAGAAATGTAAGTCAATCCACATTTACAGGACTTAGTAGTGTTCTTTGGTCAGTGACTATTCCTCCAGCTGCACTAAACATGCATTCTGAATATACACTTGAAGGTGGACAACTGAAGTACATTATTGCAAGATAAGCTAGATCTGGCCATATTGCTCTTTTTTGTTTCCAATAGTTTCCAACAGTGCGGGATCTTCCTTGAGACCAGTCATAGTATGGTCTGCAAAATACTCCAGGATCATTGTGCTGTATGAGACAGTTACCAGTCTGGCGGATGAACCAGCTGCACTTTCTTTACAGGATCCTACTCTATGTTGTTGCAGGTGACTCAGAAATGATTTGCCTTTCTGATCCTGAATATAGGATGCCTGAGAAGTAGCTGTAGATGTCCTTTCCCTCACTGATGACACTGGTGATTGTGAAGAATTTATAGATGTGCTATTGTCTGTGCCTGAGGCGCACTCTGATGGTTCAGCAGGGTTTGACTGCTGTACATCAGTTAATGGTGTTAGTGGGGCAATATCACATTTGATTAGCAGAAGATCTCTACAATACTCAATGTCTTCCCCTGCAGGAAGGATGGCTTCAATGTTCCACTTGAAGTGGGGATCTAGCAACATAGCCAACACATAGGTGTCATTCGAACATGGTATTTATTCTCTGATCAGTCAACAGCCTGAGACTCAAGTCATCTGCCAGCATGACAGTGGTGGCGTCCTCTTCTGACTAAAAGTTTTTCTTTATGACATCAAGGAAAACATGAGGAAATCTTATTTGAGGAAGAATTTGACTCAGAGTTGCACCGTCTGCACTGACATCATGTGTGGCAGCCTCAAATAGCTCTGATAAAGTGACCAAAGATTCAAGTAGAGTCCAGCTGCTGGAACTGAGTATTATGTCTACTTTGCTTATTTAAATTTGCATGATGTAGTCATGTACAGCTTTTTCTCTGTTCAAGAAGCCTTTCCAACATGTAAAATGTTGAATTCCAGTGGATTGGAACTTCCTGCTTTAATGTATGCAGTGGTTAAGTTGTTTGACCTCTACAGCCCCTTCAGAAGTTTTTGAGCTTTCACAGACTGGCTGAAATGCCCACGTATTTTCCTAGCAAGACCTAACAGGTTTTCAACATTTCTGTTTCCATTTATAGTAAGAAACTATGGATGGGAAGATTTAGGCAATGTGCAAAACAAGGTATGTGTTGGTAGTTGCTATCTCTAACAGTGTTGACTATGTTGGCACCATTGTCTGTCACTATGAACCCTGGAGATAAGGAATATGGAGTAAGCCATTTCTGCAATTGTTGCTCCAGCTCCTGCAAATATTGACAGCAGTGTGGTTGTCCTCAAAAGTGGTGACACATAATACAGTCTGCTTCCTACAGTTTATGGTAAAGCAGGGATTATTACTTTCAAACTGAAAACTTGCTCAATGAGCTGTAACAATCATGTAGTCAATTGCTTGGTTGCTGGTCCATATATCTGTGGTTATGTGAATCTGCTTCACTTCAGACTTTCAACTGCTTAATGACGTACATACAAGTTATACAACTGTGGAACAGCCTTTTTGAGAAATATGTTTAACAGGGAATGGTGTACCATGGTTCAATCTGGTTCACGAACTTGAGGAAACATTTTAGGCAACAAAAGCAAAAGGGAGTTGACAATCGGTCCTCTGTTTCAGATGCTGGCATGTTGGATGCTTGCTGGTAAACTTTGATGTCCTCATAACACTTTCTTTTAATGTTAGTTGATGAGAATGATGAGATATTTTTAATTTTTGGGTAATATATTTTGCACCATTTTCTTGTGAAGTACTACTTTGGGATTTTGCAGTACTTAATGGTATCAGAAGAAAACAATCTGTGTTTGTCTGGGAAAACTGCAAGGACACATCAAGTGATTCAGTGTCAGTTCCTGCTGCCAGTTCACTATGGTCACCATCACTACCACCTCCACTACCACCCATACCAAACACACTCCTTGCCCTGTGCCTCTCAGTTGGGTGTTTTACTTTTGCATGTCATATCACTACTGATGTTCCACAATTTCCTGCTTTGCCACCACAACTGATGCTCATTTTGCACAAACTGCATATAGCTAGAGAGCTGTCTGCAGGGTTAATAAAATAAATTCCACAATTAAGAATTAGCTTTTGTGCTTTGTACCACAGTGCCTGGCACTATGTATTGCATAGTCAAGGGACCTGGAGAAAAGCCTACACTGCCATTTCCTTGTTGAGATGAACTGTTCTCATTCATGTTCATCTTCCTATTCTTACATTTAGCATATGATTTTTTTGCCTCTGATACCTTACAGCAGCATCCGCTCCTACCCCCTCATCAAAACTACAGACCTCATCACCACAAGATTTAGAAGAACTAGAAGTGCTGTCATCATCATATGGGACATAGCCTGGGCTATCCCACTCCTTGTCCCCATATCACCACCATCTCTATCAGAATTCACTGCCTCAGCGCCTGAGGTTATATTTGAGGAGGATGCCTCCTTGCATGCTGCTTCAGCAGCTGGAAGCATTGTGGCACATATTGCAAAACATTCAGTACCTCTACAAGTAACTCCAGTCAGTCCTTTCCAAAACTCTATCATCATTTCAATGCTAACATGCTTTTTGGGCTCAGGAGGACATTTAGTGCCAGTCCTGGTGATGTTATTATTATTTAATGTATTTATTTATCTCTTTGATAACCAGATGGGTGCACTGATCCAATGACTGTTTTCAGGCACTAGCCAGGCCATTTGCATGGCACACTGAGTAGAGCAAATAAAAGTTACATCAATTAACAGGTATCACAATTCGGTTACAGAAAAAAGGTACATAATGACAATACACACAATTAATTACAGCAGAGTACATGGTCCATAAACAAGTCAGTAATCAGGTCGAGACTCTGTAATGATACAAAAATTTCAGAGAAGGGTTTACATTCCATCTACATAGAATAAGTGCTGTGGCAAAGGCAGGAAAGGGGAAAGTACAGAGCCAGATAGGGAGAGGGTGCCTCCAGAAAGGCATGACACCAGTACAGGGGAGGGGGATTAGAGGAAGGGGATGCACTCATTACCCTGATGGTCAAATGCATCTGAGCTACAGCAGCCAAGCTTTGAGGTGGGTTTTGAAGGTGGGGTGAGAGTCGGTCGAGCGGAGCGATATTGGGAGCCTGTTCCATAAGGTGGGGCAGAGAAGAAGGACTTTATGGCCCATTGCAGAGTATATTCTAAGGATTTCTGGGGGCAGATGATTCATGTAGGCATCTTCATGCCACTTTGCCCTTGATGAGGGAGTACAGGACAGGTGGCCACCTTGGAGGATGTTGTCTATAATACACCCAAGGGCATAGTCAAACCGTCCTTAGTGGTAGGAGCCATCCTAGCGACTGCTACAAATCACAGTGAGGAGCAGAGTAAGGAGACTGTAACATGAAGTGACAAATGCTGTTGTATATGGAGTTTAGCCTGGAAGCAGGAGCAGAGGACACCTAAGAATAGATAGGGGAGCAGTAGTCTATAAGGGAGAAGGTTATCTTGAGCAATCGCTGGAACACCTCTAAGGTCAAGAACTGCTTTTAGTGGTAGGTAGACCCTAGTTTATGGTTTAATCTGCTCACAATGTTGTTGACATATTCAGTGAACGAAAGGGAGGGGTCAAGGGGTATTATCACTATGTTCTTAATTGTTGCTATGTTCTTGGTTAAAGGCTCTGAGCTGCAAACCTGGAGACCTGAGTTTGAATCCCACAGTCCCCACTTGCTTAATTTGTTACCCTGAGCATGTCACTTAACTTTCTTCTGCTCTTAGGTCATACTGGAATCGAGCTTCAGCTTAGTGTGCTTTTTCTCATTAAACAATTTATCGGCTAAATGTGTTTTCCCCAGATGTGATGTAATTTCCTATGCCTGTGATTTAGAAAATGGATGCCTGCAGCTATAAAGGGAGGGGCAACTAAATGGGTTATAATTCTGGCCCTAACAGTGTTACGGGTTCAGTCAATAGCTTACGTAAAGCAGATTTCCATTGTTAACAATATTGATAAATTTAATCCTACATGGATGTTTCCCTTTACTTCACTTACGGCAACATTTCAATGCAATGGGAAACTTCTGTGTTGTCACTACCGTATATGAAAACAATAATCATAGCCAAAATTACTTTTGCAGTTCAAAGTAACAAAATAAATTGTAACAGAAAAATTGCCATTGTATTTTTCAATATTTCAATGCATCTGCAATTTTTTTTAAATCTAGCACACATATACAGTATAGTAAACAAATCACAATAGCATTACTTTCATGGTTAAAAAATACCAAGTTGGTACAGAAAAATTGCAATAAATTTATCCAAGATTTCAATACAATCTGCAAATGAAACAAACTCTGGTCAGAGGCAACATGGCTGCTTCAGAGCGGTGAGCCTGAGTGAAAAGTACTCAGAGCTCCCACCATGGCTGAAAAGCCTGTCATGCCAAAGATGGCCACTGTGACAGAAGTGCACATGTGCGATACTCACACATGTGCAATGAGCTCATGGCAGCCATCTTGGGCAAAGTGGACTCTTTTGTTTCACCCGCAACTGCACAAATGACAGGCGGAAACAAGATAGTGCCCCACGGGGGGGGGGTGTGAAGAGGAGGGGTGGCAGAGATCTAATCTACCAGCACTGACAGCAGCACTGTGGAAGCACAGAGCTGAGGTATCCAGTGGTGTGCTTCCAGGCCTTTTTACTCTTGTAGCAAAATATATGTAGGGCTCTGCACATGCAACCATAAAAACTGAATCACACTAATATTAATTAAAAAAAACACAGGTGATTGTTTTATATATATATATATGATGAAAAACAGATGTTCATAGTTTTCTAGACAAGAAACACTACATTTGAAGGTTTCATCATTGCAAATAAACTTAAAATATAATTATACGTAGACAATATTCATCTCTGTGTGAAAGAACCAACTCCAGCTATACATGCAATAATGGCTTTTGTTACCATATTTGGAGCAGATCTGGCCAGATTCAAGATTAATTGGATAACAAGAGAAGTCTTTGTTATAAATATTTGAGACAACACAGGTCAGAGCAATCAATTCTATAAATAAAGAAAAGTAGCTAAATATAATTGAACTCAATTAAAGAGAATGTAGTGACTGAAATCAAAATTAACTTTCAAAAGTAGTAAACTGTTACTTCTATCTGAAGCATTTTTTTCTTCTCCTTTTTGCTAATAAGATTTTCTACCTGACAGTATTTGATGTGATGTGTGGAACAGTACTCTACCTGAAGGTGGACATAGCTAGTTTCATTCCTCCTTATACATCATCAGCCCTAGACCTTACTGCATGTGACATCACAACTGATCAAGAAAAGCAAAACACTTGCTGCAAGATTGATCTCTTGTGAAGTGTCAGTATGTGAGGTCACAATACTGATGAGGCATGAGGAGGAACAGAAGTAGATGTGTCAGTGTCCAGGTAAATTACTGCTCTTTACATCATACATAATGCTACCAAGTAGAAAACCATATGAGCAAATGGAAAGAAAAACTACTTCAGAAATTAAAAATAACAACTATTTTTAAAATTAATACAAATATTTTCTGCCTTCTTTTGGGAGGTATTACTAGCTCATTAAAAATATAGGAAAGATCTTTAAATTTGGACATATCTACTGCTTACACTGATGGGAAGACCATGTTACTGAAATGAGTGTGCATATTTCAATCAGTACCCTTTCTCATTTGAAAACATTTTACATCTTTAAATAAAAAGCCTAAATGACATCTAAACAATGTTTTCAGGGGTCCCTATATAAAAAGCATGTCCCATAAGCCTGACAGAGACGCTAACAATTCAAACAAGAGTGCTCCTTACCTCGTCAGTCACGATTTTTATCAGTTTCATCACATTTTAAAAAAGTAAACAAACTGCTACCTACTTTGAAAGCTGTTGCTGTGATCCAGTCATAAAATGGCACCGATATTCTACACAGCGATGTAACTAAAGCAAGACACAAACTTTAGAGCCATAGAAGTCTTAAATGCTGGCTCATTTATGATTGCAATTTGTACCTCCTAAAGCACACCAACATGCTAATTGGTGCTTAACACAAGCATCACTCTGATGCATGTGTTAAGTGCTGATTGGCATGTTGGTGTGCTTTATGAGGTACAAATCCCAATAACAAATGGGCTATCACATACAGTGGCACCAGCCAGGATGCAATGCAGCAGTGTTGCAGTATATCACAAAATGCTGCATTATACTGCAAGCAACAGTGTAATTCAAAGGAAATTAAGCCTTTTTCTCATGTAGCATTTTGTGATGTCACTTGCTGCAATTTATTTTGTTGCATTGTGGCTGGTTCCACTTTAGGACTTTAATAGCTATGAAGTCTGTGCCTCACTTCAAATTTTTCATTGCATAGGACATCAGCACTGTCTTATGACTGGATCACAGCAATAGTTTTTAAAGCAGGGAGCAGTTTTGTTTACTTTTTTTAAACTATGATGAAACCATTTCAATTGTGACTGATGAGGTAAGAAGCACTCCTGTTTAAACTGTCAGTATAGTGGGTATAGCACTGCAAACGTCTTGCTATTTATAGAAAAGGGAGCTCTCCAGATTCCCAATGGACTACTTCAAATTGGAGGTTTTATGGAATCACTGTGCCGGTTGAAGCAGTCTGCTGTTTCACTGAGCTGAGCAGTGTTGTATGCACTATTTTGTGTGATGATGTGATTACTAGCTTCAGTGTGTGTAGAATTCTCATTCAAGAAAGTTTCATAGCTCATTAACATATCAACTTAGTAAGCCTTTCAACTGTAATTGAGATTGTTATATCCCTCTTTTTCTAACTCTCTAGTGACATCACTTGGATGTTCATGTCTATAGTTTTCCTCTTGCCTGTGTTGCACTGAGATGCAAAATAAGTGATTTCATAGCAGGCCTTCTAAAACAAAAATAAGTTTAATTCTACACTGAATACCATATTTTCAGAGAAATAATTAGCCGGGAAGCACAGCACTCAGGATAAGGTGTGGCAGTGTGAAGGTCAAATGCCACAAAAGGAATGCTATGCAGATATACAGGTCATAACACATCCAGTTGAAGTCTTACTAAAGACTAGAGAAACTGAAGACGTGTGTGTGTGTGTGTGTGTGTGTGTGTGTGTGCGCGTGTCTGTGTTCAAGCCCTTGATGGAATTAGAAACACACTGCAATTTCATTTTCAATGCTGGCACTGTGTAAACATGTTTCTGTCTGTAACTATATGTTCATTTGTCAATATTATTTTGTGACTATTCAAGCTTGTACTATTTAAAACATTTTCTGTCTATAGCTTTGTGTTGCACTGAAAATGTAATATCTGATCTACATATATATGTTTTTTTTCTCTCCGTTATTACCATCTAACTGCAACTTTTCTATGTATTTCTTTTGTATTACCATCAAGACACAGTCTACACAAAACTTATGTTATCGCACCTGCACTGTTCCTGCATTTCTTTGCATTGAGTCCCAGGTGCCAATCTTCAGACCTTTTCTCCAGTTTTTTAAGGTTTTCCTTCATTCTTTAAATACCCCCTAACATATCCAACTTATTGCATACATTTGCATCAACTGCGAAGAGGCATACCTTCTCCTCCAGTCCCTCTGCAATGTCCCCAATAACTTTCCCTCCCCGGAGTACTCACGGTTTACCACAACCCTCTGACTCCTGCATTTGGCCAGTTCTCCACCCACAGAACTATTTTAGGATCCACCCTTGGGCTGTGCAGGTTGTTTAGCAGCCTTCTATGGGGGACGGTGTCGAAGGCCTTTCTTAGGTCCAGATAGGCCACATCCACTGCACCTCCCTGGTCCTCTACCTTAGTTACCAGGCCATGCCATAGATTAATACAATGAGTTAGTGCAAAATACAGTGCTTATCCTAAATAAGTAAAAGTTAGGGTTAGATGTACAAGTAAATAAATGCCATACAAGGCAGTGTATGTGTGTTGGTGTGTGTGTGGTAATACTCTGTGTGTGTAGACAGTGCACTGCTATGTTATACTGGAATATATATGCATATATGTGCATACATATTAGTCAGTGTGTGTGTGTGTATCACAACAGTTAGAAAGTGCAGTTAGGTGGCTCAGTGGTTAGTGCAATAATTGCTTGTCCACCTCCCCCCACTATCTAGATCAGTTTCAGCCTTATACATGACATTTCTGATTTCAATGAGGTGTCCAGTGGCAGCCCCCACCCTCTGTTGTCCCTCAGAGCCTGAAAAGAAGAAAATGGTCCCTCAATGTCTTTTTTATGTGTAAAATGTGTGTAGACATTGTACTGCAATGCTAAACTGAATATATATGCATATATGTGCATACTTATTAGTCAGTGTGTGTATATCACAACAATTAGAAAGTGCAGTTAGGTGGCTCAGTGGTTAGTGCAAAATTGTTAGTCTACTTCCCCTGCTATCTAGATCAGTTTCAGCCTTATGCATGTATTTGCTGATGAGATGTCTAATGGCAACCACCCCACCCTGTGATGTCCCTTGGAGCCTGAAAAGAAGAAAATGGTCTCTCGATGTATTTTTGTTTAATCTGGAAAAATGTGTGTAGACCGTGCACTGCCATGTTATACTGGAATACTGTATATATGTGTATATGTATTAGTCAGTGTGTGTGTATCACAATTAGAAAGTGCAGTTAAGTGGTTCAGTGGTTAGTGCAAACATTGCTAGTCTACATTCCCCCACTATCTAGATCAGTTTCAGCCTTATGCATGTCATTGCTGATTGAAATTAGGTGTCTAGTGGCACCCCCCAACCTTCCACGTCCCTCAGAGCCTGAAAAGAACACAGTCCCTTGATGTCTTTTTTTAATCTGTAAAAAGGTCCAATGCTGATGCAACCCCCATCCCAGCCCGACCTCCACTAAGCACCTGCTACCCCACATCCCCAGACCTCCCACACATCTCACTAACCTGAACAGATCTCAGTGTGAAGATCCACTATACCATGGAGGACACACCTTGCTGCTGGGACTGGTAATTGTTATATGAGAAATAAGGTGTGTGCAGTTGAAAACCATTGAAATACATTGAACTGCACTTACCTTACTTCTCATATAGCAGTCACCAGTTCCAGCAGCAACTATGTCTTCAAAGGGAGAGGTGGATCTTTACACTGGGACCAGTTCAGGTGAGTGAGGGTGGGTGTGAGGGGTCAGGGGGTGGAGTGGTGGATACTGAATGGGAGGTCGGGCTGGGAGTGGGAGTCACCACCCAGTCTGCCCTACTAATCCCTATCTAGTGTGAGTCCCCATGTCCAAACTGAATTCTGGGCCCTCCCCTTGCCTCCAGGATACCTTGTGTCTATCCCATGCCTTCTTCAATTCTGTGACCATTTTAGCCCCTTCCACCCCCTCTGGTAGGCTATTTCAGGCATCCATCACCCTCTCCATGAAAAAATATTTTCTCACATTTCCCCTGAGCGGTCCCTCCTCTAAATTCATTTTGTGCCCCCTTGACTTGGAGCATCTCTTACTTAGGAAGATGCTTCCTTCTTGTATTCTGTATACCGGTGGTGTATTTGTATGTCTCAATCATATCCCCCCTCCCTCCTTTCCTCCAGGAAATACATATTAACTCATTTAGTCTTCCCTCATAGGTCTTATCCACAGGCCCTGCACCATTTAGTTGCCTCCACTGCACACCTCCACCCTATGTTCTTTCTCAGATGGGGCCTCAGAACTGGATCCAGTATTCCAAGTGCAGTCTCTCATAAGTGTCTTATACAGGGTGCATCCAAGCATCTGACTAGCTTTTCCAGCCACCTTATCACACCGACTAGTTTCTCATGGGACCTCTGAGATAACTCCCAGGTCCCTTTCCTGCTTTGTTGTGTCAGTACCTCCCACCTAGTTTGTACTTTGCTCCTGGGTTCTTGCGTTCTATGTGCATGATCCTGCATACTTCTTTGCATTGAATCCCAGCTGCCATTCTTCAGACCATTTCTCCAATTTTTTAAGGTCTTCCCTTATTCTTTCAACATGCTCTGGTGTGCCCACCCTATTGCATATCTTTGTGTCATACGTGAAAAGGCATACCTTCCCCTCCAGTCCCTCTGCAATGTCCCCAGTACAGACACAGAAGAGAACTGGCCCCATCACTGACCCCTGCGGCACCCCGCTCATCACCTCTCCCTCTTCTGAGTACTCCCTGTTTACCACAAGCCTCTGACTCCTGCCATTCGTAAAGTTCTCCACACACAGAACTATTTTAGGATCCACACCTCGGCTACATAGTTTGTTAATCAGCCTTCTATGGGGACAGTGCTGAAGGCCTTTCTAAGTCCAGATAGGCCACATCCATCGCGCACCTCCCTGGTCCACTACCTTAGTTACCCAGTCATGCTGTAGATTAGTACAATGAGTTAGTGCAAAACTAAAACAGCTGCCCAGCCTGCCAGTGAGGGATTAAAACTCTCTGAAAAAAAAAGCGTGTAATGCTATCTGCAAAGAAGTGGGATAGACCAGCTGGGTGAAAATGGTCTAAGCCATGTGGAAACCAATTTTAAGGATTTTATGAAGTTAATATATGTCTTCTAAATAAATGAAAGAAAAATGTAATATATCTAATCAAGATTTTTTTAGATTCCTGCAGATAAGAACATAGGGCAGGATTCACAAAGCTATTGGGACCCAAGTCCCACTCTGAAACTGCAGTTGCAGACTGAAATTGCCTGCAGCTGCGCTGGTTGCTCCCACCAGCTTTAGCATCTTTCTGCAGCTGTGATGATCTCCCTGGTGACACCACCCACAAGCTGTCATACATCGTGGAGCCAGTCATAATCTGGCTCCACCTTTGTGAATGCCCGCCACTGCGAGACACCTGCGGCTCTGTAAGTGGCCACCCTTTGGCGCAACATTTTGCCGCAGCTGTGGGAATTTCATGATCTTTGTGAATCCTGCCCATACTGTTTAAAAGAACGGAAGCAACACTTAAAAACCAAGACTAACTCCATTCCAGGAGGTGTTGATACAAACCAGAAAAAAACTAACCTTGTCACCCAGCTTGTACTATATAATGTTTTTACTGACTTCAAAAAAATGCAACTCAACACAATTAAAGAAAAGCTGTGGAAAAGAACTTGAGGTATGTTTTTCAGAAAAATATGGACAGAACTAAATGATTTAATGAAGACCTTGTTCAGTAACAAAATACATCAAATTCAGTGTAACACCTTTCACAGAATTTACTGCCAGTATACTTAGTAAATAAAATGAAACCAACCATTTCAGCCCTATGCAACAGATGTGGTATGCAGATTGGGCCTTTACGCATTCAATTGTTACATGAAACCTGAGCAGACCTCTATGAAGTGAAGTTTTGAATAATATTAGTAAATGTCTGGCATTAGATCCTAAATTTGAAGATGAACTATGTTTACTGGGAATATATTAACTCTGCATCAATAAATGTTTCCCACTGTATAACAAGGCAATGGATGTATAAAGCCCCTCCCTCATACAATCTATGGGAAAACCTTTTGTTAGACTATATGAGGATATATAAATCCATTACTACATTCAAGTCAATAAATTAGCCCCCATTCATGGTATATGGAAGCCACTCCAATCCCTTATGGATAGTGATAAGTTTTATAACAATGATACAAATGTAGGTAAAAAGAATTTCAACTGCAACAATAACTATGTTCTGTTTAAATAATTATATATTTAGCATTTAGAGCCACTTTAACTAATATATAACATGGGCAAGGTTGTTTCTGTCATCTGACTGGCAGAGATTAATCAGGTGACCATTGATTAACCTCTGTTAATCAGTCACCTCCTGGCTTGTGGTGATCAGTCTCCTGTGGGAAATAGTTACAACTTGCCAGATCTTGTTAATGTGAGAGGAAAATGTTTTATAAACGTCGTCATGTTCTTCTTGGTGTTTAACGAAAGTGTCATATTAGATTTCCCACTCACCCAGTGGACACTGTAGTATCGGGTGATGTTTTGAAATACAGGTAAAACATTGACCCGAAGCACACTGTATGAACCCAGTGTTAGCCAATGAAGTGTGTTTGTAGCGAGTGGTGTAGACTAGTGAACTCGTGTGATTAAGCAGCTGTTCCTGCCCTGATCAAGGTCATGGGAAAGTGAGCTGTTCCCCTGATTTGCAATGCGGCATAGCGTAAGGAACACAAGAGTACTAGGGAGACAAGGCAGCCAGTGGCCCATGGAAATTCATGCTGTGCATTAAATTATGTACCCATAGGGCACTTGTAGTCAGGGAGCACACAGAGAAGCCACCCACATGGTCAGCAGAAATGCATGGTCCCCATCACATTGCTATGGTTGCTGTTACATTGTCTGCTCGTAGCAGACTTGTAGTGGAGTGGAGCAGGTACTGTAAATGAAACAGTATCCCTTCTGTGTAGTGTGACACAGATATGCCGTGCATTCCACATTCCCCACTATCCCTCATCATCACCATGAATGAACTTCAAACTCTGAAGGACACACACAGCCAGACAGGAAAGGTTAGTAAAATGGTTGTGGGAGCATGGCACTGTGCAGGAAGCAGACTCGCCAGGTAGCGGTGGCGCTTCCTTGAAGAGAACACTCATAACTGGCCTGTCTGTCAGCACAGCAGTTGGATTTCTGCTTGCGATGCTGGTGACCCAGGTTCAGGAATGGACCAGGGTCGCTGGAGGGCCAGCTGGGGGAGGATGATAAAGCGTCCCTAAGGACTGCTCTCCTTCTCCGGGAGGGAGGGTGGGGAAGTGCCGGTGCATCGATGACCCTGGGCGGAGGCCAGCAGTCACACAGCTACCGGCACTAACATGCACAGGAGGCAGGGTGGACACTGGACATCATTGCCGACCCCACCTCCCCGAGAAAATGGAAAAGGACAGCTGCTGACCGCTTCAATGAAACCCACCACGGCTTCAGCTTCCCCTCAGGCCAGCCCTCTGACCTATCCCAAGACTGCGGTGTGTGGGGAAGCACTGCAGCCCCGCCATGGGGGGAAAGCCATGGGGTATCAGAGGGCTTCACGGCAGATATGAGGGGTGGAAGTCCATGGCCTGTGACCGAGCCGAAACTACTGGGTGGCTGGTGGCTCAGGGGAAGGAAAAAAGGTAAAATAAAAAAAAAGACACACTCATAACTATACACGCAGAGAGCATAAACCATCGGTGCACTGCTTGGCAGGCACCGTCACATTCAGGACATTTGGAAGTCAGTGTGTCCAGAGGTGGGATTTTGGTGGTGGGGGAGAGATGTGCAAAATCAGAGACTGTAATGTAATGGGGGAAAAAAGAATATATGCAATGTGAGTTCAAAGGTAGCAATATAGAAATATAGAACCCTCTGCAGTTTTGACAGTGCAAGAAGAAGTTCCAGCTACTCATTGATTCTATGATGTGTGGCCTGTTCACCACAAAGTTGTCTGTGTTGAACTATTTTTAAAGTGGCAGAACACAGAAATCTGTGTTTCCACAGCCAAAAATAGTGGAGGAACAATAAGTAGTTCCTACTTCTTTTCTGTCTTATAAGAATAATCCTTGTCCATTTGTCTCAAAATGTGGCCCATGTTATAAGTGTAATAACCTACTCCAGGGTGTGCGGTTACTGGGGATTAATCAACACCCCGGGTGCTGTGAGGACACTCGGCCTGCAGACCCATACCTCACAATGCACCCAGGGTGCTGATTAATCCCCAATAACTGCGCAGTCTGTCGTGGGTTATTGCTTACATAATGTTAAATTATGATACAAAAACTGACATTTTTCTACTTTAGTTTCAATAGTAAGTTTCTGGCTGTTTACAATTATTTTATATAGAGGTTTGCACATGCACCCACAACAAACTTCTAAATACTGACATTTTAAAAACTAAAAAAAATGTCTTCTATTCTGAAACCACCAAAAGGCCCTGTTCTGGGCCAAACTCTAACAAACTCAAAAAGTTTCAGATTTTTAATCAAGACAATTCTTTACATAATGGTACATAACAAAAATCTTAATTTTGATATGTCTAATTATTTCAGCACTGTGCATCTCTAAAACTATGCTTCTGATTTGTCTGCGTTCAGTGTCCTCAGTCCCTCTAGGACTCTACTTGCCTCAATTCTTCCATCTGTTGTCTCCTCTCTCCCTGTCGCCACCCTCCCAGGCCATGGTGGTAGCGGTCCCCCTTTTCTTCCATGAACACTGAGCAAAAGTATTCATTCAGTGCTTCTGCCTGCTCCTCCCCTTTTTATCCTCACTATTGTCTCCTTGCACTTCCTTTTCTCCCTGATGTATCCGAAAAACTCTTTCTCCCCCCCCCCCATTAATTCCCTGCGCTAATATCAGCTCCTTCTGGACCTTGGCTCCTCTCACTGTTCTGGTCACCTCCCCGGACCATCCTGCATATTTCTCCCTGTCCACTTCTTTCCCCATCCTCCTATACCTCTGGTGCACCACTTGTTTTGCCCTCACCACCTCCACAACCTCTCTGTTCAACCAGCACTGTTTTCTTGCTCTGCTCCTCTTACTCTGTGTCTTGGTGCAGACTTCTGTTGTCTCTGTAATCCCCCGTTTACTAATATCCCATTTCTGCTCCGCATCCATCTCCTGCCTTATGCCCTCCAGTTTCCCTTTCAGTACTTTCTGCATCTTCCAAAGTCCACCCTCCTGAAGTTTACCACCTGAGTAACTGATTTCTCTGGCTCCCCACACATTGTGATATTAAACCACACCATCTGGTGATTACTGCCGGCTAGTGGGTCCTCCACCTTTATTTCCCTACTGCCTCCCCAACCGACAATACCAGATGTAAAGTGTTCTTAGCCTAGTAGGTACACTTACCAACTGAATCAGGAGACCCTCCTGGATCGCATCCAGGAGCACTTGCTCCTAGCACTGGAGGTGACGGACTGCTCTAGTCAACCCCGGCAAGTTGAAATCCCTCACGATGACACCTTCCCTTTTCTGATTTGTCCTGCTATTTCCTGCCAAGCTCTTCTAAATATACAGTATACAGATACGTACATACATATACACACACACACACACACACACACACACATATATATATATATATATATATATATATATATACAATGGGTGTGAGACCAAAAGCCATTGAATAAATCCATTTATTTCTATATGTGGAATAAATCTAACCAACCTAGATTTATCCCACATGTAGAATAAATGAAACTATCAATCACAAACACTGTGCGGACCTACATTCTGCCACCCAAGCTGGCACACATAAGCATAATCAACACTGGCACAACCGTAAATCATCCACCTGCAGAACCCTCGTGCACTCAACAGAAAACTGCAGGCAAACAACACTTCACCATACTACATTACTATAGTAAACAGCACAACCATTTTCGATACAGAAAAGACGCTGTTTCCTAAAAAAACTATAAATAGCACCAACAACTTGACTCTGGATTTCCGATACCTTTTCCGACCATAAGTATTACAGAAAAAGCGACTGTTACTGCATACAAAATGGCAACACAGGAAACTGCTGTAAACTTTCAAATGGAACTAACCCAAATACTAACACAATTTGAAGAAGACACTGAACCTCTACTGGAACCCCAGCAACAAAATAACTCACAAAATGCAGACATACCAGAAGAACCAAAAACCCAGCACTAGCACGCAGTGAACATGACGAAGATGCCATACAAAAATATATCAAGCAGGCAAAAACACCAACACGATGAAAAAGACTCACAGTGATGTCTTGACCGTTCAAAAATACCTCAAAGAAAAGCACAATATAGAAACTCCGCTTGAAACCATTACACCAGTAAAACCTGGATAAATTACTTGCTACCTTTTTCATGCACTCCACCAGAAAAGCGGAACTCCCTCGAGCCCTTAACACTCCGTTCCCACATTCCAGAGTGTTGAAAGATATTTAAAACAAAGCGCTATCAGAATCTCTATCAACATCAACTGCTTTCCTCACAACCAGAGAATTCTGCAGTGCAAACAAAACGCCTCAAAGTTATGGCAAGGGTAACAGACCAAAGCAGCAGATGAGCTCACAGATTCCCTTATCAACAAACTATAACGAGACTCAACAACTAGGCACACAGCCCTGATGCCTTGCTTAACACCATGTGGTTAATAGTTAGCCTATACTTTGGTGTCAGAGGCATAACGAAATAAAGAGCAGTCAAATGGGAGACATCATCATGCAAAGATGAAAGCGGACTGTACTACCTCCAGTATACCAGTGAGCAGTAAACAAAAAACTAGACAAGGCTCCAACCCAAAAGAATGCAGAAAACTAAGCCACGAGCATCACAGTACAACAAAATCCTACTAGATGCCCAGTCACCAATTACAAACTCTACAGTACCCACAGACCCAGCCAAAGTAACACCTGAGCACGTTTTTCTTAGCTATCAACAACAACAAAAAACCTCAAAAAGTACACAAATGGTTTAAAAATCAGCCTGTGGGTATTAATAAGCTCTCCACTATTGTCAAAAACATGGTTACAAATGCAGGCATACAAACTGATAAGCGCTTAACTAACCATTCTGTACAAGCATCTGGTACAAAAATTAGTGGACAGTGGAATACCACCAACGTAAATCATACAAATTTCAGGCCACAAACAGCTCCAAAGCCTCAACGAATATTCAAAGCTCAATGACTCCAAACAACAAAATAAGCACTTTACTAAAGTGGCGATCAGACTCCACAATCCAAACCTTCCTGTCAACAACAACAACTCACCACTATTCCTACCAACTACAAAGACCTACTTGGAACCTAGCTATCAGCAAACCCACCATACATGCAAAGCAAGTCACCTTCAATATAATTCAAAGGTAAGCATAATTACACTACCAACAAATTCACAAAACTACTACATAAAACCCCTCCTCCCACCAATACCCACCCATCACCACCACTTCCACCCTTCCAAACACCGCTCCACATTACAAACCAAACACATAATGCTCTTTTTTCTCTCCCACCCATGCAGGTAACAAGTATGACACCTCACGCTAAGAAAGACCGATGGTTTTAGATAGTGACAGCGACTCTGAATAAAGTTGCAAACGACCATATATTCTCGATGAAAAATATCAAAACCTGTAGAAATGAAGACAACATCTGAATACAGCAAAGAAAAGACATCAACAATAATTCACCTTCCTACAAAAATACTCCAAGCCAGAAAGAAGATCTGTGCAGACCTAAACATTCGTTCCTGAAATACTGTACAATAGAAAAAAACTCTTAATAAGCCTGAACCTACAAGCAAAAAAGTCAAATGAAGGCTGTAAACTAGAACAAATTTCTAACAAAAACTGGACTTTCCTTTCTTCAAAACACATCTGGATATTCACCATCTTTGGAATACAAACCAACTACTAAGCGGAAAGACAATCTGAATTAACCGAAAAAGGAAAATAAATACAAATTCTACAAGTAAAATACTCTATCAAACCCTATGGACTACAACACAAAATAAACTTAACCCTCACCCTACCCCTTACCCCACCTCAACCCCCCCATACCCAAATCTTCTAAAAACTCTTCTTTTTTGAAAATGAACTCTTTACTGCAACTTGCAAAAATCATAGAAACCCATACAGTGTTCTAAACTATGAAAATTCTGCTCTGTACAACAAAATAAATGCTACTGTTTCTTTTCTGTTTCAATAAATTTTGCAAAAACTCACCTTCTCAGTCTTGTTCCTTCCAATCCACCAAGCCAAACTCTGACATACCAAAAAAAAAAAAAATAATAAAAAGCCCCAATACATCAATCTCGAACAAAAATAAAACACCAAACAGAATACCACTCCAAATTCTTCAGATCTTCACGAAATCTTCCTCCACGGTCGATCGGCAGAAAAAACCACGCCGACTAAAATCACAGTGTCCTCCTCAAACTCCTTCCATACATCCACCGACCGGCGCTGTAGTACACTCGGCGCCCACAACAACGCAACGCTCTCCGGCAACACAAACCCGCAGTCCCGCTCTCAAAAAGCCCGCCACCTCAGAGCAATCCAACAGCACATCCTCCTCGAACTCCTTTCTCCCGAAACTACGCCACAAATCTCAGCCACTCCACCAACCAATCACAAAACATCACCACCGCACACCCAATCACAGCAATTCACATACACATCAATCCTCCAACCCTCCCACTGTAAGACCGCCCCTCCAGCCAATCAAACTACTTTCCCCGTCGTCAATGATCACATCACATAACAAGCACTCTCCAGCCACCACACCAATCAAATCCTACAACCACACACCCATTCACACAGCAATAAAAAAAAAAACCCCTACCATAAAACCAAATAGTCCTCCATCAAAAAATTACATACCACACACACGGTTTAGTAGTAAACTTATCATAAACATCACCACAAAACCCATTGCAATCGCACATAAGTGGTGGACCATGGAATAAAGTAGTTATTTCCTGCGTCCCGGTGACTGGGTAAATCACTGGTGGCTCCGCTCGCTACGCCTCGTGAGGTTCCGGAGACCGAACTAATACTACCATGATCCCTATCGCCTATATCTATATACACATATACATACACACACATACACACATACATACACACACACACACACACACACACACACACACACAATGGGGGTGACAGCTATTCAGTGTAATAAAAGGAGATATTCTCACTGTAGTGAGATAAATGCCAATATCAGCAGTGAGTTAAATTCCATTTATCCATGCTCCACTGGTGTCACCACTCACTCACTCACTAAAGCCTGCATTCTAAATGAAACTGCTTCACAAAACAGTTTCTCCTTCTCACTGAAACCTGCAACTTACTCAATTAGCATGGCAAAAGACACTCACCTGTGTCCCATAGTGTTTCTGAGACTCCCAGCACATTACAGTGCTGATCT
The DNA here is from genome assembly GCA_016271365.2 of Neoceratodus forsteri. Classification (NCBI taxonomy): domain Eukaryota; kingdom Metazoa; phylum Chordata; order Ceratodontiformes; family Ceratodontidae; genus Neoceratodus; species Neoceratodus forsteri. The sequence continues at coordinate 902,574,272 of CM028131.1, read as the reverse complement.
CAGCTTCACAACAGCCTGCATTCTAAATGGAACACTTTCACAAAGCAGTTTCTGTTTCTCAGTGTTACCTGCAACTTACAGTACTCCTCACTTAGCATTGCAAAAGACACTCACCTGTGTGCTATTGTGTTTCTCAGACTCCCAGTCCATTCAGATAAAACACACACACACTCACACCACACACAGAAACAGCAGAAAGCACACAGAAACAGAAAAAGAACACAGAAAAAATAGTATTTCTAAAGTACCCACCCCATTGTATAAATTGCACACATAATATGCAGATCGTGAGACACGGAAAGTATTCTCAGTCCTGCAGAGTGAGCTCCAGATACTCTCACTCATGCCTTTGGCATGCGTGAGTATACAAAACTCACTCTGCAGGAAATGAAATATTTTCCATATCCACCTGCTGCCCATCATGTATCCCCTAATATACATACATATATTATGGTATCGTAGTGCCATTATAGTTAGGTTGAATACCCCATTTAAGCTTAAAGTGTGAAATATGTTAGGTTAATAACTTTGCTACCATATGACAGATTTGCCTTAAATTTGGCAGGCACAGAGCGGCACCATAGGTCTCTGGATGTGCCAAGTTTTGTACCAGTCGGATATACGGTTGCAGAGCTATAAGCGCCATTCCATGTCCCATTTATGCTTTTTTTGCACATTCTTTGCTCACATCTACAGGCACATGGTTTGCACGATCAGTCTGAAACCTTCAGGAAACATGTAGCCAGGGTCCCGATGTGCCTTTCAAAGATTTCATGAAAAATATTAAGCGGTTCAAAATTATTCAAAACAAGTTTTCCATTATAGTCAACTGAAAAGTTAACAAAAGTTTGACAGTGTCTGAAATACAGTTTTAGTGTCAGAAATGACCCTGTAGTGTCATGAGTCAGCCATTTTTTTCCAGTTACTGGTCACAGAAATGCTTGGCATTTAAATTTGGGACCCTCTAGGGACACAGTTCTTTTGTGTTCACCTAGTCGAGCCCTGAGGATGCTAGCCATGTCTTTTTGGGGAGAGGGTTAAACACCCCAGAATAAGGTTTTGACATTTTATAAACTGTAGTGTTGCAAAGTAGTGTTGCACCTGTGACACTTTCGTGATTTTTTTTGCTAAAGTGTCGTGATTTGTGACACTATGCCCAAAAATAACAGGAATTATTTGCCACCCTGCTGCAAAAAAATGATTTGGTCTTTTGGGCTGAAATTTGGAGAGAAGAAAGCCAACATCTCTTTTGGTGGTTTGGCATCAAAATAATAGAGGGATGCAAAGTTACGGTGCTATGAATTTGATGCTTTTTCCTATAGACTAACATTACAGCATCCATGGCGACTTTTGGGGCCTGTATCTTGGAAGCAGCTTTGAGATACAGACTTTACATTAGGAAAATGGTTGGCCCCACAAGAGGACCAAGTACAAAACTAGCCAAGAAAGTCATAAATAATATGAAATTTTTATTTTTTTTCTACGTCGTTCCTGAGATATAAGCAATTTAGTATTCCAAGTGCTCATTTTCTGCTCCGAAGCCCATTATTATGCATACATTTTTGTATTCACTGTGTTTCTCTATGCAACTTTTGGGGAAAATAAGGGTATGCACTTTCATTACTGTTACACTTATTGTTTCCACTTGTGTTTCTGTGACCGTTTGCGTTACTGTTACCGTCTACACCACCGTGTGCATTACCCTTTGCACTTGCATTTGTGTTACTGTTACCATTTGCGTTTCCATTACTGTTTTGTTTGTGTTTCATTTTGCATCACCGTCTGCATTACCATTTGCGTTTGATTACGTGCTTCCATTTGCGTTTGCATTTGTGTTTCCTTTGGCCTCATCGTTGCTGTTACCATTAGCATTTGCATTTCTAGTTGAGGTACTATGCCCATGCGCATTACCATTTGAGTTTCCATATGTGCTTGTGTTTCCCTTTGCATTACTGTTCACTTTAGTATCGTCGTTGCTGTTACTGTAACTGTTTGTGTTTCCAATTGCATTACCATTACTGTTTGTGTCTTCATCACCATTTGCGTTTCTATTTCCCTTAGTGTTTGTGTTTTTGATTGCGTTTCCATTGTCAGTTGCATTACTGTCTCCTTCTGCGGCGCCTTTACCTTAACCGTTTGCATTTCTATTTGCATTTCTGTTACCATTTGCATTTTTCTTACCATTTGCATTTCCTTTGGCATTACCATTTCTGTTACTGTTTCCTTTAACGTTTGCGTTTCTGTAGCTGTTACCATCTGCATTACCATTTCTGTTTTCATTAACGTTTACGCTTGTGTTTCTCTTACCATTTGCATTACCATTTACCTTTGTGTCACCATGTGCATTACCATTTGCGCCTGTGTTTGCATTACCATTAGCGTTACTATGTGACAAAAAATCATAATTTATAGGCTCATTCTGAAAAAGAAGGAAATTCATGGCAAAAAATCCATTTAATACATCAGTTAGGGTTGTTCCACAGCAACAAAAATGAGGAAATTCGATGTTAGTGTTCCCACCCCTTGCACCCACCCCAACCCTCCCCACCAAAAGGCATCGGGATGTGCGTTGGCGTAGTTGGTCCTCTCACCCCATTCTCCTATACTGCACAACCTCAGCTTGTTTACACATGGGATGGGGAAAGAGTTAGGACCGTCGACCCCAAAGCACACCCCAATGCCTGTTGGTGGGGGTGGGGTGCAAGGGGGTGGGAACCCTAACATCGAATTTCCTTGCTTTTGTCTCAGTGCAACAACCCTAACTGATGCATTAAATGGATTTTTTTGCCATGAATATATATATTACACACACACACACACACATATATGTAATAGATAAACCACTCTGAGGTGTGCGGTCACGCTCTGATATACACATGCCTTGGTGTGCGTTGTTACGCACAAGGCCACAGGCCGAGTACATCAACCACCCAAGGCATGCGTATATCAGAGCACGGACCGCACACCTCAGAGTGGTTTATCTTACAAAATGTCAAAATTGTTTTGGAGGGGGTTAAAAGTGCAGGTATGCGATCGCACTCTGATATACGCACGGTCATGTGATGTGTTCCAACAAATCAGCAGACATCATTTTTCCTACCCATTTTATAAATATATATATATTCCATGGCATGAAGCAAATTCTGTGGAAAATTCTAGAACCACAGAACTGCAGAATTCCAGAGGCCTGGAGTATAATGACTTGTCGTTGTACCATAGTTGCTAAATCCCACACACATTCACCCACTACAGCTTCCAAAAAATTAATTTGTTTCAAAGGTTTTATCATGAAAGACATGCTGAGCTGATAACAGCTCATTTCTAGATCTGTCCTGGGGGTTGGGGATGGGGAGTAAACACCACAAGATGTGCAAATGAAAAATAACATACAAAAAAGTACAACAGTAATAAAAATAAAATACACTACAATAACAATAGATTACTATAAAAATAGTAATAAAATACAGTATATTGCAGTTGTGCAGTCACAAATGTACTGTCAGATACACCGGTCATGCAAAATAAAAGGTATAAACAATGCAAATAAAGGTACAAGTGCAATCGGTGCTGGTAATCAGGAAGGAGCAGATTTATAGTACCACGTAGCCTTAAAAGAGCAGATAAAACCTTTCATTGTTCTGTCATAGATTTGTACAGGATAATACAAATTCCATACAGCAGCCACATATATATCAAAAAATGCTTAAGCAATTAAAACATAGCAATACATAGTACATAGATGAGCAAACACTGGTGGGCTTACATGTATTGTGCATAAATACAAAAATAGCAATTCTCAACTTTAATAGTCTGATATTTGGTTTAAAGATAAATCATTTAAACCTCCTATGAACAGCTGAAATGGCCCTAAGAAACCCTGCTTCTTTGCTTGCTATAAATTCATCCTCTATAGTGAACATGATATTTAACAAAACATCTTGCTCCCTAGTATCAGTTTCTGCCTGTACTAGTTCTAACCGGAAGGCTCAAGGTTTATTGTACCAGAGACATGAAAAGACAACAAGAGCTAAATCTTCTTTTTCCTGATTTGTGCAGTTGCATAGAGCATCCCTTGAGTCTAATGATTTCTTATATCTAGCTGTAAGTATGTTACTTTGAAATTGTTCCATGTGGTATCTAGTGTACAGCCTTCTAGGTCAGGATCAATAATTATATCCAGATAATATCTGTAATTAAATATATTGTCATTTTTGACAATCCATCTTAAGTTTTGCAATAATTTCACAGTCTTTTTCTTTGCTACACTTAATGATTTTCCTGGTACAATAGGATTTGTATTTTAGACTGATGGCAATACCTTTTTCCATGTAACTTTGTAGATGTTAGCGGCCATGCTTCTGTAGGGCAGTCTCAAGATTCTTGTATCAAGTTGAACTTTTACAGCCCATAGTAACCCATTTCTTTTTTCTTAAAACATTCCTGTGGGAGCCTGAAAGGATTCATTCTTGTTATATTTATCCAGCAGCCTATCAGTCTTGCCATAGGCTGGGCCTCTAGGTATGGAAAGCCCAGTTCGTCTCTAACCAATGAGGCAGGGGTCGAGCCCCTCAACACCAAGTACAGTACGCAATAGTTTATTCAAGGGAGGTTCTAGTAAATTAATTTTACTGTTCCCCCAGATTTCACTCAAGTATAGAGCTTGTGGTACGTATTTAGCTTTGGCAGCCTTAATCAATAGAAGGACTGAATTGCCCTCATATTTGTTGTTTACTTTCAATAATGCACGCTGTTTGTTTTAATTTAATTGAGTTTCTGTATGTTGGATCCAATAACCATTACTGGAAATTGTTAAGCCTTACTAGAAATATGAACTCATTGATTTTATTTTATGCTTTCCTATCATCTAGTGTCTGTTTAATTTTTTGACCAAAGGCTATAACTTGACTTTTATTTTCATATATTTGCAGATTATGAGATGATGCAAAGTTATTCAGAATATTTAGCTTTTTGGAGGCCTGATTCTGAAAAGAGCTATCAGTGCCAAATCATCAGCATATGCAAGAACCAGGCAGAGCCTCAGACCTATGAGTGGGGAATCTGAGGTAACCACAACAATTCCACAAGTAGTTGATCTATATATATATATTCATGACAAAAACTCTATTTAATGCATCAGTTAGGGTTGTTCACAGTGATAAGCGAGGAAATTTGGTGTTAGAGTTGAAAGCCTCCTTTGCACCCCCAGCCTGCCCCCAACTGGCATCAAGGTGTGCATTGGAGTCATCAGCTGTAACTCTCACCCCATCACATGTGTAAACAAGCTGAGGTATTGGAGAATGGGGTGAGAGTTAGGACCAACGACCCCAACACACACCCGATGCTGGTTGGGGTGCAAGGGGGCTTTCAACCCTAACACGAATTTCCTCGCTTTGTCATCAGAACAAATCCTAAATGATGCATTAAATGGAGTTTTTGCCATGAATTTCCCTTATTTTTGAGAATGAGGACTATAAATAGTGAATAGAATGCAGTGGTGGGAGCACGGGGCCACGTGATGTCTTGTGACATAGTAACGGTAAGTGCAATACACACACAAGTGCTAACAGTTCTGCACATGGTGACACAAACATAAATGGTAACGCAAACATTAATAGAAACGCAAGCGTAAAGTGATGCCAAAGCGAACAGTGATGCAAACAGAGATGCAAGCGCGTACACAAACACAACTGGAATCATGCACGGTCACGGTACCACTATTGTAAATATAAATGTTAACTGTTACAGCAACAATAACACCAACGGGATCAGAAACAGAAAGGCAAACTCAAGCGCATATGAAATGCAAGTATCACACGGTCACTGTACCCACAATTGCAAATGCAAATGGCAAAGGTAACAGCAAAAAGAATGCCAAAGGAAACAGAAATGGAAAGGCAAATGCAAATGTGTATCGGAAATGCAAACCGGGTTACACGCGACGGGTCATGGTACCACAATTGTAAACGCAAATGGTAACAGTAACAGCAAGAATAACACCAAAGGAAACAGAAATGCAAACGCAAGTGCATACAGAAACACAAACCATAACGTGCACGTTCACAGTACTGCAATTGGAAACGCAATTGGTAACAATAATGCCAAAGGAAACAGAAACGCAAAAGCAAGCAGTATGGAAATGTAAACCGTAACATGCACGGGAACGCAATTGGAAACACAAATGGTAACAGTAACAACGATGACGCAAAACGAAACATGAACGCAAACAGAAGGGCAGCCACAAACACAAATGGGTAATGCGCATGGTGATGTAAAGTGAAGCATGAAACAGAAACAGTACTGTATACACAAATGGTAAGAGTAACACAAACACAAGCGCAAAAAGAAATGCAAAGGATAACACACATGGTGGCGTACATGGGAATGCTAACGCAAACAGGTATGGAAACGCAAGTGGAAACGCTACGTGTAACAATAACTGGAGCACACACCCTGGTTTTCCCCAACAGCTGCATAAGAAACACAGTGAGTACAAAGAATGTATGTATAATAATGGGGCTCGAGCAGAAAATTCAGAGTTGGAATACTAAATTGCTTATATCTCAGGAACTATACGATGTAGGAAAAAAAATTTAAATTTCATATGAATTATGACTTTCCTGGCTAGTTTTGTGCTTAGCCCCTACTTAGGGGGATAAGCATTTTTCTGACAAAAAGTCTGTATCTCGCACCGTTTCCAAGATACAGGCCCCAAAAGGCGCGGCAGATGCCACAATAATAGTCTATGGAAAAAAGCGTCAACTTCAGAGTACCGTAACTTTGCATTCCTGCAATATTTGTTTCACCAAACCATCAAAAGTCACATCTGTGAGATGTTGGCTGCCTTCCCTCCAAATTTCAGCCCAAAAGACCAAACTGTTCTTTTGCAGCAGGGTGGCAAACAATTCCTGACATTTTGGCCATAGTGTTGAAAACTAGTGTTGCGATTTGTGACACTTTCCTCAAAAAAGTGTGACACTACTTTTCCCAAAAATTTGAAAAACATATTTCTGGGGTGTCTACCCCCAAAATAAAGACATGGCTAGCATCCTCAGGGTTTGACTAGGTAAACACAAAAAGAATTATGTCCCTAGATGGTCCCAATTTGTGACACTAAAAAGTGCATTTGCGACACTGTCGAACTTTTTGTTAACTTTTCCCATTGACTATAATGGGAAACTTATTTGTTGAATAACTTTTGAACCGTTCAATATTTTTTCATGAAATCTTCAAAAGGCACATGGGGGACCTGGCTGCACATTCCCTAAAGTTTTAGGATGGGTCATGCAAACCGTGCAACCTGTAGGTGCGAGCAAAAAATGTGCAAAAAGACATAAATGAGCCCCAGAATGTCACTTAATAACTCTGAAGCCATATATCCAACCTTTATGAAAGTTGGCAGATCCCAAGACCAATAATTACGTCCCATGCCTGCCAAATTTCAGGCAGATCCATTGAACAGTAGCAAAGTTATTAAGGTGCAAAGTTTCACCATTTAACATTAAATGGGGTACTCTACCATTATATATATATATATATATATTAGAGGCAAAAAACTCCGTTTAATGCATTAGTTAGGGTTGTTCCACAGTGACAAAAGTGAGGAAATTCGCTGTTAGGGTTGAAAACTCCCCTTGGACCCCTTGCCCATCCCCCCAACCGGCATTGGGGTATGCATTGGTAGTCGTCAGTCCTAACTCTCCCCATTCTCCTATACTTCTGCTGCTTTACACATGTGATGGGGTGAGAGTTAGGGCTGGCTAGACTGTCACACCCAACTGCTGAGGTTGAAAGCGAAAATCAAGGGATTTCAACCTGGCTCACGTGGCGCTAACTTAATTCATAAATGGAGTTTTGCCTCTAATTTCCCTTCTTTTTGAGAATGATAACGAGAAATAGTGAATGTAATGCGGCTGCGGGAGCGTGGGGCCCAGGCATAGTAACAGGAACAGCAATGCAAACAGAAGCGCTAACAGTGGTGCACATGGTAACACATGCACGAATGAGAACAGAAAGGGTAACGCACACGGTGGCATAGACGGGAACGGTCTGCCACGTGATGTGTTGTCACATAGTAACATGGTGCCTGCAAATGGAAATTTCAATGGGCATGGTGACACAAACTAAAACAGAAAGAGAAACAGTACTGTAGACACAAATGGCAAAAATAACAGAAACGCAGCCGAAAATATAAACGCCAAGGATAATGCACACGGTGGCGCAAACGTCAACGGTAAGTGAAACGATGCGGAACCGCAAGCTGAAAGAGCAACAGTAACAGTAATGTAAGCGCACAGGCTGGTTTTCCCCAAAACCTGCATAGAGAAAGACAGTGAGTACAAATAATGTATGCATGATAATGAGTATCGGAGCAGAAAATGAGAACTTGGAATACTAAATACGTTATATCTCAGGAACCATACAACGTAGAAAAAAAATTTAAAAGTCGTATGATTCACAACTGTCCTGGCTAATTTTGTACTTAGCCCCCACATTAGGGGGCTAAATATTTTTCTGACAAAAAGTCCGTATCTCGCACCATTTCGAGATCCGGGCCCTGAATGCAAGACGCCGTAATGTTATCCTATGGAGAAAAGAGAAGTTTGAGTGCCATAACTTTGCCTCCTGTAATATTTTTTCACCAAACCACCGAAAGGCACATCTGTAGGCTGTTGGCTGTCTTCCCTCCAAATTTCAGGAAAAAAGACCAAACCTTTATTTTCCAGCAGGGATCCAAAGGATTTCTGTAATGCGTGGGGTGCCGTAATGTTATCCTATGGGAAAAATGTCAAATTTGGAGTGCCATAACTTTGCCGCCATGTAATATTTTTTCAATGCAATACTAAAAGGCACATCTGTGACATGTCAGCTCCGTTCCCTCCAAATTTCAGCCCAAAACTCCCAACGGTTCTTTTGCAGTGCAGTGCCAAAGAATCGCTGTCACTCCCACAGATGGAAAACTACTATCGCAATTTCAAAGCTTTATAAAAAGTTCGACACTTTTGTAAGCACGAAAGTAATTTGTGAGTACTTTTTCCAGAAATTTGAAAACATATTTCTGGGGTGTTTTACCACAAAATAAAGACATGGAAAGCATTCTCAGGGTCCGACTAGCTGAATACAAAAGAATTAGGTTGCTAGAGGGTCCCAAATTTAAATGCCAACCATTTTCTGATCACCAACTGAAAACAAAATGGCCGATTTCGAAAGTAACAGGCCCATTCGCGAAAGTAAAATGCATTCGCGACACTGTCGAACTTTTGTTAACTTTTCCCATTGACTTATAATGGGAAACTGTTTTTGAATAACTTTTGAACCGTTTAATATTTTTCACGAAATCTTGAAAGGCACATCAGGGACCCGCGCACATTCCCTGAGATTTCCGGCCAGTCGCAAACCATATGACCTGTAGGTGCGACCGTAGAATTCCAGAAAAAGCGTAAATGTGCACACAGATCACGCTTAATAACTCCACAGCCGTATATCTGACCAGTACAAAACTTGGCAGGTCCCAAGGCATATGGTTCTTGATCATGTATTCAAATTTCAGCCAAATCCGTCAAACGGTTTGCAAAGTTATTAGGTGCAAAGTTTTGGGGTTTAACATAGAAATGGCTCCTCAACCTAACTATGGTAGCACTACTAACATATAATATATAAAGTGGTGTGTAGATGTAGGTAGGTAGTGTGTGTATATATATATATATATATATACACACACACACATACATACACACACACACACACATATACACACACACACACACACACACACACACACACACACACACACACGTACATATACTGTATACATACACACACACACACACACACACGCGCACACACACACGCACACACACACACATACACAAAATAAGATTGGGGCCAGGACACACACTTGTCTGACTCCTTTATTTGTGGTTATTTTAGAGGAAAGTTGACCTGTTATACCTGTTCTAACCTGAGCCCAAGTATTTGAATAAAAATTTTTTATGATGTCAATCAGCTCTGGTTGAATTCCTTTTAGATGTAACTTGCCATAAGCAGTTTCTGGAAACATTATCAAAGGCTGCACTAAAATCAATGAAAGCCACATTTTTTTTCTTAGTATTGTATATTTTTAAGTGTAATAGAATAAAACAGTTGTCTGAAGTACTGTAGCCAGAGCAAAACCTGCTCGAAACTCAAAAGATTTCTTACTTTATCAAACCGTTCTAGGAGTCTATCGAGAATGATTTTGGAGAAAATGTTCCATTCATATCAAGAAGGGATATGGGTCTATACATCTTAGGATCTGCTTTACTTCCTTTCTTGAATATTGAAACAATGATTGCGCAATTCCGTGAGGTTGATATCGAACTCTTCAGTATACATGAATTTGAGAAAGGGGTTAATAATTTAGTCCATAGAGATGGTGCCAAAAGACAGATCTCTGCTGGGATTTGATCCGAACCAGGAGCTTTTTTCTTTTTCAAGATAGCTATTGAACAGTATGTTTCTTGATATGTAATTGGTCTAAATTGAGCTCTATCAGACTTTTTGTCCCATTTATATATAGACTCAGGAATACCTGGGTTGTAAAAAAGGTTTTTGTAGTGTGTGGTCCATTGATACAAAGAAATATACGAATCATATTGATATTTACTATTATTAGTACCTTTGGCCATGAGAAGAAAAAATGACTGACAGTCATTATTTTGTATTGTAGTAAGCATGTGATCCCATTGCTTAAGTTGATAAGCCCTGCATTTACTGCTCAGGAAATCTGTCCAAGCTGCTCTTTCCTTGTTTAAATTTTTATATGCACTCCTGGTTCTTAAGGTTTTAGTAGTCCTGATTAGTTCTGTTATGATTTGTTTGTATTTAAGACATTCCTTATCAAACCAGGAAGTAATGGCATTCTGACCTGGTTGATTCCTACGAGTTAAGGTGGCTTATTTCTTAATATTGTCTAGGCAGTTAGTGTAGACAAAATTCAAAAGTTTATTCAGTTGCTGGAGTTCTAGCAAGAACAGAAATGGATTCTTTAATTAACAGAAATGCATAATCAACATTGCCTGGGTCCAGTCTAATTTTGACTTGACCTCTGATTTCAAAACAAGTAAGTTGGGTATTACACACTTAGAACGCCATGTTAAGGTCACCAGAAAATGGTCACTTTCCCTGTGTTACAACTGACAGAGAGGACCACAGATCCATGGAACCATTCCAGCAAATAAGATCCAGGGTTGAAGAACCCAAAGAGCTACGGTGTGAGAAGTTCCCTATCAGATCCCGTTATTCTACTATTTATGGGAGCAAGATTATGGGCTTGCAATAGGTCTATAAACTTTTCCCTGCGATTTAATCTCTGGTCCATAGCCTTCTTTTAAATTCATTAACATTGTTATGTACCCAACTGTGTATGTCACTATTTACAAAGCCGAAAATTGCCTGTATGGACATTAAAGTTGCCACACAGCAGGATATTATCACATCCCATAGTTGCCCAACTATACTGTAACAGGGAGTCCAGGTCTTCCCAGTGAGTCTCAGAAAGATATTTGGAATTTGTGGGGAAGCACACATTTATTAAGCAACAATTGAACTCTTCTTCCCATAGAAAAAGTACTTTTGCAAATGAATTATTGCAATCAGAGGCAGTAAAATTTTATCTGTTTTGACCAAGTTACAAGTCCATCCGACAACCTACCTAACTTTGTCTGCTTGTCACCAGGGACTTGAAAACAGCTATAGCTATTTAGGGAAAAAGCAGCAGTTTCCATATGCCATGTTTCCTGCAAACAAATTAAATGGTACTTTTGTATAAAGTCTTTCTAGTCTGCAACTACAAATTTGGTAATCAAATCTGAGATATTCCAGGAAAGTAGCGCCCATTTAGTATTAAGCAAGTTATTTTCTTTCTTTACTACTATATTCCCCAGTCAGGACTCATGTACTGACAGGGTTGAAAATCTATTTCTAATAGACACATTAAACAAATATTGTGGCTCTATAGTGTTAGAGTGGCCAGTCTGACTCAGGTCATTATCATCCAATTTTTGCTACTACATTCCTCATTACTGTTGACTTAGCTATTGCCTTGGCTATCCCAATCCACAATATGGATGCCTAACTTGTCATGGATTATGTGATCCATAAGGTTATTATAGGCTTCCCGGGAGGTAATGTTTATTAATATTTGGTCACTCTCAAATTCCCTGCCTATTCATCTTAGTGTATATGTATCAGTAATCAACTTTGGGATATTAAACACATTCAAACAGATCTTTTAGTATGAATTTAAGCTTCGGTTCAGTTTCATCATGGGCCTTGTGTATGCCAAATATGGCCAGTGTTATGCCTTGCTACTGGTTTACTTGAGGAATAGCATCAGTTGGATTGAGCTTGGTAGTGGTAAGCAAATCACTTCCCACAATATTTATGTATTTATATTTACAATATTTATGCCAATCTCATCCAAGAGTTATCAATGCCAGTGCAGAAGGTTGGTACAGGAGCAGAGTCAACCTGAACCTTTTTTGCACTAACCAGCATGACAAGTTGATTCAAAATTGCACTAGCCCACAGGTGATTGCACTAGTCCACAATTATAGTGGTGAAGTTTGATTACTTCTACAGGGAAAAATGCAAGCCAAGAAATATTCTGATTATTGCACATTTATTCTTCTCACATTGCTCCTGCCCCAGCAAAAAACAATTGCCATGCAGTCATACAGTGTTCCTCCACCCCATTGTTTTATACCATGACCCTGTCTCTTCCTCTTTCTGCACCCCCTCCACCGAACAAGAATATCCCATAGCTGCAAATGTTCAAACAATCAACCCTAGCTCTGCACATACTATTGCTGGCATCATCATGTACCTCACCACATTTCCCACCCCAACCCACAGGGCAATGAATATTGTCTGGCAGAAAAGGACAAAGAAAGCCAGTCTCAGCCCCCACCCTTGATCAACCAGAGGCATGCACTTCTGGAAGTTTTTGTATAGTGTCCAGTGAGCAGGGGCAGATCTACATTTCTTTGGGAAGGAGCCAGACAAACATAGGGCTTGGGAAATAGAAACTTTGCAATATTGTTATTTATATATACCAGACACAAATGTATTGATTTTAACATGCTGTGCCCCAACAATAACAGCATTTTTTTAAATATTATCATTTCATCAGCCCAGAGAAACAATACCCAGGCACGACTCTACTGCCTCTGTTTCTATAAAGGAGGATCTATGCACCCTAGGAATGCTTATTTTATTCTTTCAGAATATATTTTAACATGCTCCAAAGCATTGTTTAGGATGAAAAAACATGATGAGTGAGATACACATGGGATTGTATGGATAGAATTGACTGACATGGTCCATTGGGGAAGAGCTGGGGACCCATACACCTGCCAATAATGGCAGCTATGGGTCTATGGATGGCCACTTCAGAGTCTAGTCTGCAGTGTTGTCCAGGGAAAGTACAGAGTTGGAATAGTGGGAGGTGAGAAAGAGCAACTATGGTGAGGCTGGGATAAAACCCACCACCTGCAGGGCAGACTCTGTACATCTTTATGTGTTTTGTCTCTGAAAAGTTGGATATTGGATACAGACACTCAAAATGTGGAGAAATGAGGGACATTGGTCTTAATAATGTAGGATAAATCATCAGACATATAAAAGACAAGTACAGAACACTGGAAACTAATGACTTAACAGCACACTACTCTTGGTCACAGCATGGACACTAGCTGAAAGCCCTAACAATGGAGTGATAAATGGCTCACATTGGGTCCTTTGTGGGATCCCCCTCTTACACTGGCAGATAACTGCAGCTCTTAAAGAGCTGTTAATCACACTAGGCCATCTGGAACACTGAGGGAGGTTAGCATAAGGACTAGGTCTTGCTAAGCTAGGGATATTTTAACTTCACTGACAGTCATGGAAAACCTACACTATTCAAAACAGACAAGTAGAGGATTAGCTGCACTAGTCCTGGCCAATTTGAACTAGGCCCTGGGCTAGTAAAACAATGTTAAAATTGACCCCTGTACAGGACTCCTACAAACCAGGGGGCCCTTAGGAGGGTAAACACATACTCGCATCCTGGCATCCTGAGGTGGACATTGGGGGCCATCCATAGAACCAGGAGGCGGAACACAAGAGTGTGGGGCCAGGAACAATTGCAGGATAGGGTAGTGCAGTCATGCAGAAGAATCCTGAGGGAGGAGAAGGGCGAGGCTGAACAAATGCACAGAGGAAGAGAGGACTAAAGCTTAGGAAAATGATACAA